>JACCIB010000023.1:2547500-3128638 GCA_018906965.1 Philotrypesis tridentata | reverse complement strand
TACTACCCTTTTAGATAAGCAAGACGAGAAGGTACATACATGTATAGTGTACAAGAAATTTTTTAATTTTTTTATTATAATAAAATAAAATTAACTAATTTATAATAAATTTTAACAGCAGAGTACAAATGAAATTGTTGAATACATGGAAGAATATGAAAATCACTGTTTGAAAGATCAAGATTTTTCAAACCCATTGAAACAGCAAAAAGCTAACAACAAGGTTTTCAAATCACAAGATGATGCAAAGACGTCTAAAGAAGAAAATACAGATTCAACTGTTGAAAATAATTTATTACCTTTTAAACAGATGACTTTGGAACGAATGAATATTATGATCATCTTTCCTGTATTGGGTATAATCAATGAGAACTCTAATTATTGTGAAGTTGATAACAGGATAAGAGATTCTGACAATCACAAGGAAAATATTTTAATCTCTAAAGATGACTTTCTACCAAATGAACGTGATGACATTGCTTTTCTTTATGACAAGCCAGAGGAAATGGTACGTATTTACAAGCAATTTTACAAAATTTTAATTAATTTAACTAATTTATAATTATTTTAAATTGTAGAGTCCATGCGAAACTATTCAGAACGTAGAAAGATGCAAAAAGTATTGTTTAGAAGATAAGAATTGTACAGAACCTTTGAAACAGCAAAAAACTAAAAACATATCTACAATTCAAGGGGATTTAGAAATTTCAAAAAAATACAGGGTGGATTTAATTGTTGACAGTGATTCATTCTTAGAAACAGATGACTTTCTGCTTAATACAGATTCTAATGATCCTTTTTTCAGTGACATTGGTTTAGTTTTTGACGAACAAGAGAAAACGGTAGGAATATACAAGATATTTTGAAAATTCTGAATGTATTATATTAATTAATAATTATTTAAAATTACAGAGCTCATGTGAAATTTTTCAAGATGTAGAAAAATGCAAACAAAATTATTTGAAAGATCAGGATTTTTCAGAGTTATTGGAGCAACAGAAATCTAAAAACAAAAATTACACAGTGCAAGATGATGCCAACAACAATAAAGAAGAAAAGAGAGTATTAATTGTACAAAATAATTTTGTAAAAGAAACAGATGACTTTCGAACGGATTATGATCATTCTTTGGTTTCTGATAAACAAGAAAATTCATATAAAACTGTGCATGTGCAGGCGGTAATAGAAACATTTTAAAGTCTACATTTAGAATTTACTATAAATTTGAATTCAAGTATTTTAAAATTTTCACAATTGCAGACCACGTGCAAAATTCTCCAGAATATGGAAAAGAAAAAGGACACTTGTTACGTAATGAATCCTAAAATGGAAACTAGGAATAATTGGTCACAACTTGTAAGTAAAAAATTGATATTTAATTTATAGTAAATTTATATTTATATTATAATATATGAAGTGCTCATGTGTATATGACTATAATAATAATTTATTTTTTTTTTGATTAGGAAGAATGTACTAACAAAAATCCATCATCTTCAGGTCAGAATTCGATTTCTAGATCAACTATAAAGAATTCTAATATTGATACAGGTCACGTACAAACAATAAATTTTGAACACACCTATTCGAAGTCAACTTCAAGCCTTCAAACCAAAATTAATAAAAGTATAAAAAACTATAAAATAAATAGAAAAAAGAAGAAATATTTGACGCCTTGCCCAAGTATGAGAATAAACCACGATCAGGCTAGTTTTAAAGTTATTAAAAAAAAGGAATCGTTAATACGCAATGGAACATTGAGTACAATGTTGAGAACAATAAATAAACAAAAGTATGCAATAGAAAATACTTCGATTTTTGATACCATAGCGGAAATTATGGCAGTTGCTTACAAAAATGTGAAAGATTTCAGAGAACATTGTAATAATTATTGTACAGATACTCATGACTGTTTTGTTAAAATTATTATGAATTATTGTAAATCAGGAAGTGTGGCATCTTTGTATAAAGCAAGAGCAGATTTTTTGTTCAAATATGCTTGTGTACAAAATGATATTATTTCAATTCGAGACTCTGTTGGAAAATTCTTTTCAAAAATTATGTATTATGACCACATTTCGTATACAATCCATATATTTTGTTGTGGTTGTAATAATACATCATATGAGTACTCTACTATAGTTACATTATCATTTGAGGAATCCGATAGCATAAAAGATTTAGACAATCTGTTAAAAGATTACTTTTTGCGAATTCAAAGTAACTGCCACAAATGCAACGACATTGGATTGTCATCAATTGAATTCAGTTTTTATTTATGTATTGACTTGCAATCAAACAATCACTTGTGTAAATTATATGATGTGCCACAATATTTATGCTTAAGTGACACAGAGAATTCTAAAACTGTTAAATTTATTCTTACCGGTTGTATAAGCTTACAAGAAGGGGATGAAGCTCAACACATAGCTTTTACTCGAACGATATCTGGACATTGGGATAAAAGGAAAGATATTGCAGAACGCATTAAGCCCGTAAAAAATGAACCATCAATAAAACTAGCTTTGCTGTTTTATGTAAGAATAGCTTCATAAGGGAGATTATAAATAAGAACTACACTCTTATTTTATGTATATAAAACCATACAAACAATCAAGATCACAAAAATATTTTTAATAATCTTATTTTCTTGATTACACGTACATACATTGGAAACGATGCTTTAACAAAATGCATCGCAATAAACCTTTTATAAAACACAAAATAAAAATTTTTTTTGTATTAAGTAATTTCAAATTTTTATTTCATGACTATCGAACCTTTATACTTTGTTTCCTTAATATTAAGCATCTTATAATATATATTAAAATGTAAAAAACAGATGTTAAACGCTAAATGTAATTTTGTACAATCGTTTTTAATTTATTTGTTAGTTTTATGTTTATAAATATTCAGGGATTTAAAAAACAATTGTATTTTATAAAGAGCGAGAGACGTACTATATTAGTGTACGTAGTGTAGTATTAAAATGTTTTTTTAATTATAACAAAAATGCATGTTTGATGCATTTTATTTTTACATACAATAGTAAAATTGTTTTACACTTCTTAAACAAAATTAGAGAAAAATACTTTCTCTAATTTTGTCCTTCTTTTTACATATATACACTTACAAATAACTGTCTTGTACATGTGTTTATGTTCTATCTTAGAATTCTTATAATGAACCTACATATTTATTTCCATATAAGTTGAGTCAACTAAATTGAAAAAACTAAAACTTAAAGTATTTTAATACATAGTTTTAATACTAGTTACGAACGGCACATAATTCACAATTTCCATCAAGAATTGTTTTAGAAATTCTTTTTATACATTTATTATGTGCCCATCTATCACATTTACCACACATTGTTCTTTCTTTTTCATCTCTTTTGAAACAATATAAACAGATCTTTTTCATGGACTTTTTTTGAGTCATAAGAAAATAAGCAATTTCAAAGCGGTGCGTATCAGGATTAAAAAATAAAGTCAATTTATCAGTTTTAGCTAATGCATCCATATAATACATAATAAAAATTCCGCAATTGTAACCGTCTATTTGTTTTGGTAGTATGATATTTGGCTCTTTGACTTTCCATTGTATTTTAAGTAAATTATTTGCTGATGTTGAATTACACTGTTTTAAAAAGTTCATGAAGACTGTAATAGCTCGATTTTCTCGATTTAGGTTTAACGAATCAAAATGCTGAATACTTTGTTCGTCGATGTCAAGCATTAGAAGACACCAATGCTTTCCATAACAGTAAGGAATAAATAGTTTTCCTCGAAATTGAAAATCCATGTTATACATCTTCCAAGATGTTGGTTTATTTTTATCAGCATGGTCACCAACTATGTAAATCGTTTGACTAGTTGGAAAAAAATGAATATTTTTCCATTCAGTATTTGACTTAGCAATCATGTAACAATCAATCACTGATCCATCGACGTATGATTTTGATTTTAAAGTTTGAAACTCAGATAACTGTAAGATAACATCATCTTCTTGGAGAAAACTCATTTGTTGATAATTATAATTATATAGTCCTAGGTTCACATCATATCCAAATGATTTCAAGTTCAATAATAAATTAACAGAATCCTTATTAATACTTTTAACATTATTACTATTATTATTATCATTCTGACTGTTAATATTGATTTTTTCTTGTAGCACCTTTTCGAGTACTTCCACCTTCGTTGATTGTTCTGTTTGAATCTGAATATTTGTGTATCTCTTTAAAGCACTTAGTGCAAGCTTTGTGGCTCCTTCAATTAAAGGTAAATGTAATAAAATAAATCTATTTAATGATATAGGATAGGTGAAACCGTATTCTCGTCTCATGATACGGTAGTAGCACTCTGAGGCAGTAGATGTTGAAACCTTAGCTGGTTGAAATTCATGATAACTGCTATGCATGACATTCGTCCAAGCTGGAAACTGAGTATATAAAGTTACTAGATTGTCAATTAATTTTGGCAGATTATATCTATTTGGTACTGATGATTCATTTCTCGATGCTAGAGATTCACTTTCAATTTTTATTCTGTTAATAAAATCTTGGATATCCTTATTAATGAAATTTTCATTGATAACATTGCATGTTTCATATTCACATTTCAAATCATTGATCGTATGTTCGTATTTACTTTCGTAATCAAAGGTACTAATTTTTTCTTCTAACCATTTTAATCTTTGGTAACACTCAGTGTCTTGATCCCTGAACTCTGAGAAACACATTATAAATATGGCTGTAATGGCATCTTTAAGCAAATCTAAAGATTCAATTTCTAAGGAATAGGCAATACACCTTGTATAAAAATCTTTTTTAATCCAGTTATCGTTGTTAAAGATTTTCCATCTTAAAACAGCTTTAATTAAATGGGCTCTGTCTCGCTTTACTAAGCAGTAAGGTAAATTATCACTTTGTTTGGTTAAAAATTTATAACAATTTTGAAGGTAATCACTATACGTACACTTATTGAAGGCTAAACAAATTGCATTCAAAAGTGCTAGTGAGCAGTCGACTACAACTTGCCTAGGTATCTCTACTCCACTTGTTAACCAAGCGTATAGCCAAGAAAATATATTAGAAACATCATGCCGGCTTGATAACATTTGACATATGCTATATATTTTTGACTCTATCCTGATTGTAATATTATAAAGAAATATTGCAGGACTATTGTTATCGTCAAAAATGTTAACTGTCTTAATAAAACGTCCTGATGCGTCTATTGACACAGGTATGTTCATAGAGGCTGCACTGTTCCATAATTTTATTTGATTTCTGCTCCAATACCATACATATAGTGGTATTATGGAAAAAAATCTAATACTAGCATGCTCATTCATCATTAAAAGTAACGAAGCAATGGCAGTTCCTGCATACTCTTTCAGATTTAGTTGTTCATCCTTTCCTTCCTGTCGTGCAGTATTGTATACCATTGTTGAATTCAGAAATGGTGGTTCCGAGCCACTGTTATTCATTACTTCATTTGCCTTTTTATGTTTATAATTAGTGGCTTTTTCATATTTCAAAATTTTTTTAGCTTCTTGTCTGCATATGTTTGCTAATCGTCTTTTTGTCTTGTGGATAATCTCTTTTGTATCCTTAGTATTTATGATAATTTTTGTGCCAGTATTATTTTCTGTTTTCTGCGTACATTTTCCATGAATTTTTGCACCGCACTCTTTGCAACTTCCAAAAAACATAAAATGTATGTCTCCTTTCTTGAAAAACTGTTGTTTTTTGAAGCTGAACGGACAAGGTAAATGGCGTTTCTCCCATATTTTTGCAACAATCACATCAGTCCACCCACGTTGAAGTTGTTGAGTTTTTCTGTCTTTCTGTTGAACAACCACAGGTTTTATTTTCGACCACTCAGCTTCTTCAATCTCTATAATAAATTCAATGTCCTTTAATTGCATATTTGTAAAGTGATTAAAAAATAAAGACTAACGTGTAACGCGGTAAAGACTTTAACTTGTAATGCGGTATCAGATATATTGCACATGTTGGATTTAAAATTTCTCAGAAAAGTATCAAAACAAATGAATGCATGTAAAAATGAATTCATCATGTTAAGTATGTGGCGCCCTCATTAATACATAAATAAAAAAATTCTATGATCTTATGAACCATCAGTAAAGTCAATAAATAATTTTAAAAACAGAAATCAAAATCATAAATAAAAATTAAAGTAAAAAAAATGCAATTTAATAAAATCTCATGTATTATTACACTGCATACTTATAATTTTCTTTTAACTTGCAAGACTCGTAAAGACTATCCATTTATTAACAATAGCATAATTCACTTATGATTATTGTTATAAACAACTTTGACATTTTGTTTAGGGTTGGCTTCCTTCAATCTCTCTAAAACTAATCTAATTACCGGTATGCTTCAAGCTGGAAAAACTATAACTGAAACTTGTGGAGCCTAAGTTTAATAAAGTTTGAACAAATACATCAATTTTTAGGGGATTGAAGAAAATAATTTTCTTAATTTTCTCCAGGTCCTGTTAAGAAATTAAGGACATTCAATGCTTCCTTTGGAGTCCATTTGCACCTGATAGCTACTACAAGTTCATGTGCTACAGTTTTACCAGGAAGAGAGCCTATTATGAAAAGAAAAATGCATTATGCACTAGTTACTTAGATTTACCTATAAATAATCAATTTTCGTCGACTTACTGGCACCCTCTGAAGAATATTTGTAAATTGTTTCAGGTACTGCTGGTAATAGCTCAACATATGATTCTGGCATCATATCTCGTATTCTTTGATAGTATGATAATCTAAAACCCAAAAGATATGAATTACTGACATTTTCGCATTTAAATCATGATCAAAGTAACAATTCTTTAAAAATATACCTTAATGACTTTAGTAAAACTTCACGAATAAATTTTGGACGTGGATGTTCGGCATCTCGTAGCAAGCAGGAGTCCCAATCTTCCCAAGACCATCTAATTGGATTACTTAAATGATAGGAAAACCACCATACAAACTGATCAAATGCAGTAGCTGCCATGCTGTCTATACGTCGAAAAAATATTTCTGTTGCTTGTGCTAAAACCTGAAAAAGACAAAACAACAATTAGATATTGAAAATTTATACTTGTTTCGTTTTTCATTTGGAATACAATATTTCAGTTTAACTACATTTCTGATTTTTAACTTACTTGAGGCATTGTAGATGGTTGCAATTTGCAAAGCTCAATCAATATGAATCCATAACATACTTCCAAATGCTTTGGTGTTGGAAGTTTAAATAACTCTCCAAACATTACTTCTACTATACAATAATCTAAGGGTATTTTTGTTTTATATGGGAAATTTAATAGCTGAGCAGCACACTGTAAATAAGTATAGTAAATAATATTGTTTGTGAATTTTTAATGAAAATAATATCAAACACCAAGGAAAATATTTTTAAACTCATACCAGTCTTTTCTTTCCAAGTAATATGTATCAATAATTTGTCTAAGAGATGTTCTTCAATTAAATAGCGCTCTATAGCATGACTTCCTGGCAGTAATGGCCCTTCTGCAGTCCGTGTAATCAAACATTCTGAAGACAACCGTTGGCAGTGGGTAAACATATGAATCTTGATGAGGTGGTGGTATTAGCACTGGCAAATTGTGTTGTAATGCCTCGCACAATATTGAATCAAAGGCCAAATATGGTCTTGGAATATGTTTTTCAGCCCAATTATCTTGTCTCAATTGGCGTACTTGTGCCCATAAGCAATCCAAATACTCTTCTTGCGGATGTGGTGTGTCACTAGACCATACTCTTAGTGCTGGCTGATGCTTTTTGCTGCGTTTATTTAAGAAGACTTCTATGGTTACCATAAGAAGATCAAGTTCCTGTTCTTTCTTTTCGTATAATTCTCTGCCAACCCATGGCAAAGTTGACAAAACAGCGTAAACATACCAATCACGTCTTACTTGAGGAACACTATCTTCGTTAGCTGCATCAAGCATGTTATCGAAAAGCTGCATCAATGAACCACACGATAAGACATGGCAGTTGACTAAATCTGCTAAGAATCTTAAAGAATATCTGGCAACACCTCATTTGTCAGCCTTGAGTGCATCTTTGAAATTTTTTACCATTTAGTCAACAAACTCTCCACCAAAATTGAAATTTTTGACATTAAGTAAATCAGTAAGTGTAGTGTAAATTGTGCATTCACAAAGCACCAATCAACTCCTATTGTTTGACCAAGAATTTCTTGTTCATTCAGTCTATCCTTGGCAGCCTGCGCTTCCTTAAATGTTTCATACTCAATGAGGGCATAGCCTTTCGAAAAGCCTGTCCTTCTGTTTAAATTAAGGTGAAAATTCTTGATTTGACCAAATCCAGAAAATTTGTTTTGTACATCATCTTCCTAAGCTTCTTCATGAATAGATGTGATGGATAAAATCCAACCTTCCACAGCTTTTAAGGTTAGAATTTCAAGTTAAAGAAAATCCTCAATCACGCTCAAGTGCAAAAAATACTGACTACTACAGTTATTCGTACTTCGCCTTTGTGGGCCAGTTATTTTACATCTTTTTAGGCCATGTTAATTATTATCCTAAGTTTATTATTATTTTTAATTATTGTCATTATCCTCCAGAGTGACTAAATAAGGCCCCCAATTCGCGCACGCGAAACACACAAAAAACTGTTTGTGCAGCATTCGCGCGCGTTTTACGTCTCTTTTTAATACTTTGCACCTTTGGTCTCTAAATATTATTATAATAATTAATAATTTAATTGATAATTAAAAGTTAATAAATAAGAAACATTGACTCTGTCCATCTGTTTTCACAGGCGGCAGCAGACGGCCAGCCGCCTGCAGACTGTGTTTCTAGCCATTCTCTGTTTTCCCTATACTCTCAGCGTCCGGAATGATGGACAAATGTTAGAATCGTGAAACATAGAACTGGAACAGCAGTTCAGCACCCACTTAATAACAAATATTATTTATTATTAATTGGATTATTATAGCTGATCAATTCGTTCGGGTGCCATCTGCGCGTATCATGCGCAATCGGTATTTACAATAAAATATACGAAAAATTATATGTTTTGAATGGAAAAGCTGATTTTATTTTTGGGTGCTGTACTGCAGCACCCAAATTTGATTTTGATTTTTCTCAAAAATGCGAATACGCGCAAACAAAAGTAACAAGGATTTGTTTTAAGGGTTTTATGCGCAATAGTTTAAACAAAACCAAATTTTTATAAATTGAGGTTTTATAATTCTGGGTGCTAACTTTATGAACCTTAAGTTTTGTTTACGTAATGGCGTCAACTGGTGGTATGTTTTCATACGATTGCGATTCCCAGCTTTCTCTTGTATATTACCTGTAATACCTTTCACTAAAAGCTTTGCGTTCATTTTTATTTTTTATTAGAGATCGCGACAGACGATAGAAGCGAAACTATCTCGGGCACGTCCATGAATGTTCTGCCGGATGCCACACAAGTAAGCTAACCTATAACAATAAGCCCAACGAGCGATTTACTTTCCGAAATTTTCCTTTTCATTGCTAACATTCTGTGGTTACATCATTTCAGAAATCAATAATTATGGACAAGGATGCGGATCTGGCAAGTGCTCCACCAAAGAAGACCAGGGTAGAGGTGCAGTCCCTGCCAGCAAGGCAATATCTAGATCAAACAGTTGTACCGATTCTACTGCAAGCACTTTCCAGCTTAGCCAAGGAGAGGCCGCCAGATCCAATAAATTATTTGGCCTCTTATCTCGTAAGAAACAAAAGCCAATTTGACACCGGTGGATCTCCTTCGACTACGCAATGACTTTGTGCATAGGGAATTAATTTTGTGAACAATTATGTGCGCGCGTGATTTCTTGAACGAGAATTTAATTTTGAATTAGTGACTAAGCTAAAAATTTAATATACAGAAAAGGCTTTCAGCATTTGTTAAACAATACAAGCTATGTACACATATGTAATCATGTATTCAAGCATGCATCACTACTTTTTTTCAGATTTGCTTGACGTAATGAATTGTAATATACTACTATGAATTGTTAAAATTTTCAAATATCTTTAATCGAGACTTGCACATTTTTACAATAATAATTATAATAATAATAATAATAATAATACAATATTTCTTTAAGGTATTAAATAAAATATATATTTAACATCATTTGGACGCAATATTAGATTGATCTCTAATATTACAACAGTTTGGGCTTGTCAACATATTGCTTGCCATGATGAATAATTGTCGCAAATGTACCACCCACCATTGCTGCCCAAAACAGCATGTAAAGTAAAATTTCTGTTGTATATCTTGAAGGCATAATCATATGAGCCACCAACATTGCTGATGCCACCAAAAGAACCATTGGGAATGTAGCATATCTCCAGTTTCTTTCTGATTCCAATGGACATGAAACAGTTGAGCATTCACCATCTTGAACCAAATATCTTCCCAAAAATAGATTTATGGAATCCTAAAAATTATTGACATTAGTGTTCACTGTTCATTCAATTTTCGTGAATTAAACATGTTTCTTTGATACCTGTCGGAAACCATCAGCAAAATTATTTTTATAATATCTAGTTAGAGAATTCATGCCATCTCTCATAGCGCCCATCTTTGTTCGCTTGCCTGTTCTAGTAAAGTCTGTTTTTAGAGCACTTGTTCCAGAATATTGAGTACTGATAACATCAGCATTGTCAGCCCACACCTTGTAAAATATTAAATTAATATTTTAATAAGACATTTTCAAAAATTAATCGTTATCGTTATTACTTTTTTATAAATAAGTTTTTTCTTAAACTACCTGCTTGAACAGAAATTCAAGTGAAGGGTGCTCGTCAACAGTCCTCAAAATTTCTAACTTGGACAAAGCATCTGAAAGAACCCTTTTGGCTAACATACTCTGTACTACATTGGTCCTATCTAAACAATCGATGCAATTTGTTCTGAATATACCATCTTGGACAGATACTAAAACTCCATCTCTTGTCAATAAGAAGTAACCCATTTGTTCTTGATCAGGAGTAAGACGAGCCATTAAGATATCTAATCTGTGCCATTGCATATTTCGACATTCTGCATGAAAATCGAATGCTTCATATCTTATATTCTGATTCTTTAAGTCTTGAACAATATCCCTATATCCTTTCTCCAAAGTTGCTTCTGCTCCTTTTTGATCAATCTATTAAACGATAAAATAATGATAACAAAATAAAAATTATAAAAATTTAATTATTTTGAATCTTACCAAATTCACTATAATTTGTCTTCCATAATGGAATATTTGATTTTCAAAATGTCTAGCACAAGCTACCAAATGATTTTCATTTGGGATTATTTGTGGTTTTGGCTTATATTTTAAATTTGGAGCTTGTTGCCAAAATAGTGGAATGGAGCCGCGAGTTTGAACAAAAGAGCTCTTACTACCATTAACTTCTAAAATTTGCTCTGTTTCAACGAAATTGGAAACATTTCCATTGCCATCTATGCCTCGTGAAAAAAGCCTCGTTCCAGCTCGGTGAATTGAGCGTCTAGATATTATACCCCAATTGAATGGAGTACCATTGACTACAATAGTGTTCAATGAAACAACTATTTTTTAAAAGTAATTAAGGAAAATCATTTATGGACAATAATTTATATAAAATATTATAAAAAGGATACAGCCATGTATGATTGGAAGACAAAATCTGTGATGTTCTGGTCTTGCTGTCAGAGATTGAAGTAAATATGAATTCCATATAAACCTAGTATCTGCTCTCTCATGCAGTGGCATCTATGCAGTACATAAACAGTTATTTAAACCATATAATTTTTCATGGTATATTTCTAATACTAAATATGCTGATATAAAATATAAATCACCTTTAGAAATTCAGGCGTTGTATTGTGAAGCCTTTGCATTGTGCAGCTTAAATCGTAAGTATAACTAAAGTAAAAATGAGGTGTACCCAGAACAGATTTTATCATATCCAAATATTTAGTATTATTGCGAATCTGTTTTTCATCCAAGTGAGTCATTGATCTTGTGTAGGGTATTATAAAGGTAGAAACAATTTTAAAAATATCTCGATTCGCTAAAGTACCAACTTTTTGTGCATCATCTATCACTATCAAGTAAGGACAAGCTAAAAGCTGAACAATTCCTATGATACCCCATATTTTCCTGCGACTTGCAGTTTGAGGAATTTGACTAGGATTCGAAACTGAAACAAAACACAATGGTCTCTTAAAAATACATCTATTTTTACTATACAGCTTGTTACTCAGCAAAAATTTTTACCTTGAGTATAAATCTGATGACTCGTTCGATCTATCACAAGTAAGATATTTGTTCTAACTGGTTCTACGTAGAATTTGTCTGGGGTTGCGTATCTAAAAAAGAAAATAAATCATTAAAATTTTATCTCATGCAGTTTGGCTTGCATCTACAAAACGTAATATCTACTTACAAGTAAAGATCATTGTAAACATCATAAACCTCAGTGCTCGCATCCATCTTTCAAATCTTGAATAAAATATTCGTGTTTAGTTTATCCACAGGAATAACTGCTGCCTAATGCATCTAAGCTTATTTAAGTATATATGTTAACAAAGTCAGGACAAATAGACAACCGCCTGGAATGTGTAGTGTAAATATCTCGTCCCCTACTCGACTCTATTTACAAAAATGCACTATAATGCAGTCAGCTGCAGCTGACCGAGTCTCGATCTGGTCTCGATGGTTCCTTAAGAATTAATTAGAGAGAGAAAGAGAGTGTGAAGGCTTCGAAAGGCTCAGAGAATATGATACACACGATTAACTGTCAACTCTTCTGCGGAAAAGTCGAGTACGCGCTGCTCATTGCGGCGAAGAGCCTGGAAAATTACACGTTGCGCGAATCACGTCCATGCAGTCGGAACTCCTTTTTTTTCTCTCTTTCGGACGATATATTATTCAAGCGCGGCTTAGTTGCGCGAACCCTTTAATTACACGTATGTCTCGCGCAGAGCGATAACAGCTGCGGTAATATCAGTCTTCGACTTCGTCTTTTCCGGAGCTCGTCGTCAGTTTCAGGGACACATACTTATTTACAACCTATATATTGCACGTATATGGTTCGCTTCTTTTGGAGCAATGATCGGATTGGTCGGTGTAAAATTCAGCGGCCTGTCTGTCTTCTGAGCTGAGCTGATGAGAAGGGTGTTGTTTCGTACTTATAACTGAAAAATGATTTTTCTCAATGTGCACATAGATTACGCGCATGGTATACCATGTTTACGTGATACGCGTTGTTCTGGAAAATTCTGTGGGCAAAATTTAAAAGAAATTAGTTAATAGCTATAGCAGAGGTAGCTATAGGTATACTTGTTTTTTTCTTTTTCCACATAGTTGCGAATCTCGCAAATGATCCCGGCCTACGGTATTCAGTTTAATTCGCAACTTTACCGACTGCCGATTGGCTCGCCGAATAATCAACCTACTCGGTCCTCGATGTACAATAAATATAATTGCATGGTAATAGGAATATACTTATATTATTTCGTTATACTTCCCGATAACAAAAAAATAAAAACATAGCCGATGCGTACTATAAGGACGACGTTTGGCGGCATATCATATACTTATAGATGCAGTTGACTCTCTTCTTCCCGACCCCGCTCCATCCGAAAATAATCCAATCCCTTCCGCGCAACGACGTCTCGACGACTGCAAAGTGCACGCAAGCCGCGGAGCGAGACGGAGACAGAGACAGAGGATATATACATGCGCATATATTTTTTGTACATATAAACATAAGCTCAGCAATATCGCGTATTCGCGTGTTGGTGTGCGACTGCGCCTATAATCTTGACTGCGCTGCGCGCCCACGCACAGAGTATAGGCAGCTAGTGCATTGCGCCAATATATCTATATACATCGTTATGAGAGTTAAAGATTAGAGGCTGGCTGCTGTCGTGACTCGTGTACTCTGCGGGGAGAGAGAGAGAGAGAGAGAGAGAGAGCGCGTGCGAGAAAATAAGAACCGATCGAGCTATCCTCGACGGGACGTCCATTGCGTGCGTATGTCGAAGTCGCCGCCGCCGCGATCTCCAAGTACATATTACACACCTATATATACATATATACTTATGTCGTGGTAGCTGTCCACGTATAGGCTATAGTGCAGCTATATTGCTACATCGCGTTCGCGACTCTCTGCGCACACACTATCGCAGAGTGTGTGTGTGTGTGTGTGTGTGTGGCTGTGTGCATGGCTCGTGTCGCGACTCGCGATTTGCTCTGGAGGAAAGAGAGAGACAGATAGAGAGAGAGAGAGAGAGTATACGCGAAGTGTATAGAGGTATATACGAGACTGTGCAGCGCAAAAATAAAAACTCGGAGCTGGCGGACAAAGAGGAGCCTGGCTCTTGGCGTTTTCACGTCCGCCTCGGCCCAGTGTCTCGTCTCTGCGACCATCGCGCGCCGCGGCAGTGTACAGTAATTCAGTCCCGAGTGCGAAAGAGAGGCATATACCGACAAGCGCAAGAAGGAGGACGACGTGTGCGAGCGCGCAAGCGAGAGGGAGCGACCGAAAATTTCGTTCCGTACACTGCGGAGAGAGAAGCACCGTTGCAGTGCGCTACTGTGACGTGATGACGATGCTGTTACTCCTACTGCTCAACTGCTGGGAGCAAGGAGAGCAGACTCTCTACTAAATCGCCTGCTGAGACACACTGCTTATGTGACGTTGATATATACACACACGCAAGAGAGAGAGAGAGAGAGAGTGAGTTGTGCTAGTTGTGCATCTGTGGAGAGACTCCGAATGAAGACCGACTTCAGGATCGACTGACGGGAGGTCAATGTTGATATTTTTCGAGCCTGACCCCGCTAGAATGTCAACATTTTTCTCGCGTCGGACCTAGCGCGCCTCTTGGGCAGTGTACTCGTGATTTTCGCGGATCGTTCAATGTTCTAGATTCGTTGAAAGAGCTCGGATTTGGCCTGAATCACGGTGAGCGCGCGCGCTTTGTCTCTCGCTGCTGCTCAATATACAAGTGCCCTGGCCTGGACAGCAGTGAGAAAGAGTGAGAGGCCAATGTCTCCGCTATCCATCGAGGAGTTGTTTGGTGTCTGCTAGTGATAGCACAGTCTAATTGAATAATCGGAGCAAAGAAGTTACGAGCAAGATGGCAGAGGTTGATCCCGAAACCCTGCTCGAGTGGCTGAGCATGGGTCAGGGTGATGAAAGAGACATGCAACTGATAGCACTGGAGCAGCTCTGCATGCTGCTGCTCATGTCTGATAACGTTGATCGATGCTTTGAGAGGTATCTTTTGGGCTTCAAAAATATGCGTAGATACGTCTTTCATTTTAATGTTGTAACACTTTACTTTTGCAGCTGCCCACCTAGAACATTTTTGCCAGCACTTTGTCGGATATTTCTGGATGAGCTCGCTCCAGACAGCGTTTTGGAGGTGACTGCCAGAGCCATTACTTACTATCTTGATGTCTCAGCCGAGTGTACGCGACGAGTGGTGGCTATGGAGGGTGCCATCAAGGCTATCTGCAGTCGTCTTTCGTGTGCTGGACTCGGATCCAGAGCTAGTAGAGATCTGGCCGAACAGTGCATAAAGGTTTGTAAAGTAATCAGACTTAGTGCAGAATTTTGATTGACCCACATGTTTATTATTTAACTGTAAAACATGCTGGATCTTTATGAGTCATACCAAGTGATTCAGAAGGAATGAAAGCTATTTACATTTGTCGTGGAAAGTTTTTCAAAATAAATAATGGATAACTGCTATCTTTTGTCAATCAAGTTGCAATCTATAAGAAAATTTCTATCATTCACATTCTTCAGCTAATGAAACTAAAATGATACTGCAACTTTTATTTTTGCTTTTAAGTGAAAAGTAAGTAATTTGTTTGCTGCATACAAATATGTTAGCTTACAACTCTTTAGAATGTTTTGTGGTTACATGAATCATTGTTGACTCATATGTTTTGGAATCCTTAATTTTCATTCAGCCAGCATTTCTCCAAAGTAGATCATAAATTATTGCCCGGTTGTACTCAACACTTTCACTGCAAGTGTAGAAAACAGTATATGTCTTATGGTTAAATTAATTGTACATTTGCTTTTATATTACCAATTCCTTTTGATACTTGAATACAAGCATTGCAACAGATTCACTTGCAAGAATGATTTTTTTTCTTATGCAATATCGCAATTAATTACATACATGCATGAAAATATTTAAATTATAAATTATAAAAGCATTAGACTCATGTTGATGGAGTAGCTTATATAATAAAAGAATTGTATGGGAGTCAGTTGCCCTTGGTAATTACACTTCAAGCAAATACACTGCTATTATAGTTGTGACCTTTTTGTCTTTTACTTATATGCTTTCCAGATTCAAATATAAATAACAACATAAAGATCTCAGCCATATATTGTGTATTATATTAAAATAACACGTATTTACTTACGACATTCTACTTAAACTGAATTCTATTTTTTTTAAATATATACTTTCACCAAAAATATTTTCGATTAATGTAATACTGACATCAATATATTTTATTCATTATAAAAAAAAAAACATTCATTTTTATTTTCATTTACAGGTTCTGGAATTAGTATGCGCGAGAGAAGCAGGTGCAGTTTTCGAGGCAGGTGGACTCTCTTGCGCCCTATCCTTTATCCGCGAGCATGGTGCTCAGGTGCATCGTGATACCTTACACTCAGCGATGGCCGTAGTCTCGCGACTCTGCGGCAAAGTCGAACCTCAGGATAAATCGTTGCCTGACTGCGTAGAGGCCTTGTCGACACTTCTGCGTCACGAAGATGCCCACGTGGCCGACGGTGCACTGCGCTGCTTCGCTTCGCTGGCCGATAGATTCTCCAGGCGTGGTACCGATCCAGCCCCGTTAGCTTGCAATGGATTGGTTTCTGAATTGCTTTATAGGTTGGTATTTCGCTTGCATTCTTGTTGTTCTTTTAACCAACGTTTATTGTATAATTCAAATTTACTTTAACATAATGAAACGATAAATATACTTTCAAAATTCAATATTCCTTGTTGTATTGCAGATTGTCAAATGCGGCAGGTCCTATTTCGTCGATAAATACTACACCAGGAAATCCGAAGACTCCACCGACACCTAGTGTCGCAGCTACCACTATCCCTGCACCCGAAGCTAAATCTTGTGCCTCCGTATCGACCATCATCAGTCTCTTATCTACTCTGTGCCGAGGTTCAGCCTCAATAACCCATGATTTGCTACGCTCCGAACTTCCTGATGCTATTGAAAAAGCTTTAAAGGGCGACGAACGATGCGCTTTAGATTCTATGCGATTGGTAGATTTGTTGCTAGTGCTTTTGTTCGAAGGAAGATCTGCACTTGGTCGAGCCAATTCCAGCAGTTGCTCGTCTGGGCCACTTTTACCGCGACTTCGACGACTGGACAGTGCTGGAGAGAAATCACATAGGCAACTGATAGACTGCATTCGATCCAAGGATACCGACGCACTTATTGAGGCAATCGAATCGGGCGGCATTGAGGTCAACTTTATGGATGACGTCGGCCAGACCCTACTGAACTGGGCCTCAGCTTTTGGCACCCAAGAAATGGTCGAGTTTCTCTGTGATAAAGGAGCTGACGTTAACAAAGGTCAGCGCTCCTCAAGTCTTCACTATGCCGCCTGCTTCGGGAGACCGGCTATCGCTAAAGTACTGCTAAGACACGGAGCTAATCCGGATCTTCGGGATGAGGATGGAAAGACACCGTTAGATAAAGCGAGGGAGCGCGTGGATGAGGGTCATCGAGAAGTTGCTGCCATCTTGCAATCACCGGGAGAATGGATGTTGCCGCCACCTAGCCAGGACGACAGAAAGCTGGAGAACGATGTCAAGGAATTCACTGAACCCAAAGGCGATCCTGAGATGGCTCCTGTATATTTGAAAAGACTGCTACCTGTATTTTGCTCGACTTTCCAGTCAACAATGCTGCCTAGCGTGAGGAAAGCAAGTTTAAGTTTAATACGCAAAATGGTACATTACATTCAACCGGAATTACTTGCTGAAACCTGCGGTGCCGATAAGACCACCGGCTGCGGTGCTATGCTGGTCGAAGTCATTGCCAACGTACTCGACAACGAGGTAAGACGTTTTCCCTTTAAAAAAAGGAAGTCGAAACTTTGTTACGCGTAGTACACGCGCAAGTGATGAATGTGAATGATTGCGCACATACTCATGGTCCGACTGGAATTCTGTCGGCAGGAGTACGATATAAAAGCAAGCTCCCCGTGGTCGATGAGGTCGTCGAGCTCACCACCGCCGCCTCCGTGTCTCGAAACATTTATTGGCCCCAAAACGCCATTCTCCGCGCGCAAGCTTTCCCAGTACTACATTCTCGTCAAGACGGTAACGCCCGTCCCAGATTCTTGCTATATATACTTACTACAACTTTGCTCTATTTTTTGTACTTAAACTGTTAAAACCATTGGTTTTTACTTATTTATCTCTGTAATTTTTAACCCAAAGCTAACTCTCGAACAGACTTCCATCAAACACTAAATTTTGAGCTCCGCCTTCTCGATTCACGTGCACCTACTCGAGAACGCGCGCTGGCGTTTAATATGTTATTATACATTATACGTATATCTATACGAGCATCATCTGCCCATCTTTGTATAATGCGTGATATATCTCAGCTAACGAATGTATAACCATTATTTGTTTGACGTTGAATTTGCACTTGAGACTCCCATGTTACCAACAAGGACGTTCTTTTTTTTCTGTGTTAAAGTTTGCTTGTGTCAGAACGAACGACCGAGTGTTCATAAATGCTTGCTGATTCAGGAGACGTATCACTGCGGTACACACTGCGTACTTTAATCGACTTGACACTTTTACTATCTCCTAGAGACTCTCGCGGAGACTCTCGAAGGACGAGTGTAACTTACCACACATGTTGCAAGCGTTCATCTGCTAGATTTTCTAATACTCGAGATTAACGTCGTTTAGTATACACTTATTTACCTACCATTATAACGATGACTAATCGAAAAACTTTCTCTTTTCTACTTATAATGCATAGGAGGACGAGGATGGACATTTAGTCGTACTGCAAATGATCCAAGACCTGATGGTCAAGGGCAAAGACGAATTCCTGGAACATTTCGCTCGCCTTGGAGTTTTCTCTAAAGTTGGCGCCTTGGCAGGACCTCAGGACGCACCTCCAGAAGCAGAAATAGAGCACAGCACTGCCACAGTGCAAACAACACCCACGGCTCCGACCAACTCAGAAGAACAAAAGTTAGAGGATGCAAAGGAACTGCTTGTGGGCAAGGCCTACCATTGGAGGGATTGGTGCATCTGTCGCGGACGAGACTGTCTGTACGTTTGGTCAGATGCCGCAGCGCTAGAGCTTTCGAATGGTAGCAACGGGTGGTTTAGATTCATCTTAGATGGAAAACTGGCTACGATGTATTCAAGCGGTAGTCCCGAAGGAGGGACGGATACAACAGGTAGTGGTGGCATTTCTAAATTTATTGTTTTTTTTTTACGTTTTGTGCAAAGTAACGAAGATGCGTGAGAACATTCAATGCAACTCAAATGTGCCGTTACATAATACTTACAGTAAAAAAAATGTAATGTTTCCGGAGCGTCTTGTTACTCTGCATATTTTTTACTTGCTCTGCCCGTACTACAAATCACGTTGCATCTTACCTTAAACCCGTACCTCTCTTTCTCACTCTGTTTCTGTCTTTTATTTTCTCTATTGCGATTAATGATCTCTGGATGCAGAGAAAAGCTTAGAAAATAACTCGTTTTACCGACTGCCTACAGGAAAGGGAGGGAGGAACACCGAGTCCCTGACCACTGAAGGTAGGTACGGCTCTCGGCCGTTTAGCAACCATACACATAACTCAATTCTCGACTCTCATTCTCATTATAATAAATAAAGAAAAGAAAACAGAGTGTAACGGGCACAATTTAAACAGAATGCAATGATACACGAGCAGATGCTTTAATCGAATGGTTTGTGAAATATGTATTGCAGAAAATCGCGGTGAGTTTTTGGAAAAGTTGCAGCGGGCTCGCAGTCAGGTGAAGCCTAACTCTGTAAGTCAGCCGATACTGTCGAGACCGGGACCAACGAGGCTTGTCATCGGTAATTGGGCTCTGTCTAGCAAGAAAGATAGTGAATTATGCATTCACAATAGTGACGGACAACAACAAGCCACTATTTTAAGAGAAGATTTACCAGGTTTCATTTTTGAATCGAACAGAGGAACGAAGCACTCTTTTACTGCAGAAACGAGCTTAGGTAAATATACTCAGATTAATTAATTTTTTTATGTATTTGACGCCTAAACGAAGATTTATATCGCATGATTACACAATTGCATTTTTACATTTTAATTTAAGCTAGGTTTCAAATTATAGAACAAATATTATGCCGGTCTTAACAAAATTTAATAATAGGTCCAGAATTCGCTGCGGGTTGGGCTGGAAAACGGGGCAAGCGTCTTCGCTCAAAGATGGAGGCAATAAAACAAAAGGTAAAAACACAAGCCCAAGAGATCTACGAGTGTTACTTCAAGGCAGCTCAAGCCCAACCTCGTGGGGTCGTGGCGAAACTGGCAGCAATCGTCACCCAGATCGAAAAAGCTTGCCACAAGCAGCAGCAACAGTCAGGTAGTCGTGAATGGCGTACAATTTTGCAGAGTGCTTTAGATGAGCTTAAAGTCCTTCTGAACGAGGAGGGCAAAGTATCGGCCTACGAACTGCATTCCAGTGGCCTCATACAGGCGCTCCTAGCACTTTTGGCTGCGCCATCTAATACTAGCACGCAACAGCTTTCGCCGAGAATGAATAAGCTGCGACTCCAAAGAATAGCCATTTTCAAGAGTTGCTTTCAATCTCGAGATACGGCTAAAGGTGACAACTTTGCGAAAATACTAGTACAGAAACTAGTATCCGTACTTGAATCTATTGAAAAATTGCCAGTTTACTTATATGATACTCCTGGATCTGGGTATGGATTGCAAGTGCGTAGTTTTAAAGTAAAGTTAATAGTACAAGAAGAGAAAGTTTTTATTACACATTTATACATATAATGGTCTTATTATTCACAGATTTTAACAAGACGACTAAGGTTTAGATTGGAGAAGGCAGCTGGTGAAAGCGCACTGATTGATAGAACTGGTAGAAACTTAAAAATGGAACCACTTAGTACTGTTCAACAGTTAGAAAATCATTTGTTAAAAATGGTTGCTAAGCAGTGGCATGATCATGACAGAGCTACATTTACTTTTGTTAAGAAATTAAAAGAAGGCAATAAAATAAACTTTAAGTATCAACATGATTTTGATGAAAACGGAATATTGTATTGGATTGGAACAAATTCAAAGTAAGAAATAGATAATTCATTGCACTATTAAAACTAGAGTTTGATGATGGTTATTTACTGGTTGATTAAATACTTTTAATTTTTAGAACATGTCCTGAATGGGTGAATCCCGGCCAATATGGCCTTGTCATAGTTACTTCGAGTGACGGTCGTAATTTGCCTTATGGACACCTTGAAGACATTTTGAGCCGAGATCCATCTGCTATGAACTGTCATACTAATGACGACAAAAGAGCGTGGTTCTCAATAGATTTAGGGGTTTGGATTACACCTACTGCGTATACATTAAGGCATGCAAGAGGCTACGGTAAAAGTGCTTTAAGAAATTGGATGCTTCAGGTAATTAGCTTATAAAAACGTTCAGAATATTGCATTTTGTATTTCATTAAGAAATTTTATAATGACTATCATGTAATTTTCAATGCAGGCTTCTAAAGATGGTATAAATTGGACAACTTTGTACACTCACGTAGATGACTGTTCATTAAATGAGCCGGGAAGTACAGCTACGTGGACATTGGAGCCACCAACATTAACCGATGATTGT
Source organism: Philotrypesis tridentata (assembly GCA_018906965.1). Classification (NCBI taxonomy): domain Eukaryota; kingdom Metazoa; phylum Arthropoda; class Insecta; order Hymenoptera; family Pteromalidae; genus Philotrypesis; species Philotrypesis tridentata. The sequence goes on along the minus strand of JACCIB010000023.1, from coordinate 3,106,679 downwards.
CAAGGTTGGCGTCATTTAAGGTTGCAACAAACTGGCAAAAATGCCTCAGGTCAAACTCATTACCTCTCGGTATCGGGTTTCGAGGTTTACGGTGAAGTCACTGGCGTTTGCGAAGACTTAGGACGAGCTGCTAAAGAAGCTGAGGCTTGCGTACGACGACAACGACGATTGATTAGATCTCAAGTTCTAAGACACCTGGTTGCAGGTGCTAGAGTTGCTCGAGGTTTGGATTGGAAATGGAGAGATCAAGATGGTGTACCTCCTGGTAAGTTAACTTTTGGTTTTTCGGTACTTACTTTTGGTAAGTCAACTGGCTGATCAACTTTCTTTCTATTTATTTTAAAAAATGCTCTTGAGTTTGGATCAACATTATACTTGTCCTTGGTATATAGGTGAGGGGACTGTAACAGGAGAGCTTCATAATGGATGGATTGACGTTACATGGGATAACGGATGTTCAAACTCTTATCGAATGGGTGCAGAAGGAAAGTACGATTTGAGACTTGTTTGCAGCGGTAACAGTAGTATGGAAACTTCAACTGATAGTGCCTCCAAAAATAAAAACAGCAATGGTGTATTAACAGGACGTAAATCTAATAGTACTCCTAGTCTACCTGATTACTGCACTGATACAGGAATTCGTTGCTCCGTTGCTTCGACGGATCAAGCTGCAAGCGCTGATAATCTTGCAGCTAAAGTAAGTTGTATACAAGTACTTATTAAATGTTCATATTACTTTGCCTCTCCATTAAATACTCATGAACAATTATTGATTATTTTTCTAGCAGGCTGCCGAGTCCATTGCAGAAAGTGTCCTTTCAGTGGCCCGTGCCGAAGCAGTAGTAGCTGTTACTGGAGAAAGTGGTGTCAACTCAACTGGGGAGTTGTCAGTCGTTCTACATCCAAGACCAGATAATACAGCGGTTACTAGTGATCTTGCAACGATTGTTGAAAGTTTGGCTTTGAATACAGATTGTTCTTCAACCACAGCATCTGGAAATGGAAACAGTAATAGAACGTCGAACAGCTCTAAGCCTCTACTGTCAGCAGTTCGTGGTGGAAACAAGGTTAGCAATGTGATATTTACATTGTTATTTAAGGATCGAAATTCAATTTCAAAGCAAAAATATTAAAAGTCAATGTTTTTATCAATTTCTAGCCTGCAAGTGGTTTATTCAGTCTAGAAGCAGCAGAAGTGCTTGACCGCATGCGAGAGGGAGCTGACAGACTTCGAAATAATACTAATAGTTTTCTAAGCGGTGAGTTGATTGGTCTAGTTCCAGTTAGGATCAGTGTGTCTGGTGAATCGGATGAAAATTCTATGCGAATTCGACCTGCTCCAAATAGTTTCGCAGCGGCAGCTGCTGCAGCTGCTGCGGCAATTGGAGCTACTGAAGGTAAGTTTCATCATTTTACTAACAGGTTCACACATTTGATCCCCTCGAAATATTTGGGTTATTTAAAACAGATTTCATTATCACCCATTTGACCCATTTAGGTTTTTAACTGTTGGGATATATATTCATTTTCATTTGGCTGTCACGTAAAGCCTGTTGTTTGTGTTGCGCAGCACGTATTTATTGTCTTCGTTTCATTTGTGCGATCATTATCATTATTGTGTAATTCCGCGTCCAGGCTCGAAGGATTGCTGTCCTCGGGACAAAGACGCAAGTTCATCATCGCAAAATCCAGCAGCAGGATGTCCTGTCGTCGTAACCACCAATCCCATGTCCGTGTCCGTGCCGAATCTTGCTTGTAGTGATACTACTAACAATACCCTCGAGCCGGTTCCGGCATCAGGTTTGCTCGAAACATTCGCAGCAATGGCTCGTAGGCGAACTCTAGGTCAGTAGATTTCTTTTAATTTACATAATTCTTAGAATAGTTAAAAAGATAAGCAAAATAATTTTTTTTTACTGGAAACGGCGTACGTTATTTTTACATCTGAATTTGTTTATAGGTCCAGCAGCTAGTCAACACATAGCATCTAATACCATTCCCAGCTCCAATTCAAGAGGATCGAATCCAGTTTCCAGTTTAGTAAGATTAGCTCTCAGTTCGAACTTTCCAGGCGGTCTGCTTGGTACTGCACAGAGTTATCCAAGCTTAACGAGCAGCAGCCAAATTCCGGGTACAACGACATGCTCGGGCGGAGTTGGCGGTGGTGGTCTAGGACAAGCGCTTACCATGTCCTTGACCAGCACGAGTAGCGACAGCGAACTGGCAAGTATCCAACTGCGATGCTGAATGCTCAGTGACCTTCGCTTTTTTTATCTTGATTTGTTGAAAGTTTCCAACGTCCTTGCGAAATATCGTTAATTTTTTAATGCTAATTTAATCTATTTTATCTCAATACAGGTTAGTTTAGAGGAATTCTTAGAAGCATGTGGTGAGGTTGCGGCATCAAGCGTTGGAGGGGCTCGAGTAGGTGTTGGACCAACACTTTTAACTGAATCAGAGGACGACGAAGATGGAGTTTTGGCTGAAGAAGATGATGATAACGATGAAAATGATGAACAAGTAAGCCGTATACATATTTAAACTCAATATTTATACAAGAATGTTTTTAAATCTGTTGAATTGTTTTAATTTTTAATTTTAAAGGAGGTTGATGACGATGAAGAGAATGAAGAGGAAGGTGGCGATGAAGGAGAGTATCAAGAGGTGATGGTTAGTCGTAATTTACTTGCTGCATTTATGGAAGAAGAGGCAGCGCCGCCAAGTAGTAAGAGACGAGCTTGGGATGATGAGTTTGTACTGAAACGACAATTCTCTGCCTTGATTCCTGCTTTCGACCCAAGACCTGGTAGAACCAACGTGAATCAAGTAATTATCATTGATTTTTTGATAACATTTTATAAAAAATTTTACAATGCATCAATTTTACTATTATTATCTTTTTTTAAATAATTTTAGACTACAGACTTAGAAATTCCACCCCCTGGAAGTGAGGCTCGAGTGCCAGCACACGCTGGTTCATCAACGATCAGCGGACCAAAACTTTCTCTTTGCTTGAAAGGACCTGGCCTACCAGGAGTTTCTGATGTTGAAATACCTCTAGTTGAATCTCATGCTAGTATTTTCCAATCAGTGCAACAATTGATGCAACTCACTGAGCTAGGAAGTAAACAAGAAAAACTCAGAAGAATATGGGAACCAATTTATACGTAAATATTGATACATATATTAAACGTTACTGTTTTTCTTTAATGTTAATTTATAACATAATATAATTTTAGTATAATATACAAAGAAGCAAAAGACGACGAATCGTCAGGTCGAGCAACCCCTATAGTTAGTCTGTATTCTCGCAATGTGAATCAAAATACGAATGGTTGTACTGTTGAGGATGTGTTACAACTTTTGCGTCACGTTTACGTTCTTGGCACAAGTAGTAACTGTGCTAATCTGAACAATAGTCGAACACTGCAAATTCATCACGATGAAGAGCACGATTCTAACTGGGTGCATCCAGATGATTTCACTTCGAAAAAGATTACGAACAAAATAGCCCAGCAGATCCAGGATCCATTGGCTTTGGCTGCTGGTGCTTTGCCCAGTTGGTGTGAAGAATTGGCGAGAAGCTGTCCTTTCCTTCTGCCGTTCGAGACTCGTCGTCTTTACTTTAGTTGTACGGCTTTTGGAGCTTCACGTTCGATAGTATGGTTGCAAACACAGCGTGATGCTGTTATAGAAAGACAAAGAGCACCTGGACTAAGTCCAAGACGCGACGATGTACACGAATTCAGAGTAGGTAGACTGAAACACGAACGTGTTAGTGTGCCAAGAGGTGATAAGTTGTTGGACTGGGCAGAACAGGTTCTGAAGGTGATTCAATTTTTTTAATTTTTTTGTTTAACATTGTATTAGTTAAGGATTATGTATTTTAATAATTTGATTTAATTAGGTTCACGCTAGTCGGAAAAGTATTCTAGAAGTGGAATTCGTTGGCGAGGAGGGTACAGGTTTAGGTCCAACTCTTGAGTTTTTCGCACTCGTTGCAGCCGAACTTCAGCGCAAAGATTTGGGACTGTGGTTGTGTGACGATGAAGACCCACGTATGGATGGCGAATATAGATCCGAGACAAATAACGATCATGCACGATCAGCTGGTTTCTATGTCACCCGCCCAAGTGGATTGTTTCCAGCACCGCTTCCTCAAAATTCAGAAGCTTGCGATAAATCGGTTCGATATTATTGGTTCCTTGGAGTATTTTTGGCCAAAGTTTTGCAAGATAATCGGTTAGTTGATTTACCACTTTCACGACCTTTCCTGAAACTGATGTGCCGAGGCGATATTACAAACAACGTCAACGAACGAATTGGATTAACAACGTCAAATGTTGCAACACAGGAGAGTATGTCATCAAGCATGGCAAGTAGCTTTATATCTGATGACGGAGATCAAGATGATCGGGTATGTAACAACTTTATAATATTCATTTTTTACCGAACAAAAATGTTGATTTAAATGTGTGCTTTTCCCTCTGAACAGGATGATTTCGATCTAGAACCCACACCTTGGTATGATGGTATACTAGATATCAATGATCTCGTATTGGTGGACCCAGTTAGAGGAGAATTCTTAAAAGAAATACAGACTTTAGTTTCAAAGCGAGAAAGAGCGATTTCGGAGGGTCATTCCTCTTCTGCCGAGGATAGCTTTATCGGAGAAACGCTTTATATATCTCATCCCTCAGGAACATCTGTCCCAATTGAAGATTTAGCTTTAACAATGACTTATTCACCTAGTTCTAAAGTATTTAAATATGATCACTATGAGTTGAAAGAGGGAGGCATGGATGTTCCTGTTACTATAGAAAACGCAAAAGAGTATACTGAACTGACTATTAACTATTGTTTCGATCGTGGTATTGCCAGACAACTAGAAGCCTTCAAAGCCGGTTTCTCCAAAGTCTTCCCTATGGAAAAATTATATGCCTTTAGTCCTGAAGAAATTAGAGCTATGCTTTGTGGTGAACAGAATCCACAATGGTCTAGAGAAGATTTATTAAATTATACAGAGCCAAAACTTGGTTATACCAGGGAAAGGTAAATATTTTTTGATGATTTAATAAAAATATTATTATTTGTATTTAATTTAATTGATTTTTTAACAAAATAACTAACAATACATTTGTATTTAGTCCTGGATTCCAGAGATTTATCAACGTTTTATTATCCCTCAATGGCCCAGAGAGAAAAGCTTTTCTACAATTTGCCACGGGTTGTTCAGCGCTACCTCCGGGTGGGTTATGCAATCTACATCCCAGACTGACTGTTGTTCGAAAAGTTGATGCAGGTTCTGGAGGATATCCATCGGTCAATACTTGTGTACATTACTTAAAGCTACCTGAGTATCCAACAGAAGAAATTCTCAAAGAACGACTTCTCGCCGCTACTCGTGAAAGAGGTTTCCACCTGAATTAAGAAACTTTTTGTGCAAACTTTATTATTATTTGAATAATAATATAAGTGTTGAATGATCATTTTGTATATCTTTGAGAAAGGATAGCAAGTAGTAAAAGTTCGAAGTATCATCGAGTTTTATTTTCTTGGTGTACGGTGTATGTTGGATGTGCGTGCACGTACAAAAGCACATTTTCATATGATGATTTGTCTTTATTGTCAGATTCGAGTGTGCACAGCAAAATGATAAAATGTATTACTTGATGTGCGTGTGTTGGAAGTACCGTTATAGCTGAAGGCTATATAGTGGGTGATTTTTCTACGCTTGCGGAAATAAGTATAACCGCGAAACTCGTCCATACTACTATTGACATAGTCGATTTTTGTAAAATACCTTGACCAGCGCGTACATATACCCCTCCACTACCTGCTATTTATCTTATGCTTACTTTTAACAATAGAGTACATTTATTATGTGTTTGGGTGACTTCATAATTATAGAAAAAATTATAAATGAGTAGTTCTTACAATTACAAAAAAAGCAAGGGTGTGATCTAAGCCAAGTTCTAAATATCACAGAAGATTATGGAATAACCACAAAGATGTTACCAGACCAAGCTCGCGCGTTTAAACGCTCAAAAGATTGTTACACAGAACGTAATAATGCGTTTCTAATATGGTGAAATTATAAGAAAAGCTGATGAATGTGTAACGTTAAATTTTTGAGTGTCATCAAAAAAAGAGAGTACTTGAAAAAAATAATACTTACAATTGCTGCTCCTTTTCATTATAATAGACAATTAATATATCTATTGTAAAATGAAACCGGGCCGTTAAAAGTATGTATACTTGCATCAAGAATGTCAGCACTTTGCGTGTTGAGTGTGATGTAGATTATACAAATGTGTGAGAGTAAGAGAGCGAATATTAACACAGCGTCGAAAATAAAAGAAAACTAGTTGCTACTAAGGCGATGTAAATTATTATTATATTATTAATATTGTTGTATCAAATTTTTGGGGAGAGAAGAATAAATGAAAATACGTTATCGACAGATACTATTATTTTTATCATTGTATAAGTTGATTTTGTAAGTAGTGAATACATATAAATATGCATCTTTAGTCGGAAATTAAATAAAATATAGAAATATTTAAAACTCCTTTTCGTTAGCACGTAATTTCTTCTTTGTTATATGTGACTAAAAGAAGTTCACAAAAAACTATCCTTTTAATAAATCTGTAAAAGAATTATATATCGGCTGAGTTTACCGTATACCTAATAGTTGTATTTAATTATACGATATATATTGCTAAAACCATGTATAAAGTTTTTAAATAAAAGTCATAGGCTTTGATTTATCGCAAATTTTATGTTATTTTCATTTCTATTAGGTAAAACGCACTCTTACTTTATTTTAACGATTGTGATAAAGGGTAATAAGAATAAACAATGTATTACGAGTAACGAATGTTTATTAATATATTTCTCCTATTTTTATGCATTCCCGTGCTCCAATTTTTCTTTGGTTATCATGTGAAAACTACTGAATTCACATAATAATCAAGGTCCACACATCCCACATACTAAAAATATGTGTTGTCCTGATACAACAATTTATATATTTAATCACAGTAATTAAACATATATTCTCTACAATAAATCTTTATAACTTGCATATTGTCTTTTTTCCTGTTTTACTTTCATTGTTCGGGCCATCTAGTCACTGCTGAAGAACAGTATTAGCTTCAGCTCTTTCTTCTTCTAACTCTTTTGCAGTTAAGTTTAATTTTGTCCTTGCAAAACTATTAATGTTAAGACCCTGCAGTAAAGGAAAAATTATACTTTGATGATATGCTCTTCTGTAAAATTATATGTAATGTCCAAATCAAATTTTCTCACCTGAACAATTTTGTATTGCTTATTCTCAATGGTTACAGGCAGTGAGAAAATGATATCTTTGGGAATGTCATAGCTTCCATCAGATACTACTCCCATACTTACATATTGACCTGGTTTTGTACCAAACCACCAATCACGCATGTGATCTCCAGCAGCCTTTGCTGCTGACATGGCAGATGACATTTTTCTTGCAGCAATGACAGCTGCTCCACGCTTTTGAATTGTCTCCACAAATACGTTATTCAGCCACATGTCATCATTTATAACAGCTGGGACAGGTGTAGAAGTTCCATTAACTTCTACTGTAGCATGAGCAGTATCTGGATACTGAGTTGAACTATGGTTTCCCCAAATGATCACATTTTTTACCTTGTCAATCTGCATACGAAATAAAATAAAATAATAAAAACCCTCACTACAAGAGAACATTTTTTAAATAATGTTTTTCTCACTCCAACTCCAAGACGTGCAGCGATAGCTGCTTGAGCTCTGTTTTGATCTAGCCTCGTCATAGCTGTGAAGTTTTCCTTTGGAATGGAAGGAGCATAATGTGAGCAGATCAAAGCATTGGTATTGGCTGGATTACCGACAACCAAAACTTTTACATCCTTCCTTGCAAATTTGTCAAGGGCTTCACCTTGGATCTTGAAGATTTTTACGTTAGCAGCAAGAAGATCTTTACGCTCCATACCTTCTCTGCGGGGCATAGCTCCTACAAGGAAGACAGCTGCTGCATCTGTAAATGCTGCTTCTGGTTCAAAGGTTGGTAGAACATCTGAAATTACATTATAACACTGTAATACCAATTTTTTTAAATTTAAAAGTACTACTTTTCAGACAATATATGTTGTACCTTTTAAAAGTGGAAGAGAAAGATCCTCAAGTTCCATGACAACTCCCTTAAGAACTCCCATCATTGGCTCAATATCAAGCAATCTCAAGTTAATGGGCTGGTCTGGTCCAAATACAGAGCCAGCAGCCAACTGGTACAGTAATGAATAGGCAATCTGCCCAGCTGCTCCAGTAACAACGACATTAATGGGTTTGGCCTGCAAAGATACAATTTCGTTGTTATTCATTAACATTCGCTTATAATAATTTTCTAATCCTAGTCTTAAAAGTAAATGTTACAATCCAGTATCAATTCAAACTTTCACTAACATCAACAAAATTAAAAACATTATTGTCACTTGCACATGTATATATAACTACTATGGTGGAAAATTCCTATTCAACATATCAACTGTTTCAATTGTTGTGTGTTCATTAAGCAATTGTGAGTCTGCGACAAGAAGAGAATCAACAAACATGCACAGATATGCAACGACTCCGATACAGAACTCAACTCCAATGATTTGTGCAACTGGTATCCCATGAAAATACAAAATGCTCGAGCGTCGAGCAACCTTTTATCTCGAAAAGTTCATTCGTCAGTGTCATCCACCGGCAGTTACGCAAGAATTCTCGCGATACATAAGTATTATTGTCTCATACAAGTACGTTTACTATAAAAACTGTCTCTCAAAACTTATTGTGCATGCACACGTTCGGAAAACTTTGCCCTCATACCGTATCGGAGGTCATTGCGTTTACACGCAAATGCGCACAATAAATCTGATAAAATCATGCGAGTGTGCGGAGCTTCGATTTGCGGAACAGATACGCAGCGCAACGCGCGAACGCTATCCGTGAATTCTCAGTTTATTAATGAAAGAAACTGCCAAAACGATGCGGTAAACGTGTATGCACGCCGTAATTTATAGCGATAAACGTTCATCGACCGCCCGGTGGCCGATAATAATGCGCATATCTACAAACAATCGCGATAACAGAGAATTGGAGTAACCCACGGGAGGTATTGTTGCTATGACTTACCATTTTTGATGTTCTACCTTATTTTACGCGCAACCAAGTAAATGATCAACTAAATACTTATATCGCGATGAGGTGTTGCTTTTATATGCGACTAGCTCGAAGCAAGTGAAGCGCGAAACTGATCGTGGTTTTTAACCTCGAGAGCCGAGTGGTGACTGGAGAAATCTCGCGGAGCTGATGGAGTTATGCCGTTAACCGATAAAGTGCGTGAAGGTCAAAAAGATAATGCAATACACATATGCCTACGTGTATATACACATGTATAGGACTATAGGGGGGCGAGGCGAGAGGTATCTGGCGAGCTACTGACGGTGACGGCCAGTCACTCCCGTCGGATTCCGTTGGAGCTTTGATGGAAGAGGCGGAATGCGTGGAATTGCTTATTGCGCTTTGCTGGAGAGCTATTTTTATCGGAAAATTATTGCGGATATTTCGCGAGCGCTGCGCCCCTAGCGGATTATCAATCGGCCCTTCCTCTATATTTTGAATTGCTCAATATATTCGCACATCATAAATGTAAATATCACGATGAGTAATGACCCTTTTATTAATTTAATTCATTGATTCGTTTGTTGAACTGGATAATGGATATCTATGTGATATCACGAATGTTAAAGGTGAAAATACTATCAGAATGTTGATGTAGCTATAGTATAGGGTATTGTAAAATAATTACTTTTTCATTTTATAATTCAGTAAAAGTAGGTATATAATATTATATTCTCTTTATCATGAAAACTATAATTATATGAATATTATATCATCGTATTATATGATCCATTATCATCAACTTATACAAAAACTGATATATACGGTATGATTCATATGATAATGTATGATAAATTTTTTTGTATATCTGATTTATGTAATTATAATTAATCTAATGGCGCGCGCCGTTGATTCATTGGAATCAGCATACACAATCAGAGGTTTATACTTATATCTTTTTTAAATCATTCATTTTTTGTTCTACATATGCAAGGACAAGGAATAAAAAAAATATTTATTCATTTTTTTATTTTTTTTGAGGGGCTGGGATATGACGTATCCATATGTATTTACTCCATTTTTTTCGGTCATCATTGCAGTGTCGTCTATGCGATGACCATTCGTCATTCGATCGATGATTTGATTTACGAACTGGGTCAGAATCAAAGAAATGGTCAAAAACCCTTATGTTATCGCTTACCTTTGATATGAACAAATAATGATTTATCATAGACTCGAACATTATTATAACTGAGAGTTAAAGATATTTTATGCCTAAGATAACATTTTTTTAGTATGAACAAATAGTTGTGTAATATATATTTGAATACATACATACAGTGTGATACATATATCTATTGACAAAATGTCAATTTTACAAGTAAAATCAGGTAAAAGAATTAAGGAAAAAATTGGATCAATCGCGATTTTCGAAAATCAGATTACTTTCGACCATATAGGCTTAACTGCGAGAATGTCGAGAAAATGTTGTACTTTATTGTATACTTTTATAAATAAAATCAAATTCCTTTTTAATCATTCCGTTCTTCTTGTAATAGTGCAGTGCGGGGATCTTAAGATACTCTGTTATGTACTGCACGTAAATGTATTCTTTTTATTTTCAAACCATATTATGCAATGTAACAATTATCTTATGTATAATGTAAAGACAACGAAGAATATATAATTTCAATTTTCCCGCGCTCATCATCAATATTGCGTCGATGCTGTACGGGCGAAACTTCGCGGAATATTTATAATTATAATTTAAGTAGAAAACAAATTTTTGTTGTAGTAACTTTTCTTTTCTTAATTTTTAAGTAATTATCGTACATTCACTTTTTATTTTTAAGCACTTTTTTTCATCTAATATTATATGTTCAAACGTTCGCGCGGATTTAGTGGCTACTTTAATATTCCATAAATATTCCAATTCCATAATATTATAACACCGGGCAGTCGGGCTGTCGGGCACCAATGAAGCAGACGTCCCCTCAACGTCACGCCGCTCGCACCGACGAGTCGGCTTTAGCCTTCGAGCATATACACATAGAGGAAGCATGTTATATGGCAAGCGCGACGTTTTTAGCGGTATCCCCACTCTCTTTCACTCACTCTTTTCCGCGCACGTGATTGGCTAAGTGACTCCCCACCTATACCTATAAGACTTGAAGCCTGTATAGCCGGTAGCCTATATATGTATAGAGATATCGCCCGCTTAGAAATTGAAAAAACGATAATAAGGCTTAGTTAAGGTAAGTTAATTAGTATATCGAGTGATAACCCAATGAAACTTTTTTAAATCAATAATATATGCCTTTAATAATTCTTCAGTATAGTTTTATCAAAATTTACTGGCACAGAACACGTACAAACTAGACGAAATCATGTTTGCTTTTGCTTCATCTATTTTCTTAAATTCTAACTTTAACTCGCGGTATCTCGATGAGATTTTTATCATTATCATTCAAATTTTTATACACATTTTTGTCTGTCTATTCTTCGGGACGCAGGATAAGTCTGAAACCTTAAATATATTTCATAATCATTGATGAATTTTTGAAAAAAATATATCTCGAAGATTTTTTTTCTCGAAGAATTTTCTTTCAGCTTCAAATATCAATTAGATTTTGTGTAACAGTATTGATAATATATTATTATTACACAGCGTTCGACAAAAAATACAAAATTTTCTTAATATTACCGCTTAAAAATGTTTACTGACCTAAAATGATAAAAATAATTTCAACTTAGTGTGAGTAAGTGACGCTCTCGGACGGGCCCGAAGTTCAAAACTTTTTTTTACTACACCCTAAATAATAAATTTAAATAACACTTATACAAATTCTTTAAACAATTGGTATAATTTCAGTTTTATTCTTGCGTTAATTTAGTGAGCACCAAATATACGCCTTCCAGACGGCTAACCGCCGTGCGGTGACGCGCAGTTTCGGAAGGGAGGGGATACCTATAAAACTCACGCGATTTTAACCCAGGATGCTTCCTCTATGTGTATATGCTCGAAGGCTTTAGCTAATATAAGGAATCCATCGTCGCGTCATTAATCGCCGAAGAATTTGTTGGTTATGTTCTTGGGCAATTTTGTTGACTATACATTTGTGGTTGTTTTGATGGGCTCAAACTTTGCAGGTTAAGGAACGTTTGGCTGACGTTTTTGGTTGTTGAATTAAAATGAAGTCGTGACTGTGATTTATTATTGAATACGATATATTTTATATATTAAGAAGTATGAGGATCGCTGTAGAAGGCTGCGCTCACGGCGAGCTAGAATCGATTTACAATATAATTTTGGAGTCCGAAAAAGTCGACGGTAAAAAGGTAGATTTACTCATTTGTTGTGGGGACTTTCAAGCCACAAGGAATGCTAGGGATCTCAGGTGTATGGCTGTACCTGATAAGTACAAAGAAATGGGCACATTTTACAAGTAAGTTTAATTTTTCATCACATTATAATTGCTTTTATCATTAAATATACTTTTCAAGGTATTATTGTTTACAGATATTACACTGGAGAAAAAGTTGCTCCTGTACTCACTATTTTCATTGGTGGTAACCACGAAGCTTCAAATTACCTGCAAGAATTATCATATGGTGGTTGGGCTGCTCCAAACATATATTATCTCGGTTACGCAGGAGTCGTAACAGTAGCAGGAATAAGGATAGCAGGAATTTCAGGGATCTACAAAGGCCATGATTATATGAAAGGCCATTATGAATTTCCACCTTATAATAACAGTACAATGCGTAGTGCTTATCATATCAGGAACTTGGATGTATTTAGGTTAAAGCAGGTTAATTATTTTTATTCACCTTGATATTCATTAAAATATTTCTGTAAATTTTGTTAATTCAATTAAATTTCTAAAATAGCTTTCAGGAAGTATTGATATTATTGTAAGCCATGATTGGCCATTGGGAATAACCGAGTATGGAAATGTGAAAGCGTTGCTCAGGAAAAAAGCTTTCTTTAAGTAAGCATTTGATTGATATGTATTTTGTTATATACATAAAGTAATTAATCTTACTCTAATTTTCGTAGGGAAGACATTGACAATAATACTCTTGGTAGTCCACCAGCGATGGAGATATTAAAAGAACTTTATCCATCTCATTGGTTTGCAGCACATTTGCATTGTAAGTTTGCTGCTATAGTTCCAAATGAGGATTATAGTAAGACTACAAAATTTTTAGCATTAGATAAATGTCTACCAAAAAGGAAATTCTTACAAATAATAGACATTGAGCACGATGAAAGTTTACCTATCAAACTATCCTATGATTTGGAATGGCTTACAATATTATTTTTAACAAATCATTTACTTAGTGTTAAAAATGGTTTAAGTTACATGCCTGGACCATATCACCAAGGTAGATACAAGTTCGTGCCATCAGAGGAGGAAAAAGAAAGAATGCATCACAAATTAAATTACGATTTAAATGTACCATTGAATTTTCAACAAACAGTTGAGTCTTACAATCCTGATAATCCAGGCTCATGTTGTGATCAGCCTAATTTATCAATAAATCATCAAACCACCGAGTTTTGTAATAAGTTGGGAATAGACGACCCTTTTGCTGTGTTAAAATTGACGATGAAACTACCTCAAGATAACGAGGCAAATGTTAATTCATTTGCAAGTAGTACACCAATTAAACATCGTGAATCTGATAGTGGATCATGCTCTGCTGAAGAGGATGAAAAATCTATTGAAGCATCTGATGAAGAACCACAATTTTTCGTAGATACTGTGCCAAAATACAATGCAAGAGCAATCATGACACCCTTAAAATTACCCACTGCTAAACACGATAGTACTGTTAGTATAGATGACGAAAGCGAATCAAAAGTGCATAGTCTTCCAAAAACAACTCCTCCTAAAAGCATAAGTTCGTATGAATCAGTACTTAATTTTGTACCTACGTCAGTAATGTCCTCCGTGAGGTCATCTCCTGTCAAAAATACGAACATATCGGTGGATCAAAAACAAAGTGAATCGCAAACTCGGTTGCATTCTCCAAAAAATATAACTCCGTATGAATCGGTACTTAATTTTGGACCTACCATAACGTCCACTTTGAGATTACCTCCTACCAAAAATTTAAACATAATAGCAGATGATAAAGAAAGTGAAACGCAATCTCTATTGAATTCTTCAAAGAGTCCAAGGAAATTAGAAGATATAAATGACGAAGCGTTGTCTTCTGGTAAGAGTAAAATCTGTTGAATTTTTATTAAAGAAATAATCGTATTCTAACTCGATGATTAAATAATTATTAGTTATTATTTTTTCTTACCTTGCAGCTACCAAAGCGGAACCAAATACGAAAAAATTTAAGCGGCGGAATCAATCAATTTATGCAGATACAGAATGTACCACGTAGGTAGTTAAATAATGAATCATGTCGATGATATTTAGCAAATCATAATATCATCTTGTACACTTGTTGAAAAAGGCAACCACGTTAGTGAGAAACGTTCTTATCAATTTGCATCAATTTGCCTATGATAATTTACAACATTAAATTAGGTGGAATTTTAGTGAAAGCTAAATAAAAATTTATTGTTTTTTTTTTTAATTGTTTGATCACATGAATAGACGATGTTTGTAATATGTAAATTAAATAGTTTTACAAATAAAATACGCAAACGGAATGTGAAATTCACTAGATCTGAATAAACGCATTATAGGAATTATCGTCATTTCATAAAATGTTAATGCAATACAAAAATCGTATACATTTTTGCCGAGTTCACATCAGAATGAGGAGTACAAATCGATTGTTTTGTACATATTATACATCATAAATAAACGCACTTATTTTACTAAAAAAAAAAAAACGTTTTCACGTCTATTATTCTTTTTCAATCACTTGGTGCATCGTTCTATAGGCTGAACGATAAATTACAATCTGACTGCGCTCGACTAATTATATGTCCATAACATTATTAATCTGAGTCAAACGAATGAACAATAGCAGGAAAAACTATATCCGACCACATTCCAGTCCTTCAGTACACATCAGATATCCGTAACTAATGCACACACGAAAACTGTTGGCAATGCGTAATACACCGTCTCTCATCCGTATAGCGAAGATCTGTAATAACCAATGCTTTTGATAATTGAGGTGTACATCCTACTGCGTGTCTATAGCGCATCCCGCAAGGTCACGCGAAATTGCATTTATGATTAGACGGTCGCCGGCTGCGCTGCGAGAATTTTCACGTCTTCCGCGGATTTACATAATTGATTTCTATAATAATGAGCAGTCGTAACGGCGAGAATCGCCGCGGTGATTTCTAATTAAACGCACAAATATATAAAAGGCACTTGCAAAATTATAAGATGCGCGCGTGATATGCAGGATCGTAAATCGGAGTAAACGCATGTATTGCAAGGTATGCTGCATATATATAGAAATGTCTATTTACAAGTTTGTGTATTGAGCGAGTTGTCGCGAGTTATGGTGTATATTTAATAGTAGGCTTGGCAAGCGCACCAAAGCCAGTATACGATTAGACGAGTATATTACACGATTAATAAATAAAAAAAAAGGAAAAACGACTTTACGCACGTGCTGCGAGTCGTTGTACGGTCGAATATGTACAAAATGAATGTATCTCGTTAATTTTGACACGAGAACCTATATGTACGTAAGAAAAGAGGATTAATACTTTCGAGTAAATCATTTCTCGCGATGCAGTCCTTACGAAATTCAATTTTTTTTTCTTAATTCAAAAAAAAAAACTGAGAGAAAAGCTCCTCGAGCGTATACGCGATGATTGATGCGCGAGTGGATTTTCTGTATGTATAGAAAACGAGAAATAGGTACATTATCATAAGAAATAATAGTTTGGCGACGTCGAGTCAAATGCATTACGTAAGGACGCGATATTCGAAGAAATAATTTCGCAAAAACAATAAGCTCTTTTTTCAGCTCTCGTCGCGTGTATATTACACTGGATCTTTTTTCGCGCAGAGTCCCAAGAAAGCTGCCGGTAAAATGCGATCGCGCAGCAGTGCAGCGTGTGTATACACATGCGCGCGGATATAAAAATGCGATATAATCGCGCGAGAAGCGGGCATTATCGAGGCCCCGGCGTATCAGACCATCGGCTCCTTCCGCCGCTTGTCCTCGGGATTGAAGATGGCCTGGATCTCCTCGAGGGTCTTGCCCTTGGTCTCGGGGGTGATGCAGTAGACCCAGAGGGTGCCGGCGGCGCAGCAGCCGGCGAAGAACCAGAAGGTGGTGTGGATGCCGGCGACGCTGTTGAGCGCCTGGAAGCCGAGGCCGACGATGAAGGCGAGGATCGAGCCGATGATGATGCCCGAGGCGACGGCCGGGCCCTTGACGTTCGGCGGGAAGATCTCGCCGAGGATGACGTAGGGAATGGTGCCGATGCCCAGCGCCACCATTATCTCGTAGACGATGAGGGCGGCTATGGGCAGCCAGGTGATCATCGAGACGTCGGCGCCGAGGCTGTACTTCATGAAGAAGAAGAGGCCGACGAGCGCGAGGGAGACGGCGGCGAACGAGCCGGACAGCAGGATGAGGATCCGCCGGCCGAGCCGGTCGACGAGGCCCGCGGCGGCGAGGCCGGCCGCGAGCTGGGCGACCCCGAGCACCACCACCGCGTACTGGGGCTGGAGCCTCGAGCCGCTGTGGCTGAAGATCTCCTGCGTGTAGGCGACGATGGCCATGTGGCCGGAGAGCTGCTGGGTGGCCTTGAGGCTGAGCAGGATCCAGAGGCCGCGGCGGTTGCCGGGCTTGCTCACGAGCTCGCGCAGGGCGTTCTTGCCGCTGCGCTGGCCCTCGAGCACCGCCTCCCGCATCGCGTCGATGTCGCGCTTCACGCTCTCCGGCCTCTTGAGCCGGCGGAGCTGCAGCAGGCTCCGGGTCGCCCGGTCCTCGCGGCCCTGCACGAGGAAGAAGTACGGCGACTCCGGCATGAAGACGAACGTCGCGACGAAGACGAGCGGCAGGCAGAGCGAGACGAGGTTGAGCTGCTCGTAGGGCAGGTAGGCGCCGGCCGTCGTGACGAAGAGGCCGCCGAGGTTCGTGCACATCTTGAGGAGGGTGCCGAAGGCCCCGCGGATGTCCTTGTCGGCGATCTCCGCGAAGTAGATGACGGCGACGTTGTAGACGCCGCCGTGGGCGATCCCCGCGACGAACCTCGCCACGTAGAGGATCGCGTAGGACTTGGCCCCGATGATGAGGCCCCAGCCGGCCAGCTGGGGTATGGCGAACGCCAGGAGGGAGAACTTGCGGCCCAGCCGGTCGATCAGCAGGGGGCTGAGGAGGGAGCCGAGGATGCCGCCGAGGGTGTAGAGCGAGGCGATCCAGGAGCCCTGGTACGCCGTCACGGGGAACTCGGAGTTCGGGCCCGTGAGGTGGGGCAGGGCCGGCGACGTCCAGCCGAGGTAGCCGCCGCAGGCCATCACTGCGAAACTCGCTGCGGGAAGTGTAACGAGGACACGGTTAGTTTTATATTCTATATGATCAGGTGTATGCCGCGTGTAATCGCGATTTCAGCGCGAAGCGGCAGTTTCCACTCCGCATTAGCTACTTACAGCCTAATCGTATGTTATATATATTGCACTGGGTAGTCGAGAGCTTGAATGTATATATATATAGTTATAGCCGCTACACCTGTACTTCTGCGATGTTAACTTTTTAAAGAGATAAAACGACGCTAATTTTCACGACTATGCCGCACGCGAGCGCATCGCCCATATGGTTTTATCGCCTAATCAAGCCAATCTCTCTCTTTCTCTCTCGCACACGCGACCGATGACGAAATTCGCACGTGATCCCGAGAGCGAGTCTCGCAAAGCTCGCGCGTACACACCTATAAAAATTAAGACTCGCGACTCTCCGCGTAATACACGCATGTGTAACTACGATGTTGGATATAATTGACACATTCTAATTGAGCCTGGAACGCGAAATGTTTCCGCAGAAATCCGTCGGTTTTATGTTCTCTCTCGCGCGCGCGCGCTTGCGGTGGAGATTCTCCTAATATATACCTATAGACAGCGCATACCGCCGCATCGGAATGCCGCACATACCCGCGTCTATAATAGTTATGTAAGAGAATTACTTCGAGTAACGCGTGCACGCGCTGTGTATATATAGTATATACGCGCGAGTGCAAAGTCAAAATATACGTATATACACACATGCTATACGAGACGAGCTTTGTCCGATGAATTATTAATGGGGTGTTAAATCAAAGGTGTACGCGCGCGCGCGCGTGTGATCAGCGCCGAGCGAACGCATCCATTATATATACGGCTTCGAATCGTTGAACTATAAATTGTGCATCGCGTGGAACTTTTGGAAATTTCAACGATAATGCAACCAGATGAAAACAGTGAATTTGTATATATATATGTACGATGTTAGGTGTGACGCAGATGGCTGTAATTAGTCAATCGAAAATTCGAATTTCGCGCCAAAATTTAGCGCACGAAACATATATAACAGCTGTGATTTATAGGCTTCTGAAAACCAACAATTGAAATCGAATTACGCGATAAACCGCGCGAGACGGTTGGGATTATGCAATAATCTATCATTTTACAATGTTTCAAGTTTATAGTTATTTCGATGCCTGATTTAAAGAAGAGCTTTGCATAATCTATGGAGACTCGTGTCATTCGAAGTTGTATAACTTTCGAGTTTTAAATCTTAATTGTAAAATTTTGTAACGTGATCGATGACATGATGTAACAGAAGTCAAATATTTGTATCTCTCGATTTATTTCAATCTGATTTCTATAACACCGTTATTGATTACAAACTCTAAAGTTAGTTTTTTTTCTTTGATGTTTCAGTTGAATTATGGCGCGAATTTGAATTTTTAATTGACTTCCAGGATCCTTTGAAGTCATGAAAATTCAAAAAGGTCTATAATTCAATACGAATTCGAAATAATCGCGCACTTAACAATCTCAAAATATATATATAGTTGGTCTCTGTGTCGTATAATCCGAGATCAAGAAAAAAACGCTAATATTGTTCTTTGGTGCGGCCGCACTATACTTACTGCACGCGACGACGACACGAGCAATTTGACTTGTGAAAAAGTGCGGGATCTTGATTTTTTTTTTTATTCCAATCGAGGCAATTCCTACTGGTGGTCAGTTACCCGTCTCGCGCGTCAATATACATATATACATCTCATATCTCATGCTAATGGATGCGCGCGACAGTGTGAATTTCATTTTCTCTTCGCTGCTTTTTTTTCTTCCTCTCCCTTTCTCTCTTTCGCCGAGGCGTCGATTCGATTAGGTATATATAATTCTTTGTTTATTGTAAGTACATCGATAAGGAACGAGTCCACGATCGAGGATTATTGCATATTTGCTCGGCGTCTCGCGCTGCAAACATGTTTTTTTTATCTTTTCTATTTACAGTTGCGATTACGTCAACAAACACAAAGAATGCATTGCTCTAATTACTCCCGTGCAACACAGTCGAAGCCTTGCATGTATACGTACACACGTATGCACTGGAAGAAAAAATATTTCTTTGAAAAGTCCTTAGAATTATATATATACATACATTGCTGTTACATTCGCGAATCATAACCATTACATCAGAACTATAGCGTATATCGCGATATATGTGATTTAAGTGACCCATTATTGTATGATCGGTCCTGTATATATAGTATAAGCTTTTGACAGAGCTGTTAATATGGGCCCAAGACAGGTCACAAGTAAGCTATATAGAATTTTACAGCACAACCTATCTAAATCTGTATAGCAACAATTATTCGTGACACAATAGCAGTCGATTTATTGCACCGTGAAGTTAACGCGCCATGTAAACGGCGAAGTAACGATCAAGCACACTTGGCTCAATTTCTCAAAAATCTTGGGCAATAACAATTTTCCCCGCCGTCCCAATAAAAAAGAAAAAAAATTATGTACACACGACTCCAAGAGCAAAATCAAATGCGCACAAATGCCGATCGGGCGACATTCGAAAACACGGTATAATTCTCAAAGGACTATTCAAAGAAACGATTTACTTGAAAACCAACAATTTAAAATTTTTTTTATCTCTACCTCGCTCCTTCGCGCGCATATAACGACACACGCGCGCGCGCGCGCGCGGAGAAGAAAAAAAAAACGAGACAATAAACGCGCTCGTGCAGCCGTTATACTCCACATTCCCACATTAGACGGAGAGAGAGACCTAAAAAACGCACGCGCGGGGGGGGGGGGGGCACTCGCGGAAGAGCAGCGCAAGTCACGTACATTATAGGCGTATGGCTCATGCGTTGTGTACGCGCGCGGAAGTGTGTACATAGAGCGCGCGGCGCCGGAACGGAAGTGTCTCTCGCGGCCTGGGCTGTATCTATATGTGTAACAGGCTGTACGCGCGTGTATATATATATGTGTGTGTAATACGTGTGTCAGGAAAGTCCGTCCCCAAAAAAGGGGGCCGTAAGTATGCGCCGCGGCCTCTCGCGCGCCGGGAAAGCCTTGGAGCATTATATAGAGAGCCGCGCGCGGCGATGACGCGCCGAGAATGCGATCCAATTGATTTATCGAGGATTCGATCGCTTTTTTCCTCTCTCTCTCTCTCTCTCTTTCTCTCTTTCTCTTCGGGAGCGGATATCACGAGGTGTGAATTCTAATGGGGCGCGGCGCAGCGCGACGACGCCGCTTTTGTGCTCTTTTTTTTCGGCGCCGCGCGCGGGTTCAAGGATTCGGAATATCTTATAATGTCCGCCTCGCGTAAAACGCGCGACGTGTATATAGGTACTTTACGTGTATTACGAACGTATAGATGTAAGTGCACGACACATCATAAGATGTACAAAGCTCGCAAGCACTGTCTCGTCGATCTATTGTGAGAATGGACAGAGTCGTAATAGGCTATTACGCTTCGCCTTTTTTCTTCTTCTTCGTCCCCCCTCCTCCTCTCGCCCTCCCTTCTTATACACGTAATACGAATCATAGCGCGATTTCATAAATTGAGCTTTATGTAAGTATATTATTTGAAGTGTCTCTCTCCCTATATATAAGCTCTCGCGAGTTAGAGACCGATGCGAGACGCGCGGCGCATACTCGCGTCATACACCGCGTCTCAAAGATGTATCTCTCGGCACTTTGCCGACCCGATCGGTTCTCTTTGCCGCGCGCGCAGCGACAATGAATAATTGAATTGTCCCATACGCGCGCGACTTATCACGCCACTCTTATATGTCGTCGAGCGGTAATTGCCGCGTCTTCTGCGACTTTACTCTCCCGATAATTCCTCTACGGCCATTCATTTGCAGAAAAAAAACGCGTGTGCAGTCGATGCCTGATATATTTATATATATATATATGACATGTATAACGTGTATGTCATTGCATAGTTGTACTATAACGATTTATTTGCCGTAAAAGTATATAGGAAAAATAAAGTTGATGTGCTTCCCGCGACCGATTTCGAGGCTCTTCGCCTATTATATATATACACATACCGGCCAAGTACGAGGTTCCAAGGAGGAATTTTCGAGCGACAAATGAAAAACGTTTACGGCTATCGTTAGCACTGCGCGCGCGCGTGTATATGTATATCGTACTTATTATATACACGATTTCTTATTTCGATTCCATAATAAGCGCGGGAACGTAGTTGAGGACAGTCGATTAGTTCCGAGAAGCGTGTACCAGGAGAGCGACGCCGATATAGAATCCGACGGATCGTCTCTCTTTCTCGTCACCGCGCGGCAAGTCTTTTTACGTATACACCACCTGTGATTAAAGCTCGGCAACGTTTATCGTTGCGTATACGTATGCGTATTACGTACCCGCACTCTGTGATTTGAAAGTTTGTTTCCTCTTCTTTTTTGCTTTTTCTCGTCGACAAAGGCACGAGTAATCCTCCGCGCGCGATTAGCAGTGTTTCGCCGAAAATTTCGAGGTGGAGGAAAAGTTTACATACGCATTGGAATTTTCTCAGATGAAGCGTTGTGTACACGAAGCCGAAGCTTTTAACACGCGGTGCCTAATGAGAGAGAGCAACATCATCGATGAATATCCGGGGGTCGTTTGTGTGTGTGTGTGTGGCTAATAAACTGAAGAGATATAATGTGTATACACACTGGGAGAAAAATTCCGAGATTCGATGAATTCCGATGCGATCCGCCTGGAATGTTGAATGAAAAATTCGAATTTCGCGCGCAGCTGTACCGCGTAGTACGACTATATAATAATAGGTGTAGGATGTATGTAGCTTGTAGCGTTTATTAGTTATAACGAGTGATAAGTGTAAAATTATAGATAATTACATAATGGGAGTTAACTATGTGATCATGTGCGTGTAATTCTATAATTCGATTTTTATAATTGCTTGTTTATATATACGTTCGCGCGAATGGTTGCGTTTTTTTGTCGTCTGCTTCACAAAACGTGGCACGAAATTTTTAACGTTTAAATCGAGTGTTAATGAAATTCAACAATCTTTTCATTCAACAAACTATTCGCGTTTCTTCGCATCAATGAAATATACATTCGATTGTCACCGCACGCGATACACGCCATACATTATGTTTCAATCGAATTTGGATTTCATTCATTCGCGCGATTATCTCATCGATTTTATGCGGGTCTAATGCAGTAAAGTGAGCGCGCAGTTTCGTTGCGAGAAAACCGCCTGGGAAAAAAAAAAATTCCCCGGCGAGTCTCTCGTCGGACGTTGCGAAAGAATTTTGCGAAACTGCATCTATATATAAAATGTACCTAACGTTTGAACTCGTTTTGAAAAAGGATCGGCGGAGTGCTGGAGAAAAAAATCGATGAACTAAAAGTGAGCGAAAAACGATTTCCGACCGGTCGAAAAAACGCACAGTTTCTTTAACGAAAACCTCGATCGGAATTACCCATAGTATCGAAAAGCTCAATCTATAAAAGTATACTGACCACTGATGGCCGCGGCGAATTGAAGCCAGAGTCCACCGCGTTCCGGCGACGTCTCCTGATCCTCCTGGATGTCGAGCTGCTTGATGGCCGGTTTCTCGGTGACCGCCGCCTCCTCGATTATACTGACGACCGGCATTTTATTGCTCTTCACGGGCGACGCGTCCATCTGGAGATCGGCGCCCCTCAGGCAGGGGAACAGATAATTCACGCGCATTTTCACGCGGGAGCGACGTCGCCTCTGCGGAGATCGGTCGTCGATGGGCGGAGGGCCGTGCGCGTCTGGTGCCTTGCCGATTTTCTTCTCACAAAGCCCGATTCGCTCTTCCCTCGACTATGCGGTATAGTCGGCTATTCGACTCACGTGGAGACTATCATTCTCTCCGCTCTACGGCAGTCCGATTTCAACTTTCCTCCTGGGAATAACCCGAGTGCAGGCCGTTTGGTCGCGCGATTACTCACTGGCGCAGCTCGACTCGCCGATCATTTTACGCAACCCTCTCGTGTGCGAAGATCGGTATGTGTGCGGGAGCCGTGAAAATCAGCGGAGCGACGGCTCTCTCGATCGGCGCGTTTTTCTCGCGAGAGTGAGAAGAGCTCGCCGGCGGGGAAAAACGAAAACTGAAAGAGCGTCGAGCCGACGCGTCGCTTTTAAAGTCGATCGGCGTCGAAGTGGGGCTCCGTCTCTCTATCTCTCTCTTTCTCGGCACTCCGTGCGTATAAGCTACTCTATACCGATCTTTGGGCGCCGCGGCGACAGACGTGACGTTCAACGTACGATCCAGGAAGTCGACGGCGTAGTTCGAGGTAATTGCAACGACCCCCTACAGTATGCACGTATGTATATAGATGTTGTATATACGTATAGGAGGATCGGCGACGCGTCGGGCAATAATTATAGCCGACGCACGAGGATCGCGTCGATATCTACGCGCCGATTTCACGGCTGATTCAATGCGTGGCGCGTTCGATTGTGTATATTTGTGCGCTTTGTTTTTACTGGTCTCGCTGCAAGGATTATCCTACTTGAAAAGCCAATTGATCGCTTTATCGAGTGCGCGCCATGCTCACGCTATACTTGTCCGCTTAATTATTATTGGCTTATTGTGCGGTGGAATGATGTTTATCGGGGTTAATGCTACCGATCGCTTGTCTGTGCTTTTCGTCTGTGTCAAGTTTTCTCGCCGGGAGCTTATCCTTATAATGTTTTACGATTCGTCCTCTATCTTGGAGGAATTCTCGCATTAAAATTGAAGAAAAACCTGCTGACACAGATTGTTGATGTGCGAAAATTTTTCTTTTTTCTCCTGTAGTCGCGCGTCTAAAGAATTTGATTAAGTCGACTATTTATAAATGAAAAGACAGCGATTATGATAAAGTGAAAGGAAATTAACGTAATTTGTATAAG
Organism: Philotrypesis tridentata; assembly: GCA_018906965.1. Lineage (NCBI taxonomy): Eukaryota > Metazoa > Arthropoda > Insecta > Hymenoptera > Pteromalidae > Philotrypesis > Philotrypesis tridentata. The sequence continues at coordinate 3,082,151 of JACCIB010000023.1, read as the reverse complement.
GTAATAATAAAAAGAGTTATTTATAAATACTTAGCGTACGCTAGTAGAACTACGTTATCGATACATCTGCTAATTGTTGCGGTTAAGTTCGAAGTTAAAAACGTTCGTATGAATATTATTACTACTTCGTTAGAAATAAAAATTCAATTCTATATTTCATAAATGCCTATTGTCGATAAAAAAAAATTATCATAATTGTGGAGTGGATACTTTTAACACGGTTTGAATACCGATTTTGGAGGAAAACTTCGCCAGCCATTGATAATTAATTTTCTAACTCTAAGGTTGCTATTATTATAATGCAGGAAAAAAAGGATTTCATTGAAATATATACAATTATCTTATTAGACGATAATAAATTCGATGATTACGAAACTCAGAGCGAATTGCAAAGAAAAATTGTTTCATCAGCCATGTCGTCTTGTAACCAGCGTACATGTATGTATATTGTATATCGTATACTAGTACACGTGCTGCTCTAGGATTTAGCCGAGTAAAAAAATGTAACAAATAAAATTTAAGTCTTTGTTTATTTTTTTTTTTTTGCATCGCAATAACTCTCTATATTGCATACATATCGAACGTCATTTTATTGAGCATTAGCTTTCTAAACGTATAACTCGCGAGCAAGAGCTCATTGTTGTAACGGAGGAAATGACCGCCAATAAAATTTTCTGCTTTTATTAACGAAAAGTCGTTAAAAAAAATAGCGAGAAGATATTAATTTAATCGAGGCTACTTTGCGCGAGAGCCATTTGATCGACGCGATATATGGAATTCCTTTGCTTTACGGACATACGTAGTGTATACCTTGTGATTATAGGTATCGTAAAAAGCGATCAATTTTTAAGGTAATACATGAATGAAATATAGCGTGGCGCCGATATACGAATGAGAATCAATCTTCTGAATTTTCTGATACGCATTCAAGTGTATTTATTGTATTCAATAAGGTCATTGATCTCCAAGTCATAGATCATATCTATTTACAAGTGCACAAATTATATCTAGTAACCTATATATCTAAACGTAAATACACGAGCGCGTATATATCAGCTGAGGTTTCAAGGCATTATGATTTAAGCAGCGCTTTTTTCGATCCCGATTTTCGGAAGTAGTTTTATTCGTGCGTGTACCTTCGGGAGAGTCAGAGAGTTTAATTGTTAGGTATAAATCAAATTCATATAATCGATTTTAGTTATTGAAAACTTAAAAGTCACTTAACAATTTTTTTACTATTCTTTTTTTTTGTAACTTATTCTTAATAATATTATAAAAATAATGACATTTTTCAGTATATGAACTCCAGTATATAAACGATGCAAATTTGATTAAAAAAAAAACAAAGATTTTACAAGTTGAATATGGTTGAAAAGGCTAATGTTGCCATGAAAAATGTGGTAACTGTATATGATACTTATGATCATATGATAAAATGAAAGAAATCTTGGAGAAAACGATAGTAATTATATAAGATTTGATTTAAAAATTCAAAGTCGAAAGTTGCAACTTTTACTATAAAGTACGTAGAACATTTTTAAATATTAACTCGTACCAATTTTTGCATTTGTAAATATTTATCTCAAAATTGATTGCAAGAATTAAAAGATTTATGATGAGCCCAAAATGTTTATGAGCTTCAGAGCTCGTAAATTGAAACTTAATTCTTTCCTAAGATCTCTTTCACTTTTGTATTAGACATGTACTGATAGTGAACGAGAGAAAAACATGTACATCCATTCCGTGCCACAGTTTTTGATAGGTGTTAGATATCTATGCATAAAAAATACAAAAAGTTTATAAAAATATCAAAATAGAGTAACTCTTATTTTAAATCCTTGTATCTCTTTCTCCAATGTGATTATTTACAGTAAAGCTTCTTCTTTTAGATAACGATTATTAACAGCATTTTGTATGATGTAATCTAATATTTCTATATTTTTTAAAACCATATAAAGAATAGTATATTACGATACAAGTGACCTAAGAGACTCATTATTGCAAGGCGTATAAATAGCTTTGACGAGGGTAATATTCACGCCGCCGGATGTGCCACTTAGGTCACTAGTATCGTATAAGTACAATTCCTACCTAAATCAACTGTCACGATTATTCGTAGCGATTATAATATTATGTTCTCGTAAAAATAATCGATTACTTAAAAGAAATATATGTAGGCCCTTAAAAAAAACGATTTTTGCGAAACCTTATGGAATCTTTTAAAGAAAAATGATTTGTAAAAAAAAATACGGCAATATTCTACCAGTACATCCAATATGAACTAAACATTTTTTAAAAGAAATAATAGCTCTTTTTGTATAATTTGATGTACTATAGTAATATGGGATGGTCGACAGTGTATAAAGTTTTATCGGTATATATACAAATTATGTATAACATGTACACCTTATACTTTGCGAATACGAATCTGAAAATTGTAAGTATATCACTGGACCGTATTAGTAAAATGCACATGTAATAAAAGATTCTTTATAGCACTCGGTAAACCCGCTATGTAAAGTGTGTGTTACTACTTAATATCGATAATTCGCAGACTCGATGACGTTTCGCACTCGTGCAACGGCTCATTTTGCTTCTCCTATAATTGCTTCTGTTCTATAGTGCAACATGCATGTATGGATGCGTATGTGCATTTAGTACGCCTTCCAGCGATTTTATTTTCCTACTCGGCATGCGCGTAGAAGAATGAGATTTTCGCAAAATGCGTTGCGTGTAGCGTTTCTGAGAAGTGGTGCACTAGACATAGAGCCTATACCTATATAGGTATGTACTTTATAGACGCGTATATATTTTGTAGCTGAGATGTATACGTTTCACCTTTATGCGCGTATATTCTAGACTTCATGCGAAAGCGCAATAAACTATCGTGTATTTATGCTACATTTGTCGCAATATCAATAACACGTACGATTCGAACGTATTATTCTGAGGAAAGGTCAGTTTTTAGGTATATTATATTTTTTTGCAAAATTTACTGCAGTATTCTGTACTGATATAGCGATCGATAAGATATAATAAAATTTTATGATTCGAAACTCAATGAAAAATTTAAGTCTCGCGCCATAATGTAGCCGACGAAAAAAATGACACACGACCACCGCGGCCTCTGTTTTTAATAAATTATCTATTATAATGTTTTTTCAAGTTTACATGTGACAATGTGTAATATTCTTTTTACATTTAGTGAATAAATTAATTTATTTGGATGTGAACTTAAATCATTGTACAGTGTTTGATAAATATACGACGAAAGGCAATTACGTTGTGATTAATTGTAATTTTATTTAAATTCTTTGTTACAAGAAAACTGGTAGTTTTTTTACGTTCACCGTGTTGTGGCGCGAAATTGGAATCTTCAACTGACTTTCTAATGCTGTGACATTATCGATGTCGCGTGCACTTTCTTTCTCTGTCTTCACACTCATTCACATGTAAAAAAACTGTATCAATTGTATATTTAATATACCTGCAGACAATATGCGCAGTTGTGACGAAGAACGGGAATTTTCCTGAAAAAAGTGATCTGATGCAAATTTACGTGGTATAAGCATAGTGTATAGGATTGTGATGTGGCGAAGGCATCAGATAGGAATAATATAATTAGCATATGCGTCGCGAGCCTATTGTTGAACCGACGGCATGAATATTATGGCTAAGTAATGACAAAGTCTCCGGCTAATTAAAATACGAATAAGTGTGTATGCATGTATACGAGACAAAATATTTTGGTCAACGATCCCGCAGCTTTTTTAGTGTATCTGGTCTTTAAAGAGCAAATATTTAAATGTTTTTTTAGGTTTTAAATATAATATATATATTTCAAGACTTGCCTGGTGTATTCCATATCTTTCAATTGAAACGATGATAATCGAAATTTAAAGACGATTTTGTCCTTGGACGAAGTGTATATATATGGGTGATTCTTTGTAAGATTGCCTGACTGAAAATGTTCGTTCCTCCAAAATATGATAAACTTCATCTATTCAGTGTCATACACCTCCCTGAATTTTTCAGATTTTTTCTCCATTCATTTTCGAGCTACATATAGTCAAAGTTGGAATTTTAAAAATTTTTTTCATTTTTTGCAAATTTTCAAAAATTTATAGCTCCTAAGGGAAGCGTTTTTTTATCGAAAATACGTTAAATACTTTTGCAAGGAAATTTTCTCTAATTTTCAGGAAAAATACTTCGAATACGACATATATACATTTTAGCAGTTTTATATGCAATTTAGACATTTAAATTCAAAATTTGATCCTTCAGATTGAGATAAAAAAAATTTGTAAAGATAGCTTTTTTCAATACAAACGTATATCTGAATGAGTTTCAAAACGTGAATCAAGGTTAAAGACCACTTAAAAAGTCAAAATATCATTTGTCAAAAACAAAAAATTGGATTTCTTAGCTAATAAAAAATTATTCTAACGCTAAAAGACATTCTAAAATGAAAAGTATTCTAGAGATTTTTCTTAATTTTACTTCGTTTCCAAGCTAAAAATTGATGAAAATTTCGACTTTTAATAGTAAATTTTATGCTTAAAAGGCTATTTTGGAGGAACAAAAATTTTCGGCCAAGCGATCTTACAGAGAATTAATTAATATATTAAAAATTATTTGAATTCGTTAATGGATCTTTATTCTCTTATAAGATTTTTTTCATTTTTGTAGATTAGCCAAATTGGATGAATCTGACAAAGAAAGCATTTCAGCTACTAATTATCCGCATGAACAAAGATTGTGAAGCTCTCTATGACTTCAAAAGTAATACACAAAGATTCTTGACCACATCAGCACCATCAGGCAATAGGATCAGGCAGTAGATGTACCTTAAAAAATGAAGTATACATAATGATATTTATTAATCACAATTTACACTTTTATACTTCCATTTATTCAAAGCTACATATTATATTATACTTAAAATCTAAGTAATATATTGTGAATTATGAGTTTAAATCTCACAAAAAATCATTTTCTATCTATTATTCATTTTTATTGTAATAAACATACCGAATTTCAAGAGTAATTCTAAAAACATTCAATATATGTTAACATAATCTTATAAGAAATTAAAAATGTTATTGTAGGGACATTCATTTTTTAAAGGTAATCAAATAATATAAAAGAATTATCTAATAATTTTTTTGGTACCACAGCCGTATAATTTAATTTTCTACGGACTCATTTCTGATCATAAAATGAAATTTCATGGTCTGATAGGTTGAACAATAAATTCTCAATAAAAGACATATCTATATGGGTGATTCTCTTTAATATTTTCATTTTTTAAGTGGTCTTAAACTTTGATTCGTGTATTGAAACATCCTCAAATACTTTTGTATTGAAAAAAGCTATCTCTACAAATTTTTTTAACGTAATCCTTAGGATCAAACCTTCAAAATTATGAATTTAAATGTCTAAATTGCAGATGAAGCTTCTAAAATTTGTGTGTATGTGTGTATGTGTGTGTGTGTGTGTGTATCACATTGGAAGTATTTTTCGTAGAAACTAGAGAAAATTTCCTTGCAAAAGTATTATATGCATTTTCGACGAGAAACGCTTCCCTCAGGAGTTATGCATTTTTGAAAATTTGCAAAAAATGAAAAAAGTGCTTAAAATCCCAACTTTGATCATCCGTTGCTCGAAAATTAATGAAGGAAAACATCTGGAAAAATTCAGGAAGGTGTATGAGACATTGAGTATAGAAGAAATTTATCATGTTTGGGGGGAAGGGGGATTTTCAGTCAGGCGATCTTACAAAGAATCGCCTATATATTTTACACCCTAGTTGATGCAATCGTTGAGACTTTCGCGTTTAATCAGCACGTAAAATAATATGATAGGTATTATTACAAGATTTCTTCTATTTCACTTATTTTAAACATTTTTTTTTTATATTATTTTTTTTAAGTTTCACAGCTAAAATTTCGTTGAAAATTTGGTGAAACTTCGAAAGATTTCGTGAAATATTGCTGACCTAGTAGTTCGGACATTAAACCCACAAGTGAGAATAATCTGCGACTGCATGTAGTCCCTTGTTGCATAATGCATTTACAATATATGTACAAATACTACTTAGACGAACTGTCGTCATCGTTTTTTTAGTATTAGCAACCATTCGCTATGTTAGCCTATAGCAATTCGAGTTTACGCTTTTTTGAGTTTTTCTGGAACAACATAATAAGACTCGAGTTTATAACAGCAGTTTTATTTCTTCCGTTTCATTCATAAATAAAGTACGACAAAAGAACTGGTATTTCGAAAATTGTAGATATACACTACTGGCAATAAATTAAATGTAACAATTTAGACCAAAATTCACGTAGTTAGAAATAAAATTCTACTTATAATAAAGCTGCAGTAATGAAATATTTGTGTAGCTGCTTTGACTATGAAACATAAAAAAAAAATTGCATGCATAAAATAATGAAATGTATCGATCCGCCCTGAGTAACGATTGATACACACAATATCTCCATCAGGAAAACTGAAATTATATTTTAAATGGGTTAAAAATAAAACACTAGTTTTTAAAATAAAATTTCAGTGTGCCGGTCGTCAAACCTTAAAAAAAGTTGTTTTTTCTTTTAATTGATTTTTCACCTGCCTTGGGGAAATGAAGTCATTCTATAATTATATACCTGTACTACCAATAAATAATTCATCGTAATCACACCATCACAAATTATTATACCGAAGGACAAAGTCAAAAGTACGCTATAAAGATTTTCCTTCGAATCATTTTATTTCGTACGAAGATTCTATTGAAATAACACGTGAGTTATATGTGTTTTAATTCGAATATAGAGTCGTCTGGTTCAAATGTGTTATAGATTGAGAAACCGTATTGGTAAGTGTATATGCATCTCTCTATACATTATTATACTAATATATTAGATATTGTTTTTAAGTACAGATTGAGGTCTCTCGCGTTTATAAATTTTATTTATATATTTTTTCCGACGTAGAGTTCATTCAACTTGAATAAGTAAAATAAGTGCGTTAGAAAGAATCTTGTAGTTTTTCATTAAAAAAGTATTATAGAGACATCGAGTATGATTAAGATACTTTTTAATATACTTATTTATTTATATTTTTATTTTTGTATTGGCGCTTCTATGACGGTAGGGGGACAGATGTCCCAATCTACGTTTCCCAAAGGACATTTTTCGAAACAGATATTTTTCCCAAAAGTTATTTTTTCCAAACCTATTTTTCCCAAAATATTTCCCAAGTTTTATTATTTTAACGTAGTAACCAACGTTTCATAGATATGTTCAGTACGTCATTTGTGTAAGCAAGCTTTCTACATCAGTTGTAATAGCTCGCGCTGCACATTCTCCTTTATTCCTACAGTTCCAATATCGTCGAGATGTGCCGGAATGTTTATAATAAAGATAACCATTAATGTGTAAAAACAGCTTTTCCTTGCATTTAGAATTTCGACGGTTTTCATTTTTTAATTCTGATACAATTTGAGAGCATTTTTTGATAGTCTTTTTTTAAGAAAAATTATAAAAAAACATAGTTTTAGCGAGAAAAAAAATCTGTGAACATAAAACCAAAAAAGTTCACATACAGACATTTATCGAGGTTCAAATAGAATCGAAAAAAATTGATTGATTTTATTCTAAAAATTGATTTTTGAGAAATAATCTTTATTTGTCAGCGTTTGGTGGACGTACGCGATTGGTAGAAGATGCGGTCAAGCATAACTTGAGCAAGAGCATTATTTCGACGACGAATGTGACGGCGAATACGTTGTCTGAAAGTTGATCTGGATTTGCAGATAGAGAGGCATTTTTTGGAGACTAGAGCAAAATTAAGCAAGGATTGAGTGTCTAGTTTCGAGAGAATTATTTGAGATAGTTCTACGGGCAGTTCATGGATAAAGTCGATGCCTTGTTGGTCAACGCCCATTGTCGTCATGGGTTGATGAAAGGAGTCCATGGTGAGAGGTTTTTTAATCTGCACTCGTCAAAGGCGAATTACCAATTGAAAAGTGCCAATTTGCAGCGAGCTTATATACTTGCAATTTAGCGGGAAGGGTGTCACTTTGAGAGGGAAGGGTGTCACTTTTGGGAGGGAAGGGTGCCATTTTTTAAGAGAAGTGTGACATTTTTACAGGGAAGGGTGGTCATTAAAATGGGAAGGGTGATTATTTAAATGGAAAGGGTGAAGATAACCATCAATGTATATAAAAACAGCTTTTATTTGCATTTAGAATTTCGACGGTTTCCATTTTCAACTTAAAATTAGCAATTAATTCACTTTTAATTTTATTTCAGAAGAAATTTAGATAGATCAAGAAGAAGACGTCAATCTACATAACCAACTTTAACTAAACAAAGCAAATACTATCGAAAACCAAAACAAACAATTCAAACTGTTCGAAGTTGACTAACACTTCAAATAAATATTCCATAATTTGAAGTTTAGTTCGAATTTTTACTATTTTTTTTTATTTTGGGAAAAATGTCCAGATTGGAAAAAATGTTCTTTGGAAAACGCGGATTGGGAAATCCGTCCTACAACCTCTATGACAAATACTATGTAACACATTAAAAAAAACCTATTTCTAACCTAAAGCTCTAAATCAACTGACTTAGTCTTCTTTAGCAGCCATTCAATAATATATAAATGCTTATATAGTCAAAAAAGCTAAAGAAATTCATAACTGTAATCTAGTTAATTAAAAAGCTAGATTGATTTTTATAGAATTACAAATAATAACGTGTGAAAATATATTTAATTATTCCGGACCTTTTGTCGTACCCCGCGTGTTTCTATTTTACTAGTTGTTGTTTTTCCTCTCTCGTGATGTACTCAATAAATAAATAAATAAATAAATAAATAAATAAATAAATAAATAAATAAATAAATAAATAAATAAATAAATAAATAAATAAATAAATAAATAAATAAATAATAAACAAATAAATAAATAAATAAATAAACAAATAAATAAATAAATAAATACATGAATTTAAAGTATAAATGAGTTGTTCTGGATGCTCCTTAAATCGTCATGCTAATGCATACAAATACTTATCGTAATAGTCATTAATTATGTTTTCTAGAAATATGGTTTATGGTATACATTATATGATAAACGCAATGTGTGTAAGTGACTCATATAATGCAAACTTAAGTATACTTAGTGTCTTGGACGATCGTTAACTGACTGGAGAGTGGCGCCCGACTTTTATTGTGAGCGGATGATTTATGAAATTACAGCTGTCCTATAATTATACTCGAGCAATTTTAGCATTCATAATTCGTCGTAACAAAGCATCGTATGAACTATAATTGCCGAGTTCGTTGCGACGACGAAACTTTTGTCATCTCGATTTACATATATTAAAAGCTACAATCTTCAACTTCAACGATTATAAGTCAGTTATAAGTATAATTAGATTTTTACTGTATTAAGGCAAACTTCCATTACAGTAATGATAATTTGAATTTCGCGGGCGAATTTCAAAGGGCGCATGCGCGTGCCTTTGAAGAATTTGAACTGCGTTTGAATTCAAGCGAATTGCGAAGAAAATGCGCGGGAGTGCGGGATAACGAACCCGCGTCATACCGCGATCACCGCATCCATTCTCAAAAATGAAGTGTCGACGCTCAACTCGACCACAACGGCTGCTGTGAAGCCTATTCTGAATGTAAACAAAGAGCGTATCCTAGAGATCCTAAACTTATATCACAGTTTGGCGCCGATAATTTTGTTAGAAGAATAAAACAGTGAAAGTGATCGAGCCCGTCAATGATACGAACGTTTCGCTATGGAAAAGCAAGTAATCAAAACGTACAGCCGAAGAGAACCGGTTGCTCAGTACAAGTCTTCAGCGGTTTGGGTACCCAATTTCCCTAATCCAGAAGCTCATTCTGACGTTAGAGAATCGAGGTTGCACGAAAAGACTATACAGGTTGACGTTTTCGAGGATACCTTTGACAAGATTGCCACAGAAGTTAAGTAAGTTAAATTTTGTGTTATGATTTTTGGTACTCTGCGTATACTCCAATTGTATGATTGTTTTGTTATGCTCTTCTGTCAGTTCGAGGCCCCCAAGAAAGTATGACGGCACGTCTAGCATTGATAGGGAGGACAGTGATAACAGTAGCAGCAACGATGAATCGTACCCTACGCCAACTAGGGCTGAAGAGAAAGAGAGAAAAGGCATGCACGATGAGTTTTGGGAGCAGGAGAATCTAAAATTGAATGAAAATTTTGAGAGGACCAAGCAAAATTATAAGAAAGGCGTAGTGGAGAAGGGGATTAAGAGAAAAAAACTGGCTAAAAGAAGCAGCGACGAGGATGATGACTCAGAAAAAAATCAGCAAAACATTAAACTTTCTAAGTTTAAAAGGCCTAAACAAGCTAAAAACATAGTTACGAGAAAGAAGAAAGCTACACCTGATAATGAAGAAGTGCAGGAAGTTGGTTATACATCTGAAAACAAATTGAGTATTCTTAAAGATAGTTTGTTAGATTCTTCAGTCAGGATAGATGACACTTCCACAGCTATTGCAAATGAATTACAAATTTCAAAAGATACTCGTAACATAGGACAGAGAAAATTTCCACATATCTTTCCAACAAGTACTCCAAAGGATCAAAAACAAAAATTGATTGTCAATGTGCAAAAGTTATCACCAATTACACTGAATAAGGAAAATCTATTAGTGACAGATATTGAACCAATCTCTGCAGATAAACAAGTTTTGAGAGATGCAAATTTAAGTGTAGCAACATCTCAAACTTCACTTCAAAGTGAAAGAAATATTCAAAGCATCAGTAATGGATCTAATCCATCTAAAGTCACTTTAAACCAGAGAAGAATATCTGAAGAAGTCATCGATAACAATGAAATGAATAGAGACAAAAATAATTCTATTATGCATGATTTATTAGTTGCTAATGTTAATGTGAATAGTACTGAAAAAAAACAGGACAATTCTATATTAAAATCTATGTCTATTCCACAATCAAATAATAAAAAGCAATCTATTGTATCATCAATAGAGCAAAGTCATAATACTATTTCAAGGTTTGTTGAATCACCTCTACTGTTTAATGACACAGACATGCAACAAAGTGAAAAGGACAAAAATTGTTCAGCTTTATCAACTAATAGTAACAGTGTTCCACAAGAATTAAAAAAAGAATCTGATAAAAAATCAAATAAACCAGATTTGATTAATGTTAATAAAGAGTTAAAAAATACTTCATATAAAAATTTTGATGAGTCCTCATTTTCACCACATGAATGGAGTAATGAGTATGATTCCAGCTATGAGTATTTTTCAAACAAAAATAAATCCGTGATAGATAAAACAACATGTACTACAGAAAGTAAATTAGAAAGTATCAGTAAAAATAATATAATTCACAATGATAGTATGTCAATAAATAAAGAATTATCAGAGAAATTTAAACTTGATGAAAATGGAATTTCTGAACAACGAAGCAATAGTAACTGTAAGAAAAATCCTCATGACAGCACTTGTGATAAAAGTTTGGGGAATGTGGTGATCAAGAATTCTTATGAAATTGATAATAATTCGAATTCAAACAGTTTTGAACTTCGAATAGAATCGAACAGTTCCAATGCAAAAGAAGATTCTCCTATTTTTAAAGATCAAAGAATCGAGAAAATTCCTACTGTTACAAAATCAATTACAAATCTATCGGAGGATCAAATAAGAGATGTTCTTAATAAAAGTGATGAAAATTCTATGATTTTGAAAGATCAACAGACTTCAAAAGTTACATTTGTTGAAAACCAATTAGATGATCAAAATACAGATGTTCCTAATGAAAGAAAAGAAAATACAAGTCAATGCAAGGGTCAAATCTCTTTTACTCCCAATGGAAGTAAAGAAAATTATTATATTTCTAAAGATCAGAGATCTTTGAAATTTCCTGAAATTATGAAGTCTGTAGAAATTCAATCACAAGATCAAATCACTGATGTTTTTGATGAAACCAATAAAATTTGCTCTACCTATGAAAAACCTCAACAAAATATAGTAAACCATAAAAAACAAATTAATCAATGTAGTGAGCCATTGATAATAAATGAAATAACTGATAAAAAAGAATTGATTAAAAATGATGACGATATAAATGTAAGACTTAATGGACGAAATCTAATGATATGTTTGACGAGATTATCACCTGACCTTTATAAGCCATCACCTATTCTTTCATTTAGAACTTCAAAAAGGAAACAATCCAAAGTCAAAGTTCCCAAAGATAAAACTAAAGAAACTGCATCTAATAAAAATAATCAATTCAAAAACTCAGATGATCAGAAGGCAATTAATAATTCAATAAATTCTAAATTAGATAAAAGTTTTAGAAACAAATCATCTATTCAATCAGGACGTATAGAAAAAAATAAAACTCATAAGACGATATTGAAAAAAAAAACAAGAACTTCTAGAAAAAAGAAAGAAAGTTGTAAAAATTATGCCAAGGAGATTGTTGAAAATATGATTCTTAATAAAGAAACTGAATCAAAGAAAAATGTTTATAATTACAATGAACTTTGTCAGTCATTCAAAATTAAAGACTCGTACGTGCTTGTACATAAATTGCAAGATTCAGATATAGCAAATAAAACCTCTACTTCCATGAAAAAGAATACAAGAGAAACAATGAAAAGGAAATTATCAATAAATTCTAAAAGTGTCAATAAACACAGAGATGAAGATAAAAGTGAAAATGAAAGTATTATAAAAATTGCTGACAAAAGTATTGGTAAAATGGGTGTTGATCAAGAAAGTAATAATCATAGTAGTATTGAACAAAAAGTAGCAACATCAAATCAACAAAATAGTTATGAAAATATAAATAAACTGAATGCAAGTGTTGAGGAACTATGTGATATTTTAACAAAATTAAAAGATCCAGTTAAAATCACTGTGAGGAAAAATTCATATAAAAAATTGGAAAGACCTTTAGCAGCTGTAACAGAAAATTTTGCAGAGCAACCTTCTTGCATTGAAGAAGAAGAAGAAGAAGAAGAAGAAGAAAAAGAAGAACAACAACAACAAAATAAAAAAAATAACATTAAATCAAGGCAAACTAATAACAATCTCTTAACTGATACTTCAATAGAAGTGTCTGAAGCTAATACAGTAGAAGACCAAAATCATCCTATTTTCTTAAAACCTGGTAAATCTTGGGCAAGATCATTATCTATAATAAATCACTTTCATAGTGGGCAAAACTTAGACCAATTATCAGCTGGTAGAGGAAAAAATTGGAGACACAGTGTTCAGACTATACTTAATATGCAACCTGAAGGTATTTTTCGTTTAACATTTCTGTCATAATTATAGTTCTTACTAGAAATTATAAAAACAAAACATTTATTTTTTTGCTCTTCTAATGTAGTAAATACTCAAGTTATTGCAAAAAAGAATTCTGAAGATAAAGATGAGCAGTCACGCTTTTCTAACATGCCAATTATTATACGGCGAGAATCTACAAGTCCACCGCGATTCTCACGTTTTTCAATACGCATTATACCAGATGGAAAGAGATCCACTCTCACTGGCAATTTTAGCCTTTTACAAGAAAGTAGCAGCATATCCAATAGAACAAGAAAAACTTCCTTAGCAAGAAAATCTTCATTGAGTAAATATTTCTTTATTACTATGATGCTTTTTAGCAAAACAATATATCTATTAAAAATTTGTAGAAAATCGAAGAGACACCTTGATACAGACTGAGGAGGATTTAATTAAGTCTGCAAAGGATATCATATTAAAGCGTTGCAAGCAAACATTTTACTTAAAATTCAGTGACAGTTTTCCTGATTCGTAAATATCAATTATTATAAATTTACTAAATTTATTTTTAACACTTATAGTTACAATAATTTTAGTTACATTCAACACTGCCGGAAGATTGGCGAAGGCGTATATGGTGAAGTTTTTCTTTATCAAAACGAATCTGAAAAATCTGTTATTAAAATCATACCTATAGAAGGCGATGAATTAGTTAATTGTGAACCACAGAAAAAATTTCACGAAATTCTCTCTGAAATAATTATTTCTGAGTACGTTTTATTTCCTAGTTTTTTATACTTCTAACTCAAGGAATAATTTATAATTGACTTTTAGGGAGTTGCATAAACTAAAATTTGAAGGTGAATACATTACAAACGGTTTTGTTGGCATAAATAGAATAATGTGTGTTATTGGAAAATATCCAGAGAAGTTGATTAATCTTTGGAACGCATATGACAACGAAAAAAATTCTGAAAATGATTGTCCATCTATGTTTAATGATGACCAGTTATACATAATACTTGAACTTGCTCATGGAGGACAAGATCTAGAAGCATACGTTTTCCAAAATGCCTCAGAATCATATTCTATATTTTTGCAGGTATTTTAAATATATTTGATTTATTTTAACATTAAACTCCAATAAATTTCACAAAATGTTTTTAATTTAACAGACTGCTTATACTTTGGCTGTTGCTGAACAATCTTTGGAGTTCGAACATCGTGATTTACACTGGGGAAATTTATTGATTTCTAAAACTGATAAAAATGAAATCGTATACAAACTTGGATCTAAAGAAATTTCGATCAATTCGAAAGGAGTTAAAGTGTGTACAAAGAAATTTGAATAGAAAGTAAGTGAGTATACAGCTATAATAGAAATATATGTTACAGGTTTCTGTCATAGATTTTACGTTGTCCAGAATGTCATATCAAGGTTGTAAAATTTTTAACGATTTGGCAGCTGATCCTACATTGTTCACTGCGCAAGGAGAATATCAATTTGATATTTATAGGATGATGAGGAGCAGTGTCAAGTATGTTTCTGCAATACTAATTTCTTTTAATAATTTAAAACAAACAGTACTTTCCTACATTTTCATAATTATTTCTAGCAACGAATGGCAACAGTTTAATCCATATACTAATGTTTTATGGTTAGACTATACACTTGATAAAATGGTGAGTGGAGCAAGATATAAAAGAAAAAATTCGAAACTACATAAAAATGCCATTGAATGGATGAAAAAAATAAGAAAAGAGATTTTAAATTATAAGAGTGCTTTTGATTTCGTAAGTAACTGCGAAAAAATTACTTCAGAAGCAAAAACTTGATCAATGACGGTATAGTGCAATTTTATGTAGTGTATAGATTATAAATAGGATATTTTTAATATAAAATTTTGTACAGCTATGTAATAATGTTACAATTTATTAATATTTTTAAAATATAGTTGCATATACATTTTTATAACATGCATATTTATCTCTTTTATAATTTGCATGAAATGAATTGTTACTTATTGTATACATAATAGTAAAGTTTCAACTTATTAATATTTTTAAAATATAGTTGAATATAGATTTTTAATGTGTGTATATTTACCTCTTTCATAATTTACGTGGAATGTTTTGCCACATAGTTGATAGGGTCTTGCGCCGATATTTTCTTGCTTTATGATATTAGCCCAAAGTAATTTTTCTATTTTATCTAAAAATGGTAATGATAAATTCATTAGTAAGTAATAAAATTAATTTGTTGCTGTTACAGTTTCATGCTTGGATTAAATAATATTTTAGTATACATTTTGCAAATAGAATTTGAATTAAAAAAGTGATTTTGTGGTCGTATACCAGTTTTTGTTTTATTATAAGTTTGCTTATAAAATACTTTTTAAAGTATATTTATGCACGAATTCTGAATACATACTCATTTTTTCTTTGATAATATGCGAGGTGTAAATCGCTACATACTGATTGTTGATAGGGTCTCACGTCAATATTCTCTTGCTTTATTATGTTAGCCAAAAGTAATTTTTCTATTATCTAAATTAATCACAAATTCATTAGAAAGTAGTTAAAATATAATTTGCTGTAATTATAACTTTATACTTGAGCTGTATAAAAAGCAATGTTGTTCCCGAAAATTCGAAAACTTTCTAGGAAGGGTGATTTTCTGAACGAATTTAGAAGCTCAACCCCAGCCACGTCATCAAATCGATTGTAGGATATGTCGATTCTTACTAACTTAGAAAGTTTAATACCCTTGGCTAGTTCACTAGAAACATTGAATTCTTATGAATTGGCTCTGACAAAATTTAATCAAATTACCTTATGCCATCATTAGAAATTATATTGCAACTTATCAAAAGAGTTCTGAGCTTTGGCCGCTTCTGGAGCCATATAGAAATCCATTTTGCTCCAAAATCACCAATATTATTGTTTGATAAATCTAAAAGCTTCAATGTCATATTGGACTTAGCACATTCAATCATCTCTTCAATGTCGTGGCACGAAAAGTTGAACTTTTGCAAATATAACTCTTCCAAATTTGCGTTGTTCTATTTAATAATTAAGCAGAAGATAAAACAATTTAAAGCAAAAAAATAATTACTTTCTAAATACTGTTTACTTGTAACATTAATCCAATAGCACCCGCGATCAGCAAGCTATCGAATTTATAATATCTACATTGCGGGATAGGACGACTAAGATTCAGTATTTTTAAAGTTTCGTTAAATGGTTGCTGACCCGATCTCAACACAGACGTAAAATACACTAAGCTCGATTCAGTTTGATCGATTCCAGCGACGTCGAGATGTTTAATATGCATATTTTCTGCGATCATCATAGCTATTATTTTCGAACCCTAAATAAAAGATTATTTCAATTATTTGACCAATTCGCATAAAAATCGGTTTTAAAATTTACTTCGACGCTGATCTTATTTCCGCTTAATCGGAGAACACAAAGTTTTAATTTGTCTTGTTGACGATACATATAGTTAACTCCAAGGTCTCCTACGTAATTATTTCGTAAATCAAGCTCATCAATGTAAGGATGAGTCTGAAATTTTCAATCATCTTTCATAGCATTTTGAAAATGCTAATCGCATCAAATCGAATAAATAAAAAGTAAAAATTACAATAATGTATTGAATTAAACTCATAAATCCAGTGGAATCAATTTCATTAGATGGTAAATGCAATTTTGTAACATCGTTATTTTTTGTCAAATAGATCGCTAAATAAGGAATATCCCAATCTTTTAATCTTCGGCTGACAACAATCAACGTTCAATTTTTATCGTTATTACAAAATGAAAAATTTTACGTAACACTTTAAAAATTAATAAATTTTGATTTCACCCAATTCTCGTTTCTAAAACTGCGCCATTCAGAAGCAAAGTTCGAGTTCCAACTTCATTTTTCTTGCAGTTCCAAGCAAAGAATATATCTTTCATTATATATGTGGTTTCTCGTTTTTTCGTAAAAGGCATATCAGGAATGCCACAAGAAGGATGTACGAAAGAAAACGAAGTTCTCTCTTCATCATCTTCGCTCGAGTTAGCATTACTCTTTTTAGAGATTGCGAATGCTAAGCTTACATATTTATTAACACGTCTCTTTGACATATCCATTGTCAAAAATTTAGTCAGAATTGAGAATGTTCAAACCCGCACTACAGCATTAACGCGTAAACCAACATCGAATAAACAACAACCTAGCAACTATAAGTACACAAATTGCGCAATTCGTAGTACCTATCCCGCAAAAGTAAGAATGGCCGCCGTTAATAACTCTAATGAACAAGAAGTAAAAGCTAAACCACTAACTTTACATGATTTGTTTAAAGGTATTATTTTACTATAGGTATATAGTAGAAATTTTAAAGAAGGTAGTCAAAATTAATAAATTTTCTAGAGTACTGTTCTATGGATCCTATTTCAAATGCAAAAAAAATTCAATGTTTGCCATTATCTCAGATTGATAAATGGTTAATCCACGCTGAAATATTGGATAATTTGAATGTAACTTCTACTGATACGGGAATTTGTTTTTTTAAATTTCGAAAGAGAGCAATCAACTACGAAGAATTTCTTGATTTCATTATAGATCTTGCTAATTATAAGAAACTTCAAGTGGATTATGTTAAACATAAGTTGCAAAATTGTGCTTCACCATTAGGAGAGGCAAACCAAAATTAAAAGAAAGAATGAGGTAAAAAATGTGTTGACATTATTATTGTATTCAATCTATATACATACATGCTTTATTTATACCATATTTTTACATAAATTATTTTCTTTGAATAAATTTAACATTTTAATATCATATTTACATCATAGTAAATGTTTTTTATGATTGAAGTTCTAATTTTTCGTTATCATTTTGTTGGTGGTTCTAAAAAAATAATATACAAGCAGATATAACATTAGATTAGAAATGATCGCTGTTAAAAATCACAGAAAAATTTCACTTATAACATTACCATAAAAAGTAGTGAAATGTGAAATTTTAAATCTTATAAAACTAATTGACAATAGTTTTACTGGTACACAGCAATTATTAATTTTCAACAGCTTAATTACAAAATAAATAGGACTAAACAAATTAAAGAGTTTCAAAATAAATTTATTCATAAGCTCTATAATAGAGACTTCAAGGCACTTGAATCACAAAAGAGCATATTTCAATTCATGCATTTTAATTTTCAAAGATTTTGCTAAACATTTATTAAACTTTATTGGATTCAACGAACATCGAATCGAAAGTTCAAACTCTTTTGTGCTTCTGTAAGTATCAAAAATAATCTTTACAAGAACCTAAAACAAAGATCAAAATTAAGTGCCATATTATTATTTTTTGTTTACTTGACGACAGTTTTGAATATTAATTTTGAATATTAGTTTCACTTATAATTTGATTTTCACCTAAAATTTTTAATCGATCTATAAACAATTAAATAGTAATAAATTAGAAAACCATTTTTTTCAACCTTTTAGGCGTAATTGTTTCTCTGAATCCATTTAAATCCTTCTCGAATATTAAACAAACTGACTCTTCCCAGAAAGCATGCTATTAATTGATATTCTGGCATAGTACGTCTTCCGCAAGATCGAGTTGATAGTGAACGTTGATAGGATAGTCGGCGTGGTGATTCTTTTTTTTGATCATCAATACCTTTTTGCTCTTCCACAGATCTTCCATCGTTTTTTCCCTCACATAAGACTTTCGTCGTTAAGCATAATAACCATTGCAAAATCTACAAAAGCACGTAATAGTTAAATTTTTACTCTAGAAAATGATTACAAAACTTTTTAATGTTAACTCACTTCACTGCTAGATGGAATTTTACTGTCTTTTTGAAGCCAGGAACTAGGCGCCCATAGATACAATTGCATTATCGTTGCTACCATTTCCACACTAAGACGCTAAAATCGTAATTTGCATATAAAAAGCTATTTTACAACTGTCATTTATGTATTCTTAAAAATTATGCATCACCTACCTTGTAAGTGCTGCGTGACAAAATATTTTTGATGAGAACTGAAATTATTAGCGGAACCGTCTCAGGTAGAGGAGGAAGATCCTCCTCCTTGTAATCATAGTTTCTAAGCATAGCTTTTTCTTTGGCGCTTCCGTAGAAAGGATTTTT
The DNA here is from genome assembly GCA_018906965.1 of Philotrypesis tridentata. Lineage (NCBI taxonomy): Eukaryota > Metazoa > Arthropoda > Insecta > Hymenoptera > Pteromalidae > Philotrypesis > Philotrypesis tridentata. The sequence goes on along the minus strand of JACCIB010000023.1, from coordinate 3,062,667 downwards.
GAGGCCGAAAATTTCATATGCAATAGTACCAACGGTCCAAAGATCAGATTTGGTGTAATTAAGACTAGTGAAGGGGCCTGGTTCAGCTGTTACAATTTCCGGTGCCATGAGCGCTGCGTTTCCACCCTTATCAATATCGTGTGTATTGTAAGGGAGATACAGTCCATGATTTTTATCAGCCAAACAGCATCCAAAGTCAGTAATTACTAATGTTGGACAGTTATCATCTTCTTCTGAGATATCCAGAAGTATGTTATCGGTTTTGAGATCCCTAAATGATAAAGAGGTTGGTATAAAATTTCTTACTTGAATGAATGCTACAAGTGAAAATTTATTAAGCTCACCTGTGAGCAATACCATGCGAATTCATATGGGCTACACCTTCTAATAACTGCGCCAATAAAAGAATCGATTCTCGAATGGTTAGCTGATGATTGTTAACATAATGTTTCAATGTGACGTCGTATCTGAAACAAATATTTTACTTAACGAATCATGAATAAACTGTGAAACATAAAGATGTGATGAAAAATTAACCTTTTCATTAACAAAAAAAGACTCATATTTCTACCAGAACCTTCTGGATTAAGCCTTGTTGGCAAAGCATCAGGGTACATTTTAATTGAGCCAGGAAGAGAAGGTACTCGATCAGCAAATACAGAATACATGGCCACAATATTAGAATGGGCTGGTAAGGTTTTCTTGTTGTCTGACATTCTTTGTTCCCAATGAGATAGTTCCTCATTTCGGTAATGTTTCCAGGCTGGAACAGTTTCCCTGAACATTGCCCTTAGGATAGCTGTTGCATTGGATTCAGCATCATAGTTAAACATCATCTTTATTGCTAATGGAAAAGAGTTGATATCGCTCTTTCTATCTATTGTTATTTCTTCATTATTTTGATTGTTATCGCTATTCTTTGTCCTTGCAGCATACACTACTGCCGAGCAACCTTTTGCTATGGGTGGCCCTATCACGAAATTTTGCAAACTAATTTGGTTGTCGTCCGTTATGGTCGTTTCGTAATTTTTGTCGTTTTTTGGCTTATTCCATTGTAGTTTCGTAACAGCTTCCTACAATTTGTTGTTGCATTAATAACCGATGAGTCATCTAAACAAAACACACTATTTAAAACTATTAACTCACTCTAATCTCCCAACAAACACCTTCAAGCTCATCCTCCTTGGTGAGAATGCCAGTGCCAGATGCCAATGAAATTCCTACCAGAGCAAAGAACGGTGCAGAGTCACCGCCGAAGAGCAACCTGCTGGCAGCACGACGTCTTAGATCAGCGGCTAGGGTGTTGGTCACACGTTTCAGAATGTTATCAACAAACAAACGCCGTGCTTGAGCTCCCAGGAAGCCAAGATGACTCTGAGCTGATGATACATCGCCAGTACCTTTTGGTACATGGCCCTGGGACTCGCCTGTCAAAGCAACGTAATAAACAATGACAACCACTCCATAGAATGATCGCAATCGACGAAAATAGACTGAGCGCGACTACTTGCCTACTCGTGCAACGTGTATTTTGTTGATGTGGGCTCTGGTCGTGTTGCGATAGTGCTCCGGATTTCTGAAGGAGCGCAGGAGAAGCCGACCATCTTGTATCAGTCGCTGGGCTGCCGTCCTAATCGACATCTCTCCGCGCTCCGGAGCCGCGAGCGCCCAGCGGGCTAAGCTCGGACCCCAGAGGACGGCCTTCAAGCTCGAAGGCAAGCTCGACAGTAGTGTCGCCTCAATTTTTGCTTCCTTTTAGCCTCGACGCCACTGTAAACAAAAAAATCATACCGCGAAGGCACGGCGAACGTCTTGTGAAAAACACACCACTTCTTCCTGTGTTGTTGGGAGACGCACTGCGCAAAAGACCAGCGGACTGGACGATTTATTTATAAAAATGAGAAAATCCTTCCTAACCGTACCTTTGATTTCGATTACGCGACGAGCGACTCGTCGCGCTAAGCTTGCTTCGGTGTATATATAGCTGTTTACGCCTCTCGTCTTCGTCGATGCGGAATTTTAAAAAGCAGCTGCTCGCCTTCAAGGCTCCCGGACCTCAAGATAGATTTCGCGAGTATATAGGTATGACAGACAGATTTAACCGTGAAAAGGACGGATTACGAAATTTTTGCACGAAGGGAGCCGGGACGTTCTCTGATGCTGCGCACGAATTTTCGCGACTATTACCGATCGTCGGTAACGTTAGCTGCACAAATGAACGACGCAACGCGAGTATAAACAACAGGTGGCGCGAAATTCAACTTTTCCATTCCGGGCGCGAGATTGGCGACTCGCTGCAGGCTATACAGGCTCATCATTTGCAGGGGAATTAAGAATAGCGATAATTGTCGGTTGCGAATTTCTCATTATTTTCTCAGAAATGACTTTTCGCCCTGGCGAATTATGAAGAAGCTGCGCGGATGCCGGGGAGACTCGCGGCGTCATGTCGCGCACCGAGTTTTTGCGCAATTCGCGCCTATCTGCTGTTTATTCACACATTCTCAATTCACACATTAATTGTTGTACGTCGCCGACTATGCGACTGTCGTTGCCGCGAGGAAATAAGCCTTCGATAACAGTTTACGTAACGGAGAAATTTCTTAGATTTATTCAAACGCAAACTTGCAATAGCAATATTAGCAATATCTCATGCACACCCAATATCATATAGTATACATGTGATATACTATATGCCTTAGTATATCACTTCGCAATCAAAACGGTTAATTCTACGCACTATCGAAATATGAACGATAACGATAAGTGACTCGACACTTATTGCAATATATATATACATATACGTCTACACTCTACACGTGTCACGTGTGAGTATATTGCTTATTTTATAGAAGCGATTTTATCAGGCTATTGATTAGAAGGCATGGAATGTTACGCTCTGTACCCTATTTCGTACATTTATATAATAAAATTTTATTTTCGATTGCATAATCATATCGTCGTAAATATATGTCAGAGATGTTAATCGATGTCATATCTAAATTTTATAGAATCGGCAAGAGTCGAAAACAACCGCAAAAACATCGTATGCTTATGCGGATGTGCCAAGAGCCATAAGCAACTAAAGTAGTGTATTATACATTTCGTGGAAAAGAAAAGAATATATGTAGACATCGGTATAATAGGTATATAACGCATTAACTTATATACATATATATAATTAGTGCATCTGCAGAAGTGCAGACAGCGAGGTGTAATAAGCCAATGAGATATGTCGAAACTAAATGTTAATGCGTGTTTGCGTCCAATGCGGCCCCCCGGCCCCCACCACTGAGTCTCCGCCGCGCAAGTCGTCCGTGGAGTGCGCTCGCGGCGGCGAGAACCAGACGGCTGCAGTGCGACCCGGACAGCGTAGCAGCAGGCAGCCAGGATGGCTCCGACCCTGAGCAAGCTCGTCACCAGGAGGAGCGTGGCCTCGGCCGCAGCCGTCGCCGCCGTCATCTGGCTGCTCAGCCGCAAGCGCAACAAGAAGCGCTCGGGCGGCACCAAGCCCAAGTGAGTTTTATTCACGTGTGTTATCGCGATCTCATTCCCTTATACTGTCCCATGCAAGTTGTCGAGTCACTGCTGGCCACGCCATAGCGCTCGCTTCCTATTTCCGCCTTTTTCTCGCTCTGAATCTGTACTTATTTGCAGGAATCCTTGGCCGGCGAACAATGACATCCAGTACCTTATCAAGGAGGTGAGTGTCGAAAACTGGATCGAGCAGTGCGTAATGTTTCCAGCGTGGAATTGGGATTTTATCTTGATGTTTTGGTTGTAGGAGAAGCCCAAGCGCCCCAAGGCCAATGTGGACGGGGAGTTCTTCAAGCAACTCCGACAATTGCTGGGCGTTGGAATACCCGGTTTGCTCACTCCCGAGGCTGGATTTGTGTTCATGGTCGCTGCTTCCCTTGTTGCTAGGTCCCTCTGTGACTTGTGGCTTATTCACACTGGGACACTTATTGAATCGTTAGTAGATTTCCTGCAATCAGGGTTTAATGTTCAAACAAGATGATAAGATTTTTGTCTATGTTTCAGATCAATAGTTCAAATGGACGCTGATTTATTCAAAAAGCGATTGTTCAGGTTCATGGCCACTTTGCCTGTGGTAAGTGCATTTATCTTATAGATTCTTAAATTTTTTACTAGATAAATGTTACAGTACAGTGTATTGACATCATCTGAAATGTGTTAACATTTTCATTTTAATATAATATATTAACTTCGACTCAAGGAATGCATTGTGTAACTACAGGCTTCAGAGATAAGCTAAAAATGAATTGTTTTGACCTATTATGCAACTTTACTTTAAATTTAAAATGGATAATGAATAATACAATTTTTTTTGTTATTGCAGTTATCAGTTGTCAATAATATATTAAAGTACAGCCTTGGAGAAATGAAACTAAGGTTACGAACAAACATAAGTCGTTATCTAGTGGATCAATATTTAAAGTAAGTTGAAATATTATCTCTTTTTAACTAAATGAGAGTACTCAATGATGTCTGACCTTCCCAAGTTGCATTGACCTCCTGAATATGTAAAAGCGCATAAATTTCATCATTTCACAATCAAGGTCAAGTAGACACTTTAATCAATGTCTGGCTTTTGAAAGTAATACATAGTTTTGGAGGTCATTGATATGTTTATAGTATAGCTAACCAAACAATCAAAGTAAATAATCAATATTTTCAAAATTTTTCATTTTCACTGATATCTGTATTTTCTTTTCAGAGGATTCACTTATTACAAAATGAGCAATTTAGATACTAGAATTGCAAATCCTGATCAGTTACTTACTACAGATGTAGATAAATTCTGTGAAAGTTGTACAGATTTATATAGTAACATTGCCAAACCATTGCTGGATATTTTCATTTATGTTTACAGACTTACCTCATCACTCGGTGGCAAAGTGAGCAATCAATCTGTATTCATACAGTTTTTGAATTATTTTTTCATCAGGAATTACGAAAATATTTAAAATTTCAGACTCCTGTTATTATGCTTTTATATCTTCTTGTTGCTGGAAGTTTCTTGACACATTTAAGAAAACCTGTTGGACAATTGACAGTTAAAGAGCAAAGACTTGAGGGAGAGTATAGACACATTAATTCGCGTTTGATTACTAATTCAGAAGAAATTGCTTTCTATCAAGGTAACACACGTGAAAAACTAACACTTCTAGCTAGCTTCCATAAATTGGTGAGTACAAAGCTATATTTAAATTTATTTGAACTGTAACATTGAAGTGTAATGTAACATTTCGTGTTTTATGATTTGTTTTCCTTTGATTTTAGGTTTCACATCTTAGGAAATTCCTAGAATTCAAAGTTGCAATTGGTGTTGTAGATAATCTTGTTGGAAAATGTGAGATTAATTGAACTCGAGATCAAAATACCTGTTTTATAAATAACATTAATCATTGATATACTTCTTCTTTATGTACTAGATATTGCAACTGTTGTTGGATTCTATGCTGTGAGTATTCCATTCTTCCAACAGAATCACCCACTACTATCGGGTACTTCAGATCATAGGTTTAAATCTTACTATACATATGGAAGAATGTTAGTTAAATTAGCAGAGGCTATTGGACGGTTAGTTCTCGCTGGAAGAGAAATGACCAGATTAGCTGGTCTGACTGCACGCGTCACTGAGATCAGAAAGGTTCTAAATGACTTGAATGATAATAAATACGAAAGGACTATGATAATGGACATAAAAAACAATCCCATTGGCGCTCCAGGAGCAGGCAAAATTCTTGCTAGAGACAACATCATTCGCTTCGAACGCGTTCCTCTAGTAACTCCGAACGGCGATGTTCTTGTTAAAGAACTTTCGTTTGAAGTTAAGTCTGGTATGAATGTACTAGTGTGTGGACCAAATGGATGCGGAAAAAGTTCATTATTTAGAATTTTGGGTGAAGTAAGTACTTTATTACTTATTTTAAATTTGATATCGTAATTAAAGATTTAACAGCAATATTCTTCCATTTAGTTATGGCCTTTGTGGGGTGGTGTAATGACAAAGCCACCGCGTGGAAAACTATTTTATATCCCACAAAGACCTTACATGACATTAGGAACGTTGAGGGATCAAGTAATTTACCCACACACTCGTGCTGAGATGCTTAGACGCGGTAATGCAAAGGACGAAGATTTAGAAAAGTACCTGGATTTAGTACAATTGGGCCACTTGCTCGAGAGAGAAAGTCAACCAGGTAGTGAAGGACAAGGATGGGATACCGTTGCAGACTGGATGGATGTCTTGTCCGGTGGAGAAAAACAGCGAATTGCGGTATGATTTTTAACATCTTCTACATTGACTTTTTCATCGTGTGCTGCATTTAATTCAATTTTTTGTATATCATAGATGGCAAGATTGTTCTATCACAAGCCACAATTCGCTATACTTGATGAATGCACAAGTGCTGTTAGTGTTGATGTTGAAGATTCTATGTATTCCTACTGTAAAAAAGCCAATATTACACTATTCACAGTATCTCACAGACGATCTCTTTGGAAACATCATGAGGTATTATTCGTTTTTTACAGTATATTTTTAAAAAAGTACTGCTCTCATTTAATATATTTAATGCGTAAAATATAATTTCAGTACTACCTCCAAATGGATGGACGTGGATCTTTCGAATTTAAACCAATTGAATCGGACACTGAGGAGTTTGGATCATAAATTATCATTCCTCTACCAGATCAGTAGACAACTCAACATGCGCATATTACATTTTTTTATAACAGGTTGTGGAGATATTTGTATAATAGGTACAAATTACGTCGAAAGAACTAAAGTTGCTTTATCGTTTCTGAACAAACATAAGGGTCAACAAAAGAAAGAGTTGAAATTATAGCACTGTAACTGGAACAGTGATTGATGAGTCTCGTATTTTTGTATCAATGTTTTTATACATAATTTTTGTCGTTGTTGCTTACTTGTTCATGGTTAATCATCATTTACAGTAGTTTTAGTATTATTCATTTACATATGGTGTAAGGCACTGAAATATTTACGATTTTACATTCTCCTGTTTTTTTAAAGTATTACGATCAATTGTAAATAAGACTTCTCTTTTTACAATTTCTTTTTTGTTACTCTATTGCGAGTCAGCAAGCTATATTCTTATAGATAAATTGTAGAGTTTGAAAGGAAGACTGCAATGAGACTTACTCGTGCAAGTGCAATAGTTATAGAAAAGAAAAAAAAAGCAAAATTGAAAATTATTGCGAAAACGGTCACAAAAATCATGCACAAATGATTTTTTTATTTCATAATACAGAACTATTGAACGTTATTTTATGAACCACTTCCGGTGTAAAACCTCGGAAGGAGTGAGCTGTAGAGTTTACGGTGCAAGGCTTCTGGGAGTTTTCAAAAGTCTCGTAAACTTCTGAGCACGTTTACAATATAATGCCAAATGGGATAAGTAGATCGTTTCTCTGAATTCCTTATGAATTATAGCCACACCTTCGTTTCGGGTCAAGAGGGTTTTATATTTGGAATATGGGTGGTAATTGTTATGTGTAGATCACATTCGTTGTAAATATATGTTGAAGCCTCGGTATTTGGGATTGCTGGACAATAAAAAAAATAATTTCTTTCGTAAACGGAAGACATTCGGGAGTTGGCATGTCTTATTACATAGCTATCATCAGCGAAAACTCTTGAATAACAAAATTCGTAATAAAGAAATCGCTCTGTCCGTCTGTAGGTGTGTAAGGAACAATCATGTAAGATGCGCTCTATTTTTCACAATAAAATCCAAAAAAAAAGAGAAAATTACTAAAAAAATCAACACTGCCACACGAGTTGTTGTTAGTACTTATAAACATTCCCTGCGAGTAAAAAAAAAGTTCAGCGTTCGAGGGGTACTGCTATTCCTTAACACGCCACTGCCGAGATCGGGGCGGCGCGGCCATATTGAAAACATAATTTAAAACAAGGGCCCTGTAATCAGCTGATATTTCTTTCGTTGTGATGGCTGGCCAAGCAGCTCGGAGTATACCTCCGAGCCGTCTGAAATCCATCTTTGAGCATCTCTCGTCCAAAACTTCCGCGAGAACCTCGCTGATCTTCGAAAAAGCCGGAAAAATCGATAGTACGGCGAAGAAGGAGATCGGTTAACCTAGAATAAAAAGAGCGCATAGAGAGTTGGCGCTGAGAGAGAGAGGTCAGTGCCGTATAAGCTGAGCGACCCCCCGCGGGAGGGGTGCATTATTAGAGGGTCATGAAACGAGCCCTTTGGCCGTATATAACAACCCCCACGGTGCTGCGTCGATCCTCGCATAATCTGGCATGATATACAAGTATAGAGAATTGTATGCGGAGAGGCTGGAGCTCGGGGCGAGAATTTTTCAGGCTGTCACCGAAGCAGCAGCGGCAGCAGCAGCACAATCCAGCAGCAGTATAGCAGCAATATATATATATAGCTTCGAGCGGCGGCCAGGCAGTGGTATAGGGGAGGGGGATAGCAGCCGTGTAAAGCAGCCGCAGGGGAGAGCGGAGCTCAGTCTGCTCACGCTCAGTCGAAGTCGCGCCGCAGTCGTCGGTGCGTCGTGGCAGCGCACAGAACGAGAGAGAGGAGGATTGAAGCTTGAGTCCAGCCGGAATATCTATATAGTCACGAGTCTGCAGACGAAGAGGAAGCAGAGAGATAAAGAGCCGAGGGCCGGGCTTGAGGATCAGAGGCGAGATAGAGCGAGAGAAAGAACACTGACGGCGACCTCCTCCCCCGGGAACTGCAGTGCGTGCGTGCCTTGTGTCCGTGGTGTCTACGTGGGTATACAGCTGTATCTACAAGCCAGCGACGCCCCGACGACGCTATACTCTCTTGGGAAGGAGCGACGAAGCGCGCGCGCGATAAGGGGGATAAGCTCGAGCCAACGAGGGAGAGATACGCGGCAGCATCGGCCCGCCACGGAGAGCCTCCTCGCGATCCTCGCAGCTGGTCGTATCGATCGAGCCTGCACACGGTTCTCGCCACCCTGCGTTATAATATACAGCTCGAGACGCCGCCGCCGCCGCCACCGCCGCTGCTTCTGCGGCTGCCGTTGAGGAGCGAACGAGCGAGCGAGCAAGAGAGAGAGAGAGGGAGAGAAAGCAGCAGCGCCCCAAGGATAATAGGCCGTCGCGGCTTCTGCGTGGCCTGAATTCGCCGCCGCGCCGCGTATATACCCGCTGCGGGAGGGAACGTACGCGCGGCCTTTCTCGCGTGCTGCTGCTGCTGCTGCTGCTGCGCATCGGAGCGAGAGAGGGAGACACGACCGGGCAACGCCGTAGGACAGGTGCAGCTGCGCGACCCAAGTGAGCGAGCGAGCGAGCGAGAGAGAGAGCAGCGCTCTGTAGCGTTCTATACGTGGGAAAAAAGCTACTGCTGCTCGTCGTCGCCGTGCACGGCGCCGATGCACACGAGGAGAGGGCATGCGCCAGCAGCTAAACAACAATAACAGCGACGGACGACGCCCCCCAGGTCCCATGTCCTCGTGACAGAGCCCTGAGTGTCGCGAGATCCTCTACGTATATCGCACATACTTGTACACGACACACACACACACACACACACACACACACACAAACACACGCACACAGCCAGCTAAGCCTCCGCACAGGATCGCAGCTGCGCATAGACCAGAGCAGTGCGTCCGTGAGAGCGAGATATTGTAGCGACAGTGAGTGTGCGAGTTCGGGTTATCGAGGCGCAGATTAGGAGGCAGCCATGAGCGAGGGTAACCCACGAGTGCCGGATCTCGAGCCGGACGGCATGAGCAACAGCGCCGGGTGTGGCTGCGTCCTTCAGCCCCAGGCAACCGCTGCCGCTGCCGCCGCCGCCGCCTCGGCCTCCTCGACGTCGGCGCAGCTCACCGGCTCGACCGGCAGCTCCGACCCGACCATCACCATTAGCATAACGCCGACGACCGGCGGCCAGTTCGACATCACCGTCGACAGGAACGAGAGCATCGAAAATCTCAAGAAGATCATCTCGAAGAGGCTGAAGGTCGCCAAGGAGCGCATCTGCCTCCTGCATCGCGAGAGGTGAGTTCTTGTGCATAAATTTGCGTCCGCACTCGCAGCCTTTTATTTTCAGCGCTCGCTCCTTCGCGGAAGCCGATGCGATTTTTCATCCTCTATATAGGTACCCTATACACGTATACCATACACTGCTGAACGCGCAGTATATATATATACGTGTATAGACGCCTATACCCCCCGAGAGAGCGAGTTTTTACGGGCTCGACCGACCGGTCTATCGCGCTTTAAAAACTCTGCGTTGCGCCGCTGAATGCTGATGCTCTTTATTGCGCGCAACTATATATGTATACACACATACGCGTATGTATGTCTCCCTGTGGCTCGCTTTTTTTTTATCCTCCTATACATATATACGCGCGCGCTTAGAGGCTCGTGTGTACCCGAGTTTATTGACTCGCGCTATTAGACGGATGCGTCCGTATATTCTTCCCCCTTTCCCCCACCCCCTCGCCCTCGAGACGTTTCTCTTACTCCTTTTATACGTATACGTAGGCACACGATGTGTGATATGTGTAGGTCTGTACCTTATCGAAGTTTTCGGCGTTACATATATAATATTTGGTGTGCCTACAATGTACATTATATACATATAGTCGCGTTGCTACATGGGCGTTCGCAAGCTGTTTTTGTTTTCGACGCGATACTCAATATTGATAAGCGAGCTCTCGGCGTCACAGCGCGGCGCGAGCGATGCGCAAATATAAAAGAGCCTCTCGTCTCTGCGCCTCTATGTATATTACTTATATTGCTCGGATGAGCCGAGCGAGAGCTTGATGCGCGCATATATGTATATGTGCGTGTGTATACTTAATTCGAAGAGAACTCGAGCAATATTTTCGCAGCGCGGTTCTGGTTTTATTCTGCGTGTGTGTCCGCGAGTCAACAGGCGAAAGCGGAGCGAGCCGTGTTAATCAATTTTTCGCGTCGAGTACGAATCGCTTATCTCTCTCTCTCTCTCTCTCTCTTTCTCTGTTTCTCGGAGGGGAGAGGGGGTGGAGAGGCGACAAGGAAAGTGACGATGCGGAGCCCCAAAGTTATTAATAACGTCGGCCACGGCAAAAACAAAGCATCCGGAGACACGCACACACGCGCCTGAAGGAGTAGGGGAGGAAACATTCTCTTTCTCTCTCTCTCTCTCTCTTTGTTTTAAAGGGCATTTAAAAGGCGTACGCGCTCTTTTCGCTCACCGAGAACGGAGCGTTTATGTGCATACCCATTACACATATCTATATAGACACATTAGTGTCAACGGTACGTCAGATTTCAGATACTTCCTCGTGTCTCGACGAGCGCACCTAATTTTACGATACGTACAATAACGCTCCGTGATTCACACGCCTAGACTCCGATGATGAGGGAGGTGGGGAGGGGGTCGGGCAATTATAAGCGGCGTCGCGCGCAAACACATAATCCAGAGCTCAATTATCCGTCTCGAGCGTCCCACACACCTAGAGACCGAAAAAGCTCTCCCAGCTTAGAGCGTTCGGGGAAGAAGGCGACGACGACGCACAAGAAGAAGAAGAAGAAGAAGAAGAGGCGCACGTCTGCGTCCTTCGCTCGGCGGTAGATTAGACGTCGACCTACGCGTCGAGGCTAGAAACAGCAGCAGCAGTATTTCGGACGGCTGCGATCCGCTTCCCTCTCGAGGATTCTCTCTCTCCGTCGCTCGCTCGCTCGCTCGCTCGCTGCGGCTCGACGTGGGAAGCTCGGCTGTGGGCTGGGGTCCGGGCGAAGCGCTATAACCCACACGTATACGCTATATAACGCTCTATACACCCGCGCGCGCGCATGTGTGCGGCTCTCCAAATGACTGTGGGCAGGCGTGTCTCTCTCTCTCTCTCTCTCTCTCTCTCTCTCTCTTTCTCTCTCGAATGCAAAGCGCCTCGATGGGAATATACATATATATATTATATATATATACGCGTTTCGTTGTTCTTAAAATTCTTCTTTTTTTGGTGGATGACGCTCTCGCCGGGTTCAAGGAATATCGCTTGGGAGCTTTTCCGCGTGGGCGTGTACGCTATGCGGGGTGGAGGTGCTTTATCGGAATGTAGTAGAGGTTTTTTGTAAAGGAGATTGCCGGAGATTGCTTTAAAATAAATAAGACGTGCAGCGCTTGTCCGATTAACATTTCTATCTAACATAGATATTACTCATTGTTAGTTGGGAAAACGGAGATAGCAGCTGATAACGTATACGTAGAGTTTTATATAGAGCTTTTTCTGCGGATCGACCAAGAAAGTAGAGAGCAATTAAAGCAGATAAAGACAGTTAATTACATATAGTCCTTCGGCTGACGATTTCGAAATTCTCGTTTCGAAATTTCGATTATTACATGGACTTCGTTTTTATCGTTACTAATATAACTTGTTTTTTAATTTCTTTTTTACGCAAACGAGGATATGTTACTGTATTTTAATAGCAGTTGATTCCGAAAAATCGTTTACGAATTCGGGCATTATGATTGATTGTTTTTTTTTTAAACCTAGGCAATTCAACCAAGCTAATCGGAGTATAAAAAAACATTATTTCAAAATTAACTCCTTCCGAGTATACTGTTCTATTTGGAACAGCACAATTTTCTAGAAAAAAATAACCATCTAAAACCTTCGCATTCTGACCAAATACCCCCACTCGGAATATAATCTCGACTCACTGATAAGTCTGTTATTTCTTTCTTTCTATATAAAATCCAACTCTCTCTCTCTCTCTCTCTCTCTCTCTCTCTCTCTCTCATACACACACACACTCTCTCTCTCTCCTACTACTTTTTCAACGAAAAATACCCGCCGACACATACACACAGCGCCTGCGATTTCGAATATTCGCGAGGAGAATCGTGTCTCCAACCCACAGCCTCCTCCGCAACCTTGGCCGGCGCGTAATATTCTCTCTCCCGCGCGCATCACCCACCACGTTTTTTGTAATGTAAAACGCGCGCAATTGTCGAGGGCGTCCGCGTGACGTTCTCTCTCTCTCTCTCTCTCTCTCTCTCGCTCGCTCGAAATGATCGTATAGCCGCCTCTGCGCGCACGACTTGGCGACCGAGAGAACGCATACGCTCACAAACATATATACATATATATGCACCATATAGATATACGGGCGCACAGAACTCCCCCTACGCAAATTCGGCTATTCCCGGCAGAGCGGATGGACCGATTTTTGCCGCCCCCGGACGCCGCTCGCGCGAGAGCAGGCTCTCTTTGTCGCTCTCGTCACTCGCCTCTTTTTTTATATACGTATATTTCGGGCGAGAATCGATATACGCGCTCGCGCGATTGAAATTTTCGAACATATATACGCACTGCAGCGTGAGAACAACGCTGCGCGTCACCGTTTTCTCTGGGTGCACACGAGTGTATGTGCAGCTCCTGCGATACGAATACGTGGAAAGTAAAGAGAGAGAGAGAGAGAGAAGGGGGGGGGGGACGTTTTTCGCGCGCGACAAAACACATAAGTGTATACATACAACTTGCGCAACGCACACCGCGCAAGTATGAATAATGCATTTCTTTTTCCAGAAAGCGAACTTGTCGAAATACGTACGTACAGAGCGTAAACGCGGATATATTGCAGAAATCGCATTATAGAAGGAACGGACAATGGATTAGGTCGAAGCCTTGTGTTAAGCTGTGCGATAACTCCTTCCAAAATGTTACCGTGACGTGTGACGTTTGCTCGAGAGAGACCAAAGACACGAAGGTTGCGATAATCTAGATTAATTTATCGTTTCGTTAGTTTATCGCAAGTGTTGCTCAGTTGTTATTGAAAGCTTAAAAGAAGTTACCGTGACAGCTGCAGAATCAAGATCTTTAGCATTAGACAGTATCGGTGAATATCGAGGAATACGTTCTGAGATTGATGAATTCTTATCAGAAATAAATTGCTTGAATTTCATTAAGCCGCGCTTTAATCGCCGTGTCTTAACGGGCGACTTATCGTACATTTCGTACGCGCAGACCATGTTGGCGCCGTGAGGATAGCCATACTTACGATGCCATAAAGGACTACTTACATGAACGAAATTTTTGATAATATCTTGCTCTTTTCAATTTCTACCGGGAATTGTAAATTCAATTTTCCGCGAGGGTATAAATCGATATTATGTACATAAGGGAAATAGAGAAAGGCGCGCGCGCGCGTGTGTGTGTGCCTATATAATATATATACATCGAAAATTCGAAGTAAATATGCACAGTATTAATCAAAAGTCAAAAAACGAAACACCAGATACACACCACGAGCCGTATGTGCGATGTATGTACTATACTGTACATTGGTCACAGTGTGTGTATGCGTGTGTAATTGTGTATTATATACATATATTATACAAAGGAGAGTTTACGCGAGCGGTGGTGGCGGCGGCTGCCTTGACGTGCGCACACGTGTGCGACTGCGCTGCTGCTGCTGCCGCTGCTGCAATCATATTTTGAAATCGCGCTCTCTCGCGTGGAATACCAAGCGCGAGCGCGCGGCGCCGGTCAGCGGTGCGCGAATCAAGGTTTCTCGCGCTGCTTTTCCTCCTCCTTCGATTTTTCCAGAGAAATTTCTCATTTTCACTTTCCTCTCGACGTGCTATACATAATGTTATCGACGACATTTCGGCCGGTGGGAATCGCGACGGATCAGGCGTCTTCTTGTGCATTGGATGCGTATAACGAGGTGTTTTGTGGGCCTGTTTAAATGGGATTAGAGGCTCTCGGAATACTTGGAAAGTTCAGCGGCGAGCCTATAGCAGCGACTGCTTATGCCGAGGAGAAACCTTCTGTCGTCGATTAGCTCTTATATTATATACTCCTCTCTCGGGCGAAACTCGAAAATAGTCACAGCCGAATATCCGCCGGCGGTGAAGCGAACGCTGGAAGAGAGAAAGAGCGTAGGCTGCCTCGGATCCTCTTCTCTCCCCTACCTCTCACTCCGATTTTTCTTTTTATCGAGAGAGAGAGAGAGAGAGAGAGAGAGAGAGAGAGACGGTCTACAGTGTGTGGGGGTTTATACACGCGAGATTCCAACGAAAAATCCGAGACGCGCGCGCTTTGTAAGCATTAATTACTCCTCTCGGGGCTAATTGGAAAAAAATCGCCGACCCATTTCTTCGATTCCGTACATACATAACATACAGTATGCGTGTGTAAGTTTATATATATAGTAGTGTATACCATATAGGTGTAGTCCGCTTGCACTTGTACGCGTGTAAATAACTTGTTGCGCGGGTTTAACAACACGCGCGCACAAGTATAATTTATATCGACGCGTTGCACGCGTAACAGAGAGAGAGAGAGAATTCGCTCATCGATCTCTCCTATATACCTGCTGCAGCGGTAGCTGTATAAACTTTCCGAAGGTGGTATATATGTACACCTCTATATAAGCGATCGAGAAGAAGGAGAAGCCGGTCTTCCTCTCTGTCTCTCTCTCGAACTCGGTGCATCCCTCGAGGTTGCTGGCCCCAACGACTCGTTATTCAGCTGCGCGAGAGAGTGAGCTGCTCGTTTTCTTTGTGCAGCAACAGCAGCCGGGCCTGTTCCAGGCTCTCTTGCAGGTACGCCCTCCACTGCTGCTGCTGCTTCTCCCCCTGCTGCTGCTGCTGCTGCTGGATTCTCTCTCGACTTTTGTCCTGCCGCTCCTCTCTCTCTTTCTCTCTCTCTCTCTCTCTCTCTCTCTCTCTTTTTCTCTCTCGTCTGTATACTAGGCTCTTTATCTCGGGCCGCAACAGAAAGAGAGAGAGGGAGAGAGAGAGAGGAGAGACTGACGTCACCCCGTATACACTGCTGGTTTCGTTTCTTTCGATTTTTCAGCGTGCGTGCAGGTTCTCTGCTCGCGCGCGTACGTGTGTGTGTGCGTGCGTGTGTGTAATTGTTATACATACGATGTATACCTATATACAGGACACGAATATACACAGCGAGAGACTCGAGGCTGCCATGCTTTATTGAAGCCGCCGTGTCGACCTCTCAGCTGCCTCCTTGCCTTGCAAAGGTCGGAAGTGACGAAGCCTTGTGGTCAACTCTCTCTCTCTCTCTCTCTCTCTCTCTCTCTCTCTCTCCTCCTGGTACGGAGGATGCTTATATGCGTTTTTCTCCTTCGCTTCTGCGCGATTTTTATATCGTCGTTTTCTCTCCACATTTTAGAAATCTCCTTCAAGGAAGAGTCTTGATACGATGCTTTCCGCGTATATATGGCGGGGGTAGGGGGAAGGGGGCATATGCAGTACGTATATGCACGTGCCGCTCCGTAGACGCCTTTCCAAATCGAACAAACCCGCGAGAGAGTTTGCTGCACCGCTCGATAAATCAGTTTCGTTGCCGAGATACCGCGAGCCGCAGCGAGAAATCGCGGCGGCCCTTCGTTATACACGGCGTAGAGAAAAAAGGGGGCCATCGCCTGGATACCGTGAGTCTCTCTTTCTCTCTGTCTCTCTCTCTCTCTCCCTCCTTCCCTCCTCCCCCCGCAAGGAAGAAGACGGGAAAACCCTCGAAATTTTTCTCGGAGCGATAAGCGCGCTGCGCCGTTTCGACACAGCTCTCGCCCGCCTCGAAATTCTCGAGCGCCTGTACTTACGTGTACATATGCAGTATATCTCTCCCGCTGACTCGGCGCGGCTTCGGTATCCGATTTCGGATATAACTTTTCGCACGTCTCGCGGAATTATCGTCGCGCGCACTTTCTCGCCTGCGCGCGAGCGCCCCGCTGGCGCAGCAGCGCACAAAGAGTCGCGCCGAGGAAACGCATTTATGCATGCTTACATATATACATATATATATACGAGCGAGTAAAAGTCGACGAGTCTGTTTTGACGAACGGACGAAAAATATCCGGAGCTTATCGCTCACTGGCGCGCACTTATATAGCGCAGGCAATCTCGTTGGGGCATCGGGTTTCTCTCTTTGGCTCTCCGATCCTGATGACGACGATGACGATGACGCCGGCGACGTCGGGCAAAAAGTTTCATTCAGAGCAGCCGGGAATAAGTATAAGGATAAAGAGAGAGAGAGAGAGAGAGAGAGAGAGAGAGAGAGAGAGAGAGAGAGAGAGCGCGAGGCGGGAGAGACTCGAGAGAGTGAGCAGTGTTATTGTGCAGAGATAAGAGTCGAAAAAGAGACAGAGCGAGAGAATCTCATCGAACGATAAGGCTCTTTTTTTCTCTTCTCGTTAGCTGGCCGATAACGACTGTGTTAAGTATACAGGGAAAAAGGAAGGCGAAAAAAGACGACTCTCCTCTCTCTCTCTCCTCCGGCGCGTATCACCCAACAATGAGTCTGCATCTCTCTCTCTCTCTCTCTCTCTATCCTCTCCGCGCGCGCGCAGGGAATTCCTGCATTCCACACGCCGGTAAGCGCGCGTGTGTGAGTCCGCCCGAGTTGTGTATGCACGTATACATATGCACGCGGGAGAGAGAGAGAAGGAGCGAGCCTACACACAAGGAGAGCCGTAGACGGCTCGCGGCCTTTGCCGCGTAATAATATATTCCGTAAATCGTAGAAATAATCCATAGAGAGCGAAAGTCCGCGCGCGCGGCTTTGTAACCTTGAATCTCTATCCCTCTCTCTCTCTCTCTCTCTCTGGCTCGATCCGCTCGCAGCTCTCTGCGCGCACGGCTTGAGCCGTGTGTGCGTTTTCTCTGCATACACAATATACATGCGCACCTATACACGTGCATTATACACAGCGCTGTGGGGCTATGATTCACGTGGAGCCTCGCCTACGCCATTCCCGAGACGCGCAACGGCACAAGTGTCGCTCCTTTGACCACAAGCCGCCTCTCCTTCGCGGCCGTGCGCGTGTGCACGCGATATACATTCTCTCCTCCTTCTCTCTCTCTGCGGCCGAGCGCTCTGCGCGCTAGCGTGTGCGTGTGCGTCTGTGGGACTGTGGATAGGTATATATATATACAATACACGGCCTCGCGAGGAGAGGGAGGGGAGAGATCGAATCATCGACCGGGGAATTTCGGCCTTTCCGGGCACCAGCTCGCCATTATGGACTTGCTGGCGAGAGAACGCCACAAGTCCAGTGCCATTCTCGTCGTCCATAGTCTCTTCTTGCTCGCGCTGCTGCTGCTGCTGCTGCCGCCCCGCGCTCTCTGCAGTGTATTACCTACCTGTTAGGCGAGTCCGAGTTGAGAGAGATACGTATATACCTGTACATACTGCGGCTCGCTCTCTCGCGGAGAGGATATTTTAATGAAAATTGCCCGCAGTTTATTGTTATCTCTACCGACCAGAGAGAGAGAGAGAGAGAGAGAGAGAGAGAGAGAGAGAGAGAGAGAGAGAGAGAGAGAGAGAGAGAGAGAGAGAGAGAGTCGATGCAGCAGCGAGCGTAGACGATGCTGGAAATTTTATATGCAAGGTGTGCGTGCGAGGGATTTTTCTTGGCGATGATGTTGCGCACTGCTATTGAAATTAGCGAGTGAATTCGCATTGACATCGAACAATTAAAAAAATGCGTGGAAAAAAAATCGAACGCTCACGTTTGAAAATTAATTAATTCGAATTTATCGGACACGATCGTTGAATGCACCTCGTCGAATGCCTGCGTTACTTATAATCGCATGAAAATTTAAGCAGCACAAAAATTTGTTCTACTTAGTCAATTTTCAACGCAGTGTACGTATAAGCGCATACAGCTTAATACTATAATGCAACCGTATATCTGCCGGATGAATTTCGACGCGAGTTTTACCTGCGGGAGCATCGGGACCTATACGACTCTCCTTTATTTACGGCAGAGCCTTAAGCGCTTATTCTGGAAAAAGACGGAGAAAAGCACCGGGACCTGCATTTTTCCCCGAGAAAATGGAAGGCCGCGGCGTCCACCTTGTGGAACGAGAAACACACATGCGGGACGTGAAAGGAAAATCCTGTATAGCGATCGAGAATTCTCTTTGAGTCACCCCCATTTGTACACACAATACACAGAAATCGTTCGACAACCAGTTTCAGTATTTCCCCTCGAAAATGTTCTCTTCCAACGTTTCAACGCGTGTATACTAATACACTTACACATATATTTGCCGACCGTATATACATAGAATCACATTTATCGCCTCCCCCCCCCACCCCCATCCCCCTTTCGCGTAATCCAGCAACAACTGGAGCAACTGTCATTCGAATTTAGCTCGAAGGCTCTGCGCATTGTGTATTATACGCGCTATAATTAAATCGAATCGATAAATCGATTGTCGCGGCTCCCGCGGCTAATTATCGCTTGACTCCCGCGCGCGCGCGCCTGTGAAAATATAAAAGTTAAGTATACACACGCGCCGCGACGCCTACTGTCCCACGCGCGCACACCCGGCGTCTGTACACACTCGTATTGTGTATAGATTCTCTCCTCGAAAAGAAAGGTGAAATCAGAAAATAAATAAATAAACGAGCGTATGTAACACCGCGCGCGCGCGATCGCGGACGCACGGAGTGACGAGGCGAGAAAGGAATCTCCGCGCACGTGTGCGGCGCGGAGTGCGCGCGTCCTCGGTGCAATATTTTCCAAATACGCGCTCCGCTGACACGTTTTTCATGGGGAATGCGCAAGGCTCTTTCCCTTTTACGAACACGAGAGAGACAGAGAGAAAGAGAAAGAGAGAGAGAGACTCGCGGACTGCGCTGCTGCACACTGCGGCTGAGATCTCTCGAGGTTCTTTTTTTTTTTTTTGGCCGCGAGATATAAGATCGTCAGATCCTTCGCCTCATTCGGACGCGCCGATGCTGCACCATCAGCAGCGCGCGACTTCCTCGCGCGGCTAAATTTAGACGTGCGCATGTGCGTATATATATACTAATAATGTACACACGCGACGACGTAACGTGTGTATATACTACATAGCATATATAGTATACAATACGCACAGACGGACAGACACACGTATAGACACATACGCTCGAGCAAGCTCGTTCGACAGTCTGGCATTTTTCGCGCGTAAATATTGACCTTGCGCGCTTGATCCTCTCGAAAAGAGAGTTTCTCTCACTCGACGGCCGACTAATGAATATTATTTCTCCATCCCGACGGGCTTTCGCAACGCGCGCAGCACTTAGACTTTTTACACGAGCGCAATTGCAATAATCCTCTCGACCTCGAGTGTGTGTACTGCACGTTGTGCGTATACACGTAAAGCGCGCATCGAGCGTTTATCTCGGCATGACCAGTGCGAAACAATCGGCTTTATCGCCGCAGATATGTGTATATGCGTATATACACATGAGCGAGAGAGAGAGTGGGCTTATACAGCGATTGAGATAACGTTCTCTCCTCTCTCCGGCTCTTGCAATCTTTCCGCGAATCTGTCCGCGTGTGCGCACTTGCCGGGATAGCCGCTGCGGTAGCAGCTCTCGCGCTAATCGGCTCGTTTTCGATTCTCGAAGCGCGCGTGTAGCGAGTGCGTGTACGATTTACGTTCTGCTCGCTGTCTACACGTGTTATATTTATAAGTATTATATACGGGAGAAGTGAGAGAGAGAGAGAGAGAAGAATTGCGAAGCCAAGCGTACGCGCGGGTTTCGCGCCGATTTACGGTTACTTTACCGTTACAGCCTTGTACTGTTCGCCGCTCGTGGCTGCGGTCTTCGCATGACTTTCCTCCTCCGCTCGCGCCGCTGTGTGGTACCCTAAAACTCGCCGAGTCTCTCTTCTCTCACTCTCTATACGAAGCGCCGTACAGTGTATACTGATGTGCTCGAATGAGAGACCTCGACATCTCGTTTATATGTATATATATGAGGAGCGAACGTATGGATGCATTATGCGCGCCGCGTATACCTGGAAGCCGTAGATTACCTTGAGATTAGACGAGAGATTATCTCGATATAATGCGTGTCTGTGCCGCTGAATTATCCTGTATCTCGCGTAGGCAATACGGAGGAGACAGAGAGAAGAAACGTGGGATAAGTCTCTCGGCCCTTGCGCTATCCCTTTCACCCGTGTGGCTCCATTATATCAGACTAACTGCTCCTCTCTCTCTCTCTCTCTCTCTCTCTCTCTCTCTCTCTCTCTCTCTCTCTCTCTCTGTGTGTATACGGAATACATCGAGACGTAGGCTTTTCTTCTTGTGTGTATATAAGACACAGGCGAGCAAACAATTGTATGTAGTTAGCTGTCGGGATATAATTGGAGCCTCGAAATACCGACGCCCAGAATTTCCGGTGTGTGTAAGCTGACCTTTTCTCCTCATTATACGCAGATTCGTATGCGCATCGCGCGAGGAGAGCTTTAAAATTCGAATCCACTCCGAAGCGAGACGATCCATCGATGCGTATGTATTGTATATTTACGTGTATATAGGGAACTATACAAGTATACATACATTTATACATAGGGAAGAGTCGACCAGAGAGAGACTTGGCGAGAGATCTGAGTGGCCGAATCAGGGTTTAATAAATCGCTAATTTGTTGTATATATGGAAATAAGCATGTGCATCAAGAGTATCGTATCGTAAAAATTAGAAACAAGCTTGAGTATCACACTGTGACATTTTTTTCAATAGAATAAGCACGTATCTTTTCATAAAATTTCCAATTCTTCGTTCATGATTGCATGTTCAGATAATGAAAATTCAGTCAAGAAAAGAACCTTCAGACTAAATGTAATTGTAAAGATCAGGATGATGCCATAAATGCTGTATAACAAAAGTAATAAAGTGTAAAATCAAAAGAACCAAATTTTAATAATTTCGATTTTTATCGTAGGTGTCATAAAAGATGTGCAAAAAAAAGGAAAAAGAACCATTGATGATCGAGCATTTTTGATAGGCCATAAGAAATGCCCATTTTGCATTAATGCTTGTAACTTTTTCAAACGTCGGCTTGAATTTGCACCAATTTTCGCATTCAAAGGCCACTTCAAAAGCCATTAGTTTTTGATTTTCATTGTTTCCTTCCTGAATGTTTCCCTCATACACATATTGAGCCTATTTCGAGTTAAAAAAACATTTACAATTTTAAAACAATTCTAACAAGTAATCAATATAAATCTTTAGCAATTCAATACAAATTTAAATTTTTTGTAAGATTCTTCGTAGTATCATTTACAATTGTAAGCATCGAGTTCAGACTGGCGCTATGGATGAGTGCATCGATCGATTAACGTAACCTATAACGAGTGATCGAGTGGAAGCTATTTTTTAACTTTAAAAGAACACCGTAATAAATTCTATCTTTGATGGATTGCTTTTTTCCGCGTGTTCTGTATATGAACATGAAGCTCTCGATTAAAAAAAAATTATGAGGAAGACTAAGTCGATGTTGTTGTGACGATTAAAAATTTCACCCAGAATTGCTGTAGTGTAACAACTCTCCCCTCTGCACTTGATCGAGTAGACAAGAGCAAAAAAAAAACCAATTCATTCTCAGCAATCGGATTTCACCGAAACCTCATACTCGATATCTCCCTCTCTCTCTCTATCTCCCTGTGTCGAGCAAAGTTGGTTTCCCGCAGTTTTCGCCTCGCGGTTTCGCGTCTGTATGTACATATATATACACATGCTCACCCACACATATACAGTACAGCCGGAAAGAAAAGTAGCGGGCCGTTCCGCTCGGCGACTCGGGCATATCCGCTCGATTAAAGGACAGGCCAATAGCGATTTCGAGAAAAACTCTCCCGTCCGTACGAAAAAGCGACACGTGATGAAAAACGTTGCGGAAATCGGCTGCACGAAAGCCGAGGCAGTTTTTTTATCGTTCCTTTTTTTTAACTGTACAAGTTTATGTAGGCATGTACGGTATACACACACGCGCGCGCGTCTCGCGCTAATTATCGTGTAATCGCAGAGCCGACTGGACGCGTAAGTGTAATCCGGAGTAGAGGACTCGGTATATGCGGCTAACGAAGTGGAAAACGGAGACAAGATCCCCGCGTCGCACGCTCACCTCGACAATCTGCTCTGATTGTATGAAAATCAATTCCAGTGTGACCCCCCCCCCCCCCAACCCGTCCTTTGCTCGATGCAGGAGCAGAGTGTATGTGTGTGCGCGTGTGCGTTCCTCTTTCTTTCTTTCTTTCGCGTCCGGCCCTTTTTATCGCGCTGCGCGTATGTATATATATGTACATTGTACATACTATATACATTTCTCTCCCCCTCTTCCTCTTCCTTTTTATATACGGGTATGCATAAACTCAAGCGCAAACGTATGAGTGTGGACTGTACGGGAGACATTGGGCCGGCTGCATATAGGAGTGTGCAGAGTCGATGTTTAACGTTTTGAATAAGCGTTTTATTGCAGCGCCTGCTGCTTCATTCGACGACGACGACGACGGCGACGACGAGGAGGACTATACACGTCGATGCAGCACGCGTATCTCGCTCGCGTGATCGCTCGATTTATACGATACACGTATAACTCTCTCGCATTTTTGTTTTCGTCCGTTAATTGGCTGCCGCTATATGTGTGTACGTTTATTTGGAAGCGCTTGTCGACTCTGCTAAGGCTGCACCTGTCACGTATATAGCGATTCGCGCATTCGAAGCTAATTCGAGCGGATAACTATATATAATGTACGTACGTCGTACATGTATAATTGTATAATTGTATATATACATATGTGCACTTCTACGAGGTATATACACACACGGCTTGTGCATACGGATTAATATATATAATCCTTTTACTTTTCAATAATGGCGGGAGTTTCGAAATTCTCGCGTAAAACAGCGACTAATTTATGCTAATTGGCACAATGCCCCATCCGTCAATCGCTGCTATATATCTTCCCCCATATTGCTCGTAGTAAAGTTTCTCAACACCTCGGCGTTTTCACTCGCTCCGAAAATCCAGTCTCTCTCTCCCTCTAGTCTCTCTCACTCACTCTCTCTCTCTCTCTCTCTCTCTCTCTCTCTCTCCTACCGGTGTAGTTAGTATACTTAAACAGTAGTAAGCAACGGTAATAGTGCAGCATAAACGAAGGACGTTGTGACATCGAACTTTTCCACGAGCGTCTCTCACTCTCTCTCTCTCTCTCTCTCTTTCTCTCTCTCTCTCTCTCTCCGTCACTGGCCAACTATATACCCGCGCAGTGCGCTACTATCATGCAAAGTATAATTGTCCATGCGTGCGAGGAGCGTGCGTAATCGTCGCGTTTAGTGAGAGACTAGTTTACGTCCGAACAGTCGCGAATGTCTGAAGTACATATATACAGGAAAATGAGTTGGCTATACGGGACATAAGGTCGATAGTCAATTTTGAGTAACTATCGAGTTATAGAGATTCTCGTTTACTTTGGAATTATAATGGCACTAATCTTATTCTGCGCTTCAGCGCTTCTTTTTTCTTTTTTCAAATTTTGAAGAAATTTTGAGTCATTTACTAGTGTTTTCGACAGTTTATGTATATAGTATGCGTACCTTGGTAGAAAATTAATCAGTTTTGTTTTGCTTTTTAGAATTGAATTCTTATTTTTAAAAGTATGCACATCAATAATGTCAGTATGATAGTTTCATCTCCAATTAAGTTAACCAATGAACACCTAAAATATCATTTTTACTAAGTTTTAAAATCAAATTTTTAAATCAAAAAATTAAATATGTGATCGTTTTCAGTAAAATGTTGATATTCGCGTTTAAATATTGCATCTTAAATATTGAGCCGAGTCGGACACTTTATTAATATAGTTATTATTTGTGAAATTCATTTAACATATTTCGTATAGTTATTTTTATTTGCTGGTTTCTTTCGGAATCCGCGGTGACGGCTGATTATGATTTAGAGTCGAAAGGCGAAATTTAATTTATTTGAAAGCAGCTACAGAATACTATTAAAATTATGACACTGCCTTCGCGCCTGACAGCGTAAGCCGAATCCACTATTTACAATAGTTATAAGTAGGATTATTTCAGGTATACGCTGTCAGATGCCGAGACAGATTGTAAAATTATTTACTGTGTAAATTATCGAATCACATTGGCGCCATGCTCATTAGTTGATTTATGATCACACTGTTCGCGCCGAAAAATAAGCTTATTTAAGTATAATTCATGAATCTCTGAACAAAATTCTCTTAAAAGACATGCTCGCATCTCGATATATCTTAAGGGGACCCGCCACTTATAAAAACTAAAATGAAAATGTATATAAATTATTCTAATTTAATTTAAAACACTATGCAATACTTTTTGATAAAAATAGACATTATTACCTTTAATTTGAGATATTATAATTCATATTTGGACCTTCGAAACCAGAATAATGGTATACATAGATTTTTTCACTGTTCGCGCTGTTCTCACTCAGCGAAAGGGTCTAGGAACATCAAACCAATTGAAAAATATTTATAAAACTTTTCATTATCATCTGAATGTAAGGATTTTGATTTGAATGCCTAGACATTTTTAGCTAAGAAAATGTACCAAAATTGGCTCGGCAAATCTGAAAAATGGAGTTTTTGATTAGAAAAAATTTTTTTGGTATTCAAATCAAAATCCATACATTCATTTAAAAAGAACTTTTGAATTTATGTTTTCTCACTAGCTTAATAGAAGTATTTTTAATAGTTAATGCGATTGAAGTCGCTTAAAAACCACTAGTACTAACTAGCTCTTTCGTGCCAGGCAAAGCTTATACACATACACACATACACATATTTATTTAGAGAGAAATGTGTGTATACTGTGTATGTGTGTGTCTATAATATATATCAAAATGAACGATTTCTATTAATTTTTATTTGTAGGATTATATAGATAAGTGCATGCGTGATTCTGATTGCATAGTGCATATGGTACAGGAGACTTTGAATTACTCGATTCATTGGTTGCGTCACACATGCACTCACGACGAAGAATGTCCCGCATCTTCCGATGCATTATAGTTAAGTAGTTTCGCGAGCAGGCAAAACTTCACAACTTCATCGAGTGTAATATCTGCGCTGCCGAGAAGTTATTTCTTTCTCTCCCTTATCATGACTATTTTCGACTCTCTCTCTCTCTCTCTCTCTTTCGCATCAGCAGCAAACTTATGCAACCACGCGCTCGTCATATAAGCGGCGATAACGATCAGTATCCGACTCTCTTTCAAAGCCGATGTACACCGCTCGTGCTGTATCGAAAATACAAAGTTATTTCGATCCTTATTACCGGCGCTGCTATATACGAAGCTCATTGCTAAATCCAAGAGATTGACGTCAGAATGCCGCGGCAGCAGCCGCCACTGCCGCTAAATTCGATTAATAAATCAATCCGGGAGCGCAAAATGCCGACGATTAGCACGTAAACTCGCGTTGAGTTGCTGCGCGGCTGCATTGATGCCGGATCGTCGAAAGTACATGCGCAGTCGCGCATCTGTCGCAACAGCAGGGGGGAGACGACGTGCGTCCAGTTGCCGGAGAAGAAAAAAATGAGTCGCGGGTGATAAGGACGACGACGAAGCGTCGAGTGAGCGAGAGGGCGAGAGAGAAAGAGAGATTGTTTTACTCACGCGCGCGCGTGTAAATCTTTGATTAAGCCAGCTTACCTATATATAGCTTTACGTGTGTAAACGGCTGAGAGATGGATTGTTCGAGAGGAATGGCAATTTGTGTAGCAATTATGAGGAGATATTGTGTTGTGCGATTGGAAAAACGTTGGAAGAATTTGAGCGAAAGATTATTTTGTAGGCGGTTAATAAAAATATAAAGAAAAGTGTAGAGGCCGTGCTTGCTGTTCAGATGCAAGACTTCAAAATGAACAAAGCTTTAGAAGATTAGAAGATTTTGCTACCTCTCTATTTTTTTAATTTTTTTTTCTCCGGTGATTGGAAAAAGCTAATACTTCGATTAGCTTCTTACTTTTGATATAATAATAGGTAATATATATTAAGAATAACTTGAAACTATATACACTCAAATTACATCTCTCTTTGATATTATTAACTTATTTACTTAACTAATTAATAAGCTGTATTCTGATTTCGCTAAAGCTGTAAAACAGGCTTAAATAACAATATTAAACTTTTATATAATAAATATTTATTTCAACGCGCTATAACCGCACTTTTAAAAGCTGACGTATTTTTTTGCGATTTGAAATCAGCTTTAGAGAATTGTTCGCATACGTCGCTTACACGTATCTTGCAATGTAACGAAAGATGACTATAAAAATAGTATACGAACAGGAACAAAGTGGGTTCACAGCCGGTGTAGCTCGTGAGTAATCTTATGGCGTTATCTAACGAGGAAAACGCCGGCTATAGCACGCGATATAATACTCTCCGAAAGTTTTTCCTCGATTTGATGTGCGATGTGTTGATTGGTGTTGGCTTTGCGCATATAGTATACGTATTCAGTGTATTCATTTTATGAATCTATAATCGACGCGCGGTCTTATGAACATTAATAGAATTGCTATTCAGAAATAAAGTTTCTATAAAAATATATATTTACTATACACAGGATCTATAAACACTAGTACGACGTGATCCATGAATAGTAATTTTATTTTTAAACTATCGGTAACTAAAAAAAAACTGAATTCTTACACAATTCAAGTACTTTTAATTGAAAATAATTTATTAAATCAATCAGACAGCTGTTAACTTGACTCGATCCACTTTTCATTCAACAAATGAATTATTGTTTTTAAATTAAATGTTTGATCGGGGTAAGACGTAACGCTTCTTGAACTTCATCGATTTAATAGAGGTTTGCAACGAGGATTATGAATCTTTCTTATATTTGACGTGAAATTCTGTTCCTCCGGTTGGTGACAAAGGTCGATGAGGCGCGAACAATTATCTTGTTTATATACTTCCAAGGTGGCTTGCCCCCTTCGACAATTGCATGTGTCAAATGCTTTTTCTCCTCGTTTTTCTCAATTCCTTCTCGATTAAGAAATTCTTCTTGTCGACTTTTCACTCCTTATCGGATATGATACTGATATACAGATGTATCATGCTTACATACCGTGCGATCAACTCAGCGTTATCAGAACAAGTGCGGCGTCAGCGTTATTTTCGACTTCTATTATATTCGCGCGTGTGTACACGTGGAACTTTGCAACGTCTATACCTATATGTTCACGAATCTCCCACGTATACGAAGATGCGTGAATATAGGTGTATATGTAACGTGGCCGGAATGAAAAAACTCGAGAAATAACGCGCGGGGGTACAATAAAAAAAATGCTCGCGCACGCACGTATATACGCACAGCCTTTGTGCAAGGTAGGTGTTGTGCTAAGCGCATTTTATTTGCTGATAAGGATCTACATTGACTTGTCGTCACAATGACACTCTCTTTGTGAATCGTCGATATGCTCACGTTAGTCCGGGAGTCGCTGACAGCAGAGCATGCTTTTTTAGACGTGCACGCAGTCGCGGTAGCTTGAGGTGTTTTTTTTAAAGAATCGCAACTTCTTGCGAGCTGAAGGTTTTTTCGACTTAAAAACCATTTAGTGGTCACTTCAATGAAACAAAATCTTTTTTTTGAACGTACATAATAGAAAAAAATGCGTAAAAATGTTTGAGATAAATTTAAACGATACTGTGTCTATTTTTAGTTAATGCGTTGAAACCGCATTTAATACGAACATATAATTATTATTAGATTCAGAATTATTAAAAAAAAGCTAACGTTGCTTGCTTGTAACGTTTTCTGAATACTTGTACACCAAGTGGCGAAACTTTATTTATGATAATTAAATTGAACGATTAATCAATTATAATTAGGCTAGGTAACAGCTTAATGCAGGTGTGTGGAGTATTTTTATATCGAAATTAGACCTAAAAAATGCGTGTTCCCAGACCATACACACCCAGACACTTCATATTAGAATACATTCGATATATATGTATATTGTATATAGATGCATACGTATACAAGAGGCACACATACCATGTATTTTACAATATATACCTCTCTCGAACACAAAAAAAGAGTCGCGGCAGTGTAATCGCTGAGCAGCTCGTAAACCAGAGTAGCAAATACCTCACGATCATTACGCGTGTACGTACCCGCAACACATATACGTATACACCTTGACAACAACAACAGCAGCAGCAGCAGCAGCAGCAACAATAACAACAACGTGAACCTGATTCATTGTCCGCTATACCTGCACTTCTTCATACACACACATAGAGACTCGGCTCTCCGCTTAGAAGAAAATATATACAATCCATCGTCAAAGGAGGTTTTCCGGTTCTAAGCCACCCGGTCGCACACGCACCGGCATAATAATGCAAATGAAGGCATTGTATACGCGGCGCTCTGGGGCTCGCGATGATTTTATTAATTGAAAATAAAGGCGCGAAACAAGTCGGCCGCAGCCGCTGTGCACTTGCGAGCGCATTATGAGGCCTGGCTTTTGCCGCCTCCGGCTATAAATATAATGTGCGCGCGCGCGCGCGCGTATACGCGCCCGCGATTCCTTCTCTCTCTCTCTCTTTCTCTCCCTACGCTATATACCATCGTACACACATGCCTACACTCCACGTGTATATATAGAACCACACAAGCTCTTCCGAGGGCACATGCGCTTGTATACATGCATACACGAGCATACATATATATATATAAATATATATACATATACAGATGCGTGTACGGAGCGGCGCGGCCGGGGCTCCTATATAAGTGCGCATTTGCATTTCGCAGCGGCTTCTTGGGTAGCGCTGCGGCGCGCACGTATTTGGCTTAAAGAGCTATTTGATTGCCAGGCGCGCGAGCGAGCTGCAGTGTCTTTTTAGGGAGTTATTAATAGCCTCTCGACGACGCTGGCGCTGCGCTTTGATGGACTGCGTATGCGCGCGCGCGGGTTGAACGCCCCGGATTTCTTCTTGAGAATTCTCTGTACACCCTTGTTGCGGGACTATTATCGATGAGGTTCCGCGCGCGTTTTCCCGTAGCGGAGCGCTCGCCTCGCGCCTCTGAACTTCTTTTCGGAATTTTTCGTCGCTTACAGACGACAAGAAAAAAAAGAAAAGAAAAACCTCTCCCGCGGATGGTGATTATTTTATTTTTGCGCGACGCTGCACGCACGCTGTGTATACCTATTTGTATGTATGTGTTAGAGCGAGCGACGCAGCGGGCAATACATAATTGCCGGAGCTCGAAAGCCGCGGCCCCGTCGACGCTTAAAAGTCGTCTTAATTATTGCGCGAGTGTGCGCGCAGAGCCCGCAGTGGCCGCAAGAAAGCTGCTGCTGCAGTAGCTGATTTTTCGCGCAAGAAACGGCTGCGCTGCGCTGGGCCGCAGCGCAACATCGCAACCGGCGAGTCATCATCCCGTGCGCCCGAGAGAGAGAGAGAGCGATCGATTGCCAGTCAAGCGCGAAACAGGCCGTCCGACTCGGAATTCCCACAGCCTCTTTATATATACAGTATACACAATGCGTTCTCTCCCCTCTCTCGCTCGCGTTACATTATATATATAGTATACACTAGATTTATAACACATCCAGACACATGTATACGCATAGAGTTAATCTGAGTTAATCGTCAACTTTCGGATTTCAGGCAGCTGCGGGAGGGCACCCTCGAGGAGAACCGACTGCAGGACGGCAGCCGACTGACGCTACTGCCGAGCGTCGAGACTGGACTGCTGGTAAGTGACGTCTATAACGCCCTCGCGGCTTCTATACTATACACATAACACAAGAATACACGTAACACACGCATATCACATACTCACTCACTCGCATACACGTACGCAGGCTCTTGAGCCATTATCTCCGCGTTTCTCTCCCGTGTGTTTTCCTCCGCCGCTTGCAATACACATACACACATATGTAGTATATACGTGTACTAGTTCGCGTGCGCGGGGACGATGACGACGACGACGACGACGCCGCCGCGGCCGTGCTGCAGAGTCGTTCTGGCATCGCCGGCGGCTTTGTCTGCATCCGAGTCTCCCTGTACTGCAGATATGCCGCCTGCATGCGGCGTATGCATTGGATGCGCGGACTGATTAGTCGGCGGTGATATGTATATATACACGTGCTGCACGTGGTTTGGAGCTCTATATGTGCGCGCACATATTATACGCACACATACATATAAGCACACAGAGCGGCGGCGTTTTTCCGCGAGGTAATTATATATTGCTCGATTCGATCGCTGCGATCGCCAATTAGCGATGTATACAGATGCAACCGCGCGGGGACTGTGACTCTGCGCACATGGCTTTCCGCTTGGAATTTATTAGCCCCGCGCTCTCTTTCTGTCTCTATGGCGATGTGTGAGTTCCTTGGAGTGTGTTTGTGCGCGGGTCTGCTTGCGACCAGTGCCGTTGATTCAAGAGGGTGTTCTCTACTGGGCGGGGGGGGGGGGGGTGCTGCCACAACTGCGGGGTGGGTGTATAAGGAAAAGAATTTTACGCGAGACTAATTCTGCTTTATTGTCTGTCTCTCTACTTGTCTCGATTTTTATTAGTGTTATGGAGTTGTTGAAGAAACCGTACTTCATTCTTTAAGTGTTAATTTTTGGTTTTCGGATCGAAAGTTATGAGTATTTATGTACTCTCGATAAACTGAATATTTGTACTCGTTATATTTTGGCGTCTATTGTCAGACTTGACTGTTCACTTGTATACACATACTTAGCACTCATTCAGAGTTTAAATTTGTAATTTTTGAATTTCCAGAGACACTGAATATTGAGTTTTTGAGAGCTTGCACTTATACTGGTTCAAGTGCCGATATTGAACGTTTCAGTGTTCGAATCAATGTACACGTGAAAAATACGTATGTTTACTCAAATTTGAGTGTATACGTACTGACTGTCATACCCTTTACGTAACGTTTACTTAAAAATAAATTGTAATAAAAATTGTCTAAACAAATAATAGTTTTAAAAAATGATGCAACAAAGAACGCACGAAAGAGTAATCGAATAATTAAAGAAGTACATGCATTATTTTAGTTCATTTAAGACAAAAAGTCATAACTGGATGTTGCAAAGCAAAAATACAAATTAAGCGATTGGTATATTTAGAGTAGCTACATACCTTGCTTAAATATCGAAAATTTAGAAAAAAAGTAGAGATAATTAATATTTCTACTTACAGTTTAGTATAGTTAATCGTTTGTGATATAAAGATATGTATATAATACATACGAAGAAAATCAGATCAATCTTCAATAATAATACGAAAATCCCTATTCAATTAAAGCCGAACACTCGACTAAAGCTCAACGCTCAAATTGAATTCCTCCTCTGCAAGTGTAACATTAAAGAATATACAGGATATAATAAATGAAATTTAACAACGAAATCCACACTCATTTCAGAGAATTGACTATATTTGGTCTTATTTCGCAATCTCAGTTCATGTGCCTTCCACACAAACTTTGTGAATTAACCCAACCCACACAAAGTTGTTGTTAACTCCGCGGAAAAATCCCGGCGATGAATCCTCAAAACGGAGCTGCGAGAAAAAGAAGGAGCGCGCGCGCGCGTACAGACGGAAAAAAAGAAAGCCGCCGAAACAAACGAAAGTGGCGCATATAATTACGCGATCGCTCTCCACCGCATCACCTTCGTTACGTAAAGGACTCTCTTGACGCTCGGCTGCTTCGACATCGGCATCGGCGACAAACAATATTTCCTTATAAGCCTCTATACAGAGGAGAGAAAGAGAGAGAGAGAGAGAGAGAGAGAGAGAGAGAGAGAGAGAGAGAGAGAGAGAGAGTTCATCTCGGTATAGCGGCGGCGGCGGCAGCAGCAGCGTCGGCAAAGAGTAGGCGGCACAGCGAACGGTAGTCTATCCTGAAACCGATATGCAGTTCCTCCGGTGCAGCCGCTGGAAGATTACGCGGAACGCGAGTGAGCGAGCGAGAGAGCCCTGGATAAACTCCGTTAACTCTGCGCGGCCGACGCCGGCGTTGCTCAGGTCACTTGGTTTCTCGGCCATATCCTCCGCGACGCTCTTTTCGCCTCTCTTTCTCTCGTGATGTACTTACGTACGCGCAGAGTTTGCACACCAACACGGTCTCACATCTTCCACGTATATATATAATATATATATACTCGTACAAAATCCGACGCTCGCGTATGTATACGTGCGAGCAGAGGGACACAGTCGGAGTTTTGCCAATGACAGGCCGGCCGTCCGCGCGGCGCACATTTTTCAGCGGTCTTATCGAAGAGGGACCAGGCTGCTATTTTTTGGGTCGCCGTACCGTTATCACCTCTCGAGCCGTGTGCGCTTGCGCGCCTGGAATTCGTCGTCGTCGACGTCGACCTTTCTTTTTCGAGCCTCGCTCATTGTCGTCCGCGCACAGAAGTGTATATATATACATAACGAGTATTGTGTGTACGTTTGCTTTTTTCTCTCCCCTCGTATACACGTAGCACAAACGCACACACACACACACACACACACACACAAGCTTGCGCACGCAAGCGTATATAAGACGTATACACATAAATTTCGAACGCCGAAAGGCTCTCGTGTGCGTGGCACCACGTACATATATATACGTGTACACACACAAGAAAGACAACAGGTGCTCCTTTTCTTTTCGCAGGCGTTGCGAAATTGCGCGCTGCGCAATCGCGCTTGTCGCGGCATTATCGGCTGGCTTTCCGAAGGCTCTCTCGGTGCGCGCTGCAGCGCACTTCAAAAATACGCGCGCACACACACGCACACACACACACACACACACGTGCGCACAGAAAGCAGCTGAAGAAGCAGCAGCACATAACGGAGTAGGAGCCGTGCAAGCGTGCTTATAGCGGGAGAGAAAGCGCAAAAAAGATTGGGCGCGCAGGAAGAGCAGCGAACGGTTTTACTGTATATCCACGTATACAGCGCGGGAGTGGGGAGTAAATATTATACATCGATACGATTAAGGAACGACGCGCGCATTACAAGTGTAGCCGATATATATAGAGAGGACACAGAGAGAGAGAGAGAGAGAGAGAGAGAGAGAGAGAGAGAGAGAAAAGGCCAGCGCGGTTATCGGCAGCTGAGGGGCGAGTCTCTCGCGTCTCAGGCGTCGTTTCGAGGGTGTGTTCCGCACCAGGCGCGAAAGAGCGGAGTCGAGCTGGCAACAGCGCGCCCGCGCGCGCACAAGTGTCGAGCTACTGTACGCCCTTCCTCTCTCTCTCTCTCTCTCTCTCGCTCGCGCTCGCACTCTCGCTATCCGCGATTCTTTAGTTTCATTATATGCAGGAGTGGCTCTGAAACGTGACTTACGCTGTATACACGTATGCCGGGGGACGATTCGTTACATACGTATACGTCGATTGATTATTCGCCTCGTCGCCGATTGTCTTTTCGCTTATAATTGTCCCGCGTATTACATTGAAAATCCCCCGGCCTCTTTTATACGTATGTAATATGTGCTCTCACGGACATAAACACACGCACATACACACTTATACCCAGGGGAAAGAGAGCAACGCGAAAAGTTTGATCAAACAAACGTGTTTAGCGCAGCGCGGCGCGGCGGTATGGTTAAAGTTAACGAATTTCAATCGTCCGCTACCGCCGCCGACGCCGACGCCGACTCGCGAGTCGATAAGTGCATTAAAGGGGATGATGCATTCCACTCGACTCTCCGCTTTCCAGGCTCGCTCTCGGAAATTCGATTTTTCCCAGTCGTCTCGCTCGCGTTGCGTGTACAACGCGTATACATACTTATACGCCGTCACTGTCTGATCCCCATACACTTACACGCCTGTGTATACGTATATATATGTGTGTGTATGTACTCGCGGAGTATATACGGTGTGCGCGCAATCTGCATGTAAATTCCCCGCTCTCTCTCTCTCTCTCCGCCGCCCTTCGCAGCAGCGCCGACGGAGAACCGCTCGATCGAAGCGAATTTCCCTCTCTCTCTCTCTCTCTCTGGCTGACTGGCTGACTGGCTGTACTTACCCGCACACGGGAGAGCGGAGCCAGTGGATGTTGCTTACCGCTCGGCGCGTTAAGCACCGATCACTGTTCTCTCGCGCTCGGCGAGCTTTCACTTTCTTCTCTTCTTTTTTGGAGGCCTGCGGATGCTGTACACGCGGGGAAAAGGGAATCTTTGCGCGCGGATTGATTTTGCCGGGACACAGGGAGCCCTCTCGACTGCGGATGTGTATATACCTATATGTAGCGTGTACAAGCTCGCCGCGGGACGGCGGCGGGGTTGAGGGAAACTTTTTTCCGTCTTCTTCTTTCTCGCCTTTGAGAAAGTTGCGCGTAATTGAGAAGGGGGGGGGGGCGACGTCGAGAACGCGGGTGCGAGAGAGCTTCAGATTTATTTAGAGGTATTTTA
This sequence comes from Philotrypesis tridentata, assembly GCA_018906965.1. Lineage (NCBI taxonomy): Eukaryota > Metazoa > Arthropoda > Insecta > Hymenoptera > Pteromalidae > Philotrypesis > Philotrypesis tridentata. The sequence goes on along the minus strand of JACCIB010000023.1, from coordinate 3,027,444 downwards.
AAACCATTTGCGTGTATAATGACTTTTGAAAGGTGTATATACGGTGTGTAGAGCAGCTAATGCGCGATTGGCCGGCGTCTTGGGCAATGCGGCAGAGAAAAAAAGATACGATGTAAATTAAACATTTTAGTAAGTTTTTAATGCACAAATTAACACGTTTATTTTTAAACTGTATTTTAACTTTCACAATTTTCTTAACGCGTACATAGATTAAAATATTTCATGTGATTATTTCGCTTTATAATTTTAAGTCATTAGAAAGAACTTTTTTTTTAGCCTCGAGATAGTTTCTCCGCTTCTTTATGCACTCGTTCTTCCCTCTTTGTGAATTGTAAGAAAAGTGATTGACCGCCTCACCAGATTCAGAAACTTTGTGTTTTAGTAAATATTCTCTCGTTTAAAGTTTAGGCAAGGCCTCGAAGTCCGAGAAAAAATAAAAATTGCAAATATTTTAATTTCCATAAATCAGTAAATTTCTCTTCGACTCTTAATTGCGCAAAAATGAACGTTGAGAAATCATTAAAATTTAGCAAGTTGTTTATGGAAAAACTAACGAATAATTTGAGTGCTCGTAGAAAGTGGTTTAGAACCTGACACGAGCCTAGTAACAAGCACACGAAAATTAAGAAAAGAAAGAAAAAACACTTTATATAACCCCGAAAAAATAAGCACCCATCATTGCTTAAATCTTTTTCATTGATAATTCTGTACGACAAACCAAAACACTCAACGAGAAATGCACAATCATTATTGACCTGGCCGTTGATTTATGCAATTTCGATTATTTAGTGTATCATCACGGGAAAAAAGAAAAAAGTAAAAAAGCGAGCTTGTTTTGACTAGCTTCGTATCGGTGTAGTGCTATATACCTTAACACTCGGTAGATTATTAAATATCTTTGAAGTTGTATATGTGTATAGGAATTATATTTTTTGCGGCGCCATTGCTTTCGAAAAATCAAAGCAAACACAGGCTGTACACAGATATTTTTCGAGCTTAAATACACGATGCTCGTCCAAATGGCAATTCCGTGCGTATATATATATAGATACACACACAAGCGCTACACATCAGCTGCCCGTCGATATATATCATAGCGCATAGCAGTGCATCCCCTTTAACGTTCGATGAAATCCAACAAAATAACAGAAACTCTCTCATTCCTGTTTACTCGATCCGTTGTGTGTGTGTGTATGTATATGTATGTATGTATGTATGTATGTATGTATTAATATATATGTGTAAATAGAACTGCAGCAAAAGAGAGAGAGAGTATAGAAATCAAACATTTTCTGCACACGTATGCACGTGCTCACTCTACACTCCTACACTCTCACACTCCTACATGTATATGTATATTACACATATAATATACATTTCAAATACAGCGGGCGCGCGGAGACCGGTGCAGCTCGCGCACGGCAACCACGATAAATCGACGCGAAATTACGACTTTGACATTCAATTTGCACGTCGACGGCGGCGCGCTCGCGTTAATTATCCGCGATTCGCCTTAATAAATTTTAAAGTTTCTGCAAGCATCCAGCAGGCCAAGCTCTATAATAAGATCTCGTATAGAAATAAGCAATTGCTCCTATCTTATATTATATCTTCCTGGGAAATGAGAGTCTGCACGGCGGACATATTTTTCGCGATTAATGCAACGCTCTCGTATATGCGTATGTAATACGTGCACGTGCGGCAGCGCTTTTACATCGATTCCGCGCTTCAAGCGTATATGTACGTATATAATGTACCTTTTTTTCTCGGTTAATAGTTATACCTCGATGACGACGCGCTCAGCGAGTCGTGACGAGGAAGCGAAAGAAATATGGAAAAGTCGCGCTTCGATTTAATCGTCCTTATGTTTTTCTTTTCATTGTCGCCGTATTTATCTGGGGATTACGTGTGTGCTTTGTGCGCTTCCCCTGCGCGCGTGCCGCCGTTTTTCTCTTTATGGTTACATTATTGTTATTGCAGAGGCGCGAGAAGAAGAAATGATTCGAGCACAATTTAGCTCGTACGAAACCGTGCACGCGCCAAATGTTTCTTTATCTTTCGAGTCTCCTCTGTACACGTTTACGTATCTGGTTTTTATCCCATAGTTGCGGCGTTAGACTTATTTTTCGTAATTTTCATTTTTTTCTTTTTTAGAAATTCGTACGTATACTGTCAGGTCGCGCGCGCGCATATATATATGCTTGAATTCATAAAAGATCACATTGGCTGATTACAATTTATTTTTTTTTTTTTAGAGCAGAACAGTCTCTTTTTCAAAGTAAGAAAATAACTTTACAGCCGATCGTATTATGTATTATGTTTAATGTATAATGTATATAGGTTATGTCAATCGATCAGTTTACTCGTTCACTCTGCAGCTCTGAGTGACATAAATACAGAATCTTAAAAATGATTTTTAAGATGAAAAAGTTGGATTTAATAGCTAGACTTGTATTGATTACTATTATTATTATTATTATTATTATTATTTAACTGCAAGTAAGCTTAAAAACACAGAAAAGTTGATTAATTTACAATTTATATTAATCGGAGTCTCTATAACTGCAATCATATAACGCCTGTACTTAACACGTCTCAAAAAATTAGACAAGATAGCTCATTAACATAATTTTTTTTCTTTTTAACTTTACTAATTACTGAAGCAGTATATCCGGAATATCCTAAAGTTCGTGAACTCAAACGAAAAAAAAAAGAAAAAACAATTTTCTTCTCGAACTCTTTGTTTCGTGCGTGCTTCGTTTTGACTACCTCAAGCCAAGTAGCCAATGAGACGCCCGATATATTTTAGGTAGAAAATTCCGACACAGCCGAGAGAGGCGAGAGAAAGAGAGAGGCACACATCCCACGTGTCTAATTATAATTTCCCCTAGTCTCTCGAAAACAAGTGCATCTCCCTCACGATTTTTCAAAGAACACGCGCACATAAAACTCGACGTTCCATTCCGTCGTGCTGTATCAGCGCACCCCACGCGCAAATCAAATATAGCGCCGACGACGCCCTCCCACACGCGCACAGCTCGCATCTCATATCCGAAAAAACTTCGTCGCGACAATTAAACTCCCCGCCCCCCCCCTCTTCCCCCTCCGCCCCCTCTCTCATTCCGCGTATATCCCCGAGAAATGAAGCGCTCGTATATACGGATCTCCCTCGCTCTCGGAATACCGCATATAGACACTCGCTATCTCTCTGGCGTTCAATGTACACACGATATACACAGATACACGTGCACACACAGCGAGTCGTGGGCGCCGTTTATCTCAGGGCTGCTGCTGCTGCCGCCGCCGCTGCTGTTGCGGCCATGGCTTCCTCTCTCCGGTGCCGCCCTCGCAACTTTTACAAAGCGGCGGCGGACTTTTCTCTCTCGTTCTCTTTCTCTTTCTCTCTCTCTCTCTCTCTCTTATCGTCGCGTTATCTTATCGGCTGAATCGCGACATTCCGGGGGCTTGCGCAAGCGCGACTTCGTCTTCGTGTTGCGATAATCGAGTGGACTTCGATCGGCATACGTGTGGGTGCAGTATACTGTATGCTATGTATAATGTATATGCATTGACAGGGAAGAATGCTGGTGGTTAAATTTTCTATGTTTGAAAGGGGGCACGGATCGGAGTGGGTATTCAGTTACTTTTGCCGCAGAGAATATGCGAACATTTTTGTAGATGGATAAATAAACAAATTTTAACGTTATACCCCGTGTTGCACACGACTCGCTAAATTGACCCCACTATATAAATAATAATGAAGAATTGAAACGATAGAGAGCGAAATGGTAAAACTTGTCTTAAAGCCGTTGGTAATTTTATCGCACTTTAGGCTACAGTGTAATAAATGCCCATACATATACTATCTTGTAAATTTTATTCTACGGCGCGCAATAAAATTTACCGGACAGTCGGTAAAATTTAATAAACATGTTTCGAGATTTTTATGGTCAGACTATACTGCGATACTTCCTAGTAAATTTTCCCAAACATTCAACAAAAATTACAGCATTAATGTATACTTCATTGCACCTAAATAGCCGGGACTTTTGGAATATTCTTTTGATACGGGCATATGGAGAAATTTGCGCGCGAGCTTCGCGTATATAACATATAAATATATATCGAGACAGCATTAGAGAGACAGAGAGAGAGAGAAAAAAAAAGAATGTGCGTGTATATGTGTGTGTACACCTTGAGCGGCGGGATGGGGGTGGGGGGTCGCCGGGCTGATTAACAATCCCCTGTTAGCTCGCGGGAGGGGGCGTAGTTTTGCCTCGTGATTCGGTAATAAATGAACGGCTCTCTAGCTCGCTCTCTCCCGGATTAAAGCCGAGCGTCCAGACTCTTTCTCTCTCTCTCTCTCTTTCTCTCTCTCGCTCTCTCCCGTCAGTGCCACCCATACTGCAGCATCTTTTAATATGTAACAATGCGTCGCGCACTTTCGTGGCTCCCATTTTACACACTTTTCTTTTCTCCGCTCAGCCGTTCGACGGAGAAGAGAGAGAGAGAGAGAGAGAGAGAGAGAGAGAGAGAGAGAGAGAGAGAGAGATGGAGGAGGTGGGGGTAGCAGTAGCAGCAGCAGCAGCAGCAGCAGCTTTGTCCCGCTTTCCGTCTTTTTGTGCGGGACAGATGCGGCGAGTTATTGGACGGCTCGATGATTTTGCTTACGTCGGTGCCGCGCTCTCCCTTCTATAAGTATATCTCCTGCTGCCGCCGCGGCTCTCTAAGGTTATTGACTATCGAAGCTGTACATAACGCTTCGTGGGAAAGTGTAGAGCGACGGCTGCTTTTTTTCTTTATGCGCGTCGAGATGCACGAAAAAAAAAAAAAGGAAACGACTTTTTCCTCTCTCGTGTAGCGCGATCTCCCGCGCTCTCGGCGTGAATCACCGGCTCTCTTATCGATCTCGAGACTGTATTCTCGATCCGCTGCATTCAAGTATATACGTACAAACAAACAAACACACACACACATTATACATCTAAATGCGCGATGAATTGAGAGGGAGAGAGCGCGCGACAATAAACAACAATTTTAATCGCGTGTCTTCTTTGAATAGTAATGTAGAGCGATGTGCGTGTGTGTGTGTGTGTGTGCGCGTATATAGCGCGTCTGAGAGAGAGGCATTCGACGGCGTCAGAAGCCAGAGCGGTTGAGCTCTTTTTGTCGGCGAGCAGCCGCCCGTATGCTCTCTAACGAAATGTGGGAGGCCGCGTAGGTGCCCGCGGCGGCGGCGGCGGCGTCGGCAGCGATGGATATATACGTATGCGTGCGCGAGGGAGGAGTGTGCGAGGGACCTCCTGAAGTACACACGTGGGCCGAGCTGGCCGGGGATATCGTGCGCGCGCGAGAGGGACGCCTTCGCTTTCTTTTATATACTTGCGCGACAGTTTTAACGTTAATTCCCTGGAAGCTGCGCGCGTGTAGGTTAAACCAAGTTAGCGCGTTATATTCTGCTCTTATATGCTCTCGCGCGCGGCAAGCCTCCGCTAATGTACTGCTTCTTCGCTAAATCAATATCCCCTGTATATGAGGAAGTGCAACGAGAATACACATAGCCAGTCTGCTATTTTTGCGCGTTTCTTGAGCTGGAAAACTGTCGCTCGAGGAGGGGAGTCCCAAAGCAAATTATACACAATGTCGAATTTGCCGCCGCCCAATGTGTGGTAGAGAGAGAGAGAGAGAGAGAGAGAGAGAGAGAGAGAGAGAGAGAGAGAGAGAGAGAGAGAGAGAGAGAGAGAGAGACGGAAGTAATCTTTTGGAAGTGATTTTAACGAAATTATAAGAAAAACTCGTGTGTTATTACTCTTGGTTGTTTCGTAATAATTAAACCACTGTTTTAAAGAATTTTTAAATTCATATGGTTAAATGTATAGTTGACATGATTTTGGCAAGTACATTGGCCATTTGACGAGGCATTTTCATGTAAACTTCAAATTTTGTAAAATGATCGTTAATAATACAGTTGAGGGCAACTATGTTTTTCATCTATATTATGTTAGTTGCGCAATAACGAATGGTTTTTAATTTAATTTTTTATGATAGGAAGCAAATTCTGAGCAACAAATTAGAACTGCCGCCGGAGGTGGAATTGCAGTCCGACAATGTGGCTCAGACAACCCCTTCAGAATTACTTTTCACCTCACTTTTAACTCTCAATCAGGAGGAAGAGTCATTTGCAAGTTAATAAATGAAAAAAAACGTACACATGTGAATAGCTCAAATTTTTAAGGCAATTTTTATCGATTGGTTCTTCAAATTATATAATTAAAATTTTTAATTTTGAAATCTTATATTAATACAAAATTATGTGTATGTGCAGTATAATGGTTGGACATTATTCGATTTAATATTCCACTATATAAATTTTAATGTATTATGTAAACTACTCCTCGTATATCCGTAAAATAGTCCGGTGTTATACATATACAGTAGATTGTAAAAAGCAGATCTCTTTGGTCAACCTCTCCCTTTATATACGTATATCTTACATACGATGCGGTATATCCGCAGGCTCTTCTTCCCTGCACCTCGGCGCCATCTCGCCTCGTATCGCAGACTTCCCTTCTCCCTACATACATCTCTCGACTGTAATTTCTTCGATTTTTCCCGACGCAAATGCCACAGGCAGAGTAGCCCTGTCTCTCCAAAGTAAAGTCCCTGTATATACCGAGAAAAGAAATTACAATAGCGCAGACGTATATTGAATATTCCTAGATTTTAAATAAAATTTACAAGGAGATTGAATTAGAATTTATATTATCTTCACAATCTATGCCAGTTACGCAACTTACTCAGCAGTATTGTAAAAATTAATGGAACCATTTCTAATAAGTATACAGTCTGTGCGTACAAGACTACACAACGGTATATGCATACAGGTATATATACAGTTCACACATCCTGTGTAGAGCGCCGAGGAGTGAGAGAGAGAGAGTCTCAGCGCTCTCCTCTATACGGCAATTAGCTTCGGAATATCAAATGCATTGAAAGAACAACAACTGCTCCGGACACGAGAGCTCTCCATTTTACTCGTTGGCCAGTACAACTCGTTTCCCGCATCCGAATTGCCTTTGGCAGGGCAACGGGATTCGACTATCCGCGAAGAGAAAGAAGACAATTAAGGGGATGTCATAGCCAAAACCGATTTTGACTCTACCTCTGGCCGTAGTTTTCGTTGTTTTCTTACAATTTATTTAAAACTATCAAAAATCAAATTAGTAACAATTCGTTATTACATATAAGGTTGCCACGGATCACACGAGTTTTTGTTAATAAAAAATTGGTGAAAAATGTATTATTATCAAATATAGTAATTGAAAGTAACCATCGGTTTACTCATCCACCTCGCGACGTAGTTCTCATTATTCATAAAAATAACACAAAATCATATAAAAATAAGACTTTTTAAATATAAATAATTATGATATAGTTATAGCGTGGAGCACTGCGTTATCGCGCAGTAAACAAAAGTAAATACTTATATTATTATTTACATGTTCGAATACAAGTTTTGAGGTTATCCAACACCTCATTCAATTTGCATGGCTATATACACGATCTCCCCTTAAGGTCGATTTGATTTTCGCTTTTCCGAAGTCGCAAGCGCTCGCCGGATATCCGCTGCGGTCTGCGCGCTAATATCGCGGGTATTTTTCCGCGGCCTTATGGGTGCTGTGCAGTCTGCGTGCGTGTGAATGCGTAGAGGCTTGTCGTAAACTAATTAATTAATCGTTTAATTAACTCGAACGCGCGACGGTTATATTAGCAATTAGCCGCTGCGAATATAACGCAGCGGGAGAGAGAGAGAGAGAGAGAGAGGAAAGATGAGGATTTGAGAGTCAGTGCAGCGCGTAATTCAGGCTTCTTTTTTTTCTCCGTTAGCTCGACAGTTAGAAACTCTCTAGACTGCGCCTGTGCAGGTATATAACGCGTATAAGTATAGTAACGGTCAGCAGAGTTAAAACCTGTCAAATTCTGATATTCCAAGACGAGAGAGAAAGGGAGAGAGAGAGGGAGAGAGGACACAAACTCTTTTTTCACATCGTGAATCCGATTACAATCGCTCCCAACTTTCCTACTTTTCGATTTCAGTTTTCTCCTATATACACAGTACAATAGGCGTACACAGCTCGGAAAATGCCTTTTACCCGCGTGTACGTAAAATTTTCAGCGCGTCAATGCAAAATATACTCTCCTCGCGTTCGGCGAAGGAGAGAGGAGTCGAAAGAAACATTTGCGGTGCAGACTTAAAGCCCCAGCAGCAGTATAGCAGTACCACCGCGGTGCCCGCGCTGTATATACAACGCATTGGCCTATCGAAAGAGCGCGGCTGTATAAGAGGATGAGTGCACCAGTAGTCGTCTCTCCGCCTCCGCCGCTGCCGTCGTCGTCGTCGACGTCGGCGTCGTCGACGGGTCACTCGTTAGGTCTCTCTCTCGCTCTCTCTTTCGCATCCTCGCGCTCGCGTATAATGCACACACGTAGAGAGAGAAAGAGAGAGAGAGAGAGAGAGCGACAGAGCAGCCAGTCCGAAAGGAAGTCCGTCAGGTGTATACCCGCGAGTCTCCCCGCGAGGTTTCTTCTTCCTCCTCTGCAGGTCTTCTCGTGCTCTCGCGCATATACGTATATATATGTATATATATACGTACTGTACATACGCACACGTCTGGCACTGTATACGCGACCGTGTGATCTCGTCGGGGGGGCGTCGCGCGCGTGTATCGATTTCCCTCATCTCCCCCGTGTACCCTACATACTTGTATATATGTATATAGAGTTGCGGCTATGTACGTTTCTCTGTGCACGGACGCAGCTATACGGTTGTGTATGCGTGTGCACTGTACACTGGAATCCTTATACGCTGTATAATTACACATGGTTTTCGTTTACGAGCGTCCGTAACGAGTAGCATAGCAGTGATGGCACTGGGACAAAATTATTGTACTTGGATACTCATGTTCTTAGGCGCAAGCCGTAAATTAAAATATGAGAAATAGATTTTTTACTTTTAGATACTTAGATACTTTCAGTTAAGATGTATCGTGTTAACATTTAGTGCATTGTATATACTTACGAATAACAGCTCTGAATGATAGCAATTATTTTAAATTGTTATACATTTTGCGCAATGAGAGAGAGAGAGAGAGAGAGGGAGGGAGGGAGGGAGGGAGAGACAGAGATGCGCAGTGGGTTTGACTTTGGCAATGTTTCAATGGTCGTCTCTGACCTAGACAGCGTTGCGACCTACGTTCACTGAACTGAACAATGCAAGCGCTGGTTGTGTAACAATATAGCGCTTATCAATGAGCTCTCTCTCTCTCTCTCTCTCGCTCTCTCTCTCATTCTCTCGTTCAATTAGCGCGGGTTGACGTAACAATAAGTATATAATATCATTACGAATAAACATACACACACAAAATACATGTATAGGTATACATTGTACGCACACACACACACACACACACTTCTCCACTGCACGAGGCGAAGATCCTCATGGCAACGAAATCCGTCACAGCTGATCTGGGAGGCGACTGTAGAACAACGTCGAAAGGAGAGGAAAAAAAAAGCGTACAGCGCATAGAGCGTCAGAAGGCTTGCGTAACGCCGCACCCGCGTATATGTACGAGTCATGCACGTTCGTCGAGTGTATACACACGCACATATAGGGGAAGGGATATACGCTATATATACGTCCGCGAGAGAGAGAGAGAGAGAGAGAGAGAGAGAGAGAGAGAGAGAGAGAGAGAGAGAGAGAGAGAGAGAAACGACGGCGACGCATAATAGCGATGCGGGGGAATGCACATCGCGAAAGGAGAGCAGAGAGCGACCGCAGCCGCGAGGATGCATGACGGCTTTTTCGGAGGTATATATATATATATATGTATATATACTCGCGTAGTTCTCTCGTGTGTGTGTGTGTGAGTGTGTGTGCGCGCAATGCGCGCGTGGGATCCTCTCTTTTTTTTGCGGTGTACGTAGCGTATACGCCTATACGTACGTGTATGGCTATACGTTATATACACATATCATGCGCGCGCGGAAAGCAGCTCTCGCGGTCGTGGCTCTTACGTAACGCGCGAGTTCGGAAAACTGGAAATTATTTTCTTCGCGCGTCTATGTGGACACCTGGCATTGACTCGCTTTTCGAGCAATCGACTGCGCAGCGGCGGCAGCAGCAGTTTGCGCTCGGCGATGTATATATACAGAGCTTTTCGCGAATTTCTCAGGCGGTCGTATATATATACGCGCGCGCGCCGCCGCCGCCACCGCGACTCAACCGGTTTCTCCGACTCTCTGACGCACGAAGATATGCAGCAGCAGCAGCAGCAGTCGACGACGACGACGGGCGAAAAAACCGCCACCTCGATTTACACGGGAATCGGGCTGTGCGCGAGGTCGATCGAGCTGCTGCTGCCGCTGCCGGTGCGTGCGCGAGAGAGACGAGAGGGAGAGGAAAATATTCATCGTAGCATCCTTTTTCCTCGTCCGCACCGCCACCGCATACTAAACTGCACTCGCAACTCTGTTGCAGCATTTTATATACACACACACACACACACATCGTATGATACACAGTTTGATTGTTGATATATATATATACAATATACACTACACGATATGTATACATATAGACATTACACAATTTACACACACACACACACACAATGCATGCCACGAACAGAAAGATGAGAAAAAAAGCAAGAACCCGAGCTGACCAAAGAAAACCACTATTTGTCGACGTTATAGAAGCCGCGATACCAAGTCCAACGAGGCCTACAGCATAGCGTGCTCTCGTTACAGGCCCAGCGCCCGGAGCAGAGCGTCATGCAGGCCCTCGAGAGCCTCAGCGACTCCCAGGTGAACGACTTCCTCTCGGGCAAGGCGCCGCTCAACCTCACCATGCGACTCGGCGATCACATGATGCTCATCCAGCTACAGCTCTCGACCGTTACCCCGGCCAACGCCGGTACAGCTGCTGCTGCTGGCGCTGCTGCCACCGTTCCTACTGCCAGTCTACCCCAACAACAGCAGCAGCAGCAGCAGCAGCAGCAGCAACCGCCTATTCAGCCAGTGCAACAGCAGCAGCAGCAAGAGATACAGCAGCAGCAGCAGCAGCCGGCCCTCGACGCGAGGTGAGTACTTGGGCGCGGTGTGTGTATGTATGTGTGTGTGTGTGTGACCGTGCGCGCGTGTGTATTGTTCCCCCCTTGCGTGGGAGTGTGTCAGAGCGTCGGCTCTATAGGCGCTAGATCGATTTTCTCGGGGGCTGCCGCCTACGCGCGTCTTCCGCGGCCCCTCTTTGAAAACCCTTTTGCCTTAGCCGAGCCGAGAGAACGAGAGCAAGGGAGGTATGCGGCTGACTGGATAATGGATAATGTTTGTTTGCTTTCTTTGTTGTTCGGATGACCAGTGGATGAATCGTACGCGGAGTCGGATTGAGCCACAAATCACGTTGTTTAGGCTATTTAGTAAGAGTGAAATCCGTGTGTATTTATGCTGGGATGTGTGTTCCGGAATTGCTTTTTGTCCTGCTGATTTTCACGAATTAAAATCGTAATAATATGTATGCTCATATAGCGCAACTGAAACGTAACTTAACTTTAGGTATAGCGCGAAAATTATATCAAGGGGGAAGCAGCACGTTAATCGTGTGTATTCGAAACTTTAACGAAATCGAATCGCGAAATATTCAAATCTTTGTCGAATATATAGTACGTACTTATATTGCGCATCGCAGTGAAGAAAAAACTTGCGCAGTTGATAATATATAACTCGGGTAAATTGGTAAACACGAGATACGAGCTGCGTGGATTTACTCCCGTGGAGCAGATGTTATTTTTCCTCATAAGAAATTCGGCGCAGCGTGAGAAAAAAAATTGATTGAGTATCTATTATGTAAGAAAATTACCTTTTACTTTGTAGTGATTCAGTTTACATAATCAATTTTTAATGTCCTAAAAAAACAGAATATGAGCACGCGGTGTACTTAATGAGTTAATACAAAAAAATGTTGTATTTCTAATGATAATGTCTAATTCAAGTTTCTGATGATATAGTTTTGACTAATAGAAAACGTTTGATGATCTAGACCAAGCATATATGATAGCATATACGAAGCGCATAGCCTTATCTTATCTTGACAACGACGTAAACTCACGATACTATTTCCTTATTTTTGTTTTCATGGTAGGCGGTCCTTCAATTCCGGCTTCTCGCCCAGCATGGCAGCATCCAAGATCTCGGCCATTAGAAGTAAAATTGCCGCCTGCAGGAGTATGTGGGGAACGAATCCGAGCCCAATCTACGCGCCGACCTCACCCACGTCGCCCTGCTGCAGTAACCAACAGCAGCAGCAGCAGCAGCAGCAACAGCAACAGCAACAACAACAACAACAACAACAACAACAACAACAACAACAACAACAACAACAGCAGCAGCAGCAGCAGCAACAGCAGCAGCAACAACAGCAGCAACAACAACAACAACAACAACAACAACAACAACAACCACCACCACTACAACAACAACAGCAGCAGCAGCAGTCGGTCCAGCCACAGCCACAACAGCAGCAAAGCTTCGCTCAGCCGGAGACGCCGCCCGTCACGCCACCCGGCAGACAGCAGCCGCAACAGAGACAGCCAACCAAGTACAGGCGTCTGCGTCCGAATAGGCGCACGTATTACCCGTACTCGCTGCTTGAACTAAGTCAACAGAATTGGCTGGCCAGAAAGGCCGCTATCACGGCGGAAGGTACGCTCTCGGCTATATCGATCTCGCGTGCAGAGGACCGATGGGGGGAGGCGATTAGTACGCGGCGCGAAAAGTTCGGGCGTGACTTTTTTTTAACTGAAAGTCGATTGGCTGTTTATTTTTCTGTTTTTTTTTGTAAAGCAAATTTCAAGTTTAAGTGTGTTTAGAAATGTATACCTACTGCTTTGGGTGAATTAAAAAAAGTTTCGAGTAAAGCAAATCCATTGGGCTTGATATGGAAATTCATTTTTAACGTAGACGTACAGGCTTGCTGTCACGAGGAATTTTTTTTTTTTAAGTTTGAGAATTTTTCTTTTCTTAGCTGCGTGAAGCTCGTTCGAAAGTTAATTTTCATAAATTACTGAATAGAAGATTCAACTGAATTTGACTTGAAAAACAATGGCTTCAGAGTAAGTTTAAAGGTCTCATTATTATGAAAAATTTTTTTTTTTTTAAAGGTCTCATTATTATTCAGTGCTACACTAAGAAAAGGAAACGTTGTCACTCTAAATTTTACTAAATTATTAATTTTTTTCTTTGAAAAATAATAAGTTTATTTAAGAATTCCTTAAAAATGTAGTGATTCGCGTCGGTATATTAAAATAATTTTTTTCTTAGCTCAAGCTTGTCTACCTTGTACTCAAGAAGCTTATCAAAGTATTTATTTATTTTCATCAATTTAAGGCTTACTATGCCATTATGTATTTTCATTCATGAAATACTGCCGGTTTAATATAAAAGAAAACATATATTTTTAGCTCGCAAACCATCCTGCCCATCATGCCCCGAAGACTCCGAAGCAAGCTCCAGTTCCAGCTCCAGCTCCAGCTCCAGCTCCACCTCTAGCTCCAGCTCCAGCTCCAGCTCATTGCCAGAGACTGCATTGACAACAACAGCAGCAGCCCCAGCCACAGCAGGGACAGGGGCAGCAGCAGAGCAGCAGCAACAACCCGCTCCAACGTCTCCGGCAGAACCGGCGACGGCGAACTGCTGCAAGTTTTCCGACTGGTCATTTATTCTGGGTCCGTGCGACTGTTCGAAGCTATCACCAAAGAGCAAGGTCTGTGCCAGCCACGCCAATAGTAGTATCCCGTCTCAGGAGGCCAACAGCACTACCTCCGCCGCTGCAATGGAAGTCGATACGCCCGCAGTGACAACGACGACAGTTTCGTCGGCTCCGTCGACGCCTACGACACCTACGACACCCACGACCCCTGTCACGCCCACGAGTCCAGACAGCCCTGACGCCACGTCTGGCGATTCCAGCGTCAACCCTACTGCCACCCTCGACACCAGAGCGCTCGTCGAAGCTTCCAGGAACCTTACCCAAAAACTTAAGCAGCTCTCCTCGGAGGTGGGTTTTTAAAATAAATCTTGCTTGTATAGTATACACAGTATGACGTTAATAATATACGGAGTCGACGGTGTATCGTTGACTCGACGCAATGCACGCAGAGTCATCGATTAAAACGAGCCGTATGACTCAGTTCGTTAGGCGTCAACTCGTGTACTTAAGAACGAGCGACCCACTTTTGCATCAACATCACGACTAATTATTTTTGATTCGATTGCTTTTAGGAGAACGCTAAACGTCGCCAAGGAGCCATAATCGAGAGCATGCATCACCATGGGAAGGGCGTGTACACGGGTACGTTCAGCGGAACTCTGAATCCGGCTCTGCAGGACAGGCACGGCAGGCCCAAGCGCGACATCAGCACCATCATTCACATTTTGAACGATTTGCTGTGCGCGACTCCGGCTACGACGGCCGGGCACTACAGGTATCACAGGCACCCAGGCACCCATCACCGCACTTCTGCCTCGTCCACGACTTCGACAGCCTCGGCGACTGCGACGTCTGCTGGAGCGAGTCCGACGTCTTCGATGTTTGCTGTATCGGCGAACGGTACCGCGGGCACGACGCCTGTCGGACATGCGCCAGCTGGATTGGAGGCCACACCCGGCTGTCCAGTATCGTCCAGTCCTGGATACTCTAGTGGTGAGTTTTTGTTTCCTTACTGCAGTTTATCTGCTCAAGCTGTTCAATAAAGTACCGCACGGAAGTATAATAATCGATTGAAATGTTTATACGCGTGTTTCAGAAGAACTTTCCAAAGAAAACGAAGCAACTAAGGGCAAGATGAGGCGATTGCGCTTGGTGATGGAGCAGCGGCGGGAGAAGATGCGCGCGAGGAGGCAAGCACGAGCTGCACCATACACGACAAAGTGGGCGGCAATGACACCTGACCCCGATCCCAATGCTTCGCCGTCGTCCTCCAGCTCATCCAGCCCTGGTAGCGGGAAAACCTCGACCGACCCGCAGAACGAGCCTGAACTCCAACCCTGCAGTCCCGAACCTGTCGTCGCTTAAAAGCCAGCAAAACTGTATTTCTCTGTTGCCGTGAATGAACAAGAGGACACGAAGCCCAGCTTCGGTTGCATGAAAGCCTAAGGGACATTTGTTGACCGACGTTGCGCTGAATGACTCGTGTGATTATTTGTTTAGTAGAACTTCGTTGTAAATCGAATCGAGTGCGAATTCGAGGACGGATATGATTGAAGAATTGCACGCGTAATCTCTCATCGCAATTATTACACTAGGTTAAGGAGTCCGAGTGTCGTTGAAGGCTATATGTATAGTACTGTATATCGGCGATGCACTCGTCGAACTTATTACTGTAGAATTTTATGTTTGTAATATCTGTGTGCTGTGACGCTTTTGTTCCTTTTGAGGCACTTTACTTTTCCTCTTTCGAGTTGTATCTACTGCTAGAATTCTGCTGATGTGTATGACTTTTAAGAATTTCAAGTATTCATATTTATATATTTTTTGTTTCGAATATGAAGCACGCAAAGGGATTCTTAAAGGTTGCGAGAACGCTACTCGGACTTTTTAATTTGTACGTAGTTATTGAATTAGGTTACAAAATCGCAAAGCAGTCTTGCACGTACACAATAAAGCGCAAAAGCGTTTACAACGATTTGCTTGGGATATAAAATGATAATATGCTGGTGATGACGGGCAGATCGATGAATACGTAGTTTTACGTAGTGATAAATTTTATACGAATTTATTTTTGTTGAGTGTCTCATAAGTTCTATTTTTCTTTTGCTAAAAGCAGCGCAAACTCAGCATGAGCCAGAAATGTCTTTCTTTTTCGTCAATCTGCCCTATACGGCACTGAGCATTTTTTTAAACGGACCACCCCTTGTCGTTGATTTACAGAAAAACAAATCGAGAGAATTGAAAGAGCGCATGTACCTTTACAATTACAGGTCCTAATAAGTAGACTTTGTGCGAAGAATTCACTACATGGCCTGAGGTGCCAGAGAATGTTTAAGTTTAATAGGTACTAAATATTACACTTTCTAGTGTTAGGTTTAGGTTTTAATTAGAAAAATTATTATTATTACTATTATTATGATTATGATTATTATTATTATTGCTATTATTATTATTATTATTATTATTATTATTATTATTATTATTATTACTATTGTCATTATCACAGTTCCCGAACTGGCTCAATATTGTAACATACGAGTATCTCGAACATTATCAAGTACCAAATTAAATAAGAACTGCTTGCTAAGTCAAGGTGTACTCTTACTGCGATTTCGTCCGAACTTGTCGTACGAGTATCACGACCACGGCGTTATATGTTGTGTGCTTGTGTTATCATTGTTGTTACTATTATCGCTCTATTTACTGCGTTTAGATGAAATTAGTTGGCAAGCATCTCTCTCGTGATCTCTTGTATGTTATGACTATTTTTTCAAGTTTTCCTTTTCTTTTGTAAAAACAAGAGTAGAGTAATGCGCTGAGATGACCTAATATACTTGATTGGGATAAAATAATTGACTCAAAAAAAATGAATTAATTGAATTGAATTTATTTAAATTACCATTTATGTTACATACAATCGTAGAAACTTATCGATGCTTTAAATTGCGCTATTACAGTTTTATATCCTAAATTCATTTTTGTAGTACACGCAGTACAGACTTATGACAATACACTACTATTACAAAAATAAACAGGAATAAAATCATCAAGAATAACCCCGTGGTTCGGTATTTTAAGAAATATTGGTCTTGAGTAAATGTACAAATAATTATTACAATTGGCATGATGTAATTTTTCCTTAAAATGCTTTAAATTCTACTATTCCGCAAAATGACAGATTGCACGAAAACGAACCGTATACAAACATCTTTGATTATTTTTAATTTAACATATAATACGGTTCAAGAATCGTTTCAAAACAACTAGTATATATTAATAATAGTCATCCCTGAAACTTTCTAAAATTATTAAGTGATATCACTCTAAAATATAGTTCAAAAATTAATTTGAGATAAAATATTTACAAATAATGTACAATAAACAAAAGCAGTGCATTGCATATAAAAAGAAATTGAATAAAGAATACGCTAAGAATGGTACAAGTACTTTAGAAAAACTTGTTTTCTTGATTTTATCTACTATTCCAAAGATTTTTTAAATAACTTTGGATCGCATAGTTTATTTCTAAAAAAATTCACTAGAAAGCAAAGGATTTTCGAGATTCTTATGCCACGTTCGAACGTGAGAATAACATCGAGGCAAGCGACAAAATAGAAAACAATCCTAGCCGTATACTTTCTGACTAAATAAGAGGAGGTCAGGTATTAAAGGCATGGACGATTTCGGGCGCGAACAAATGGACGGGAAACGCGATGAAAGAATAGCGCGCCGACTCGCACATTGTAAAATGTTTTCGATTATTAAAGATTTTTTAATTTGTTATTATGGCACGATATGGTACATAGAGATAATGAAAAATTCTTCAGACTTCTTGGCGGTACACATGGTAAAAAACAGCAATTAGAATTTAAAATACAAATTTATTTTGGCAGTTTGTCTTTACTTGCAGGGGTATGATAAAAGCTCACCGATTAAAAGTCGGTTTTACTGGTTGTTGATAGATCATTGATTATTTTTTTTATAGTTTTTATTCATTGACTACTGTAATTGCTCCACTCATACGCTGATGAACACTTAATTGTAGTTTTTTTTAAAAAGCTCGAATGATTTTTAAAAGTAAAAGTATAAAAATTTTAAATAAATTGACAGTATTCAATAAATAAAAACCTAATGTTTTTGCTTTATTTTACGAAACCCTTCTAAAAGATTTTCGTTTTTTAGCAAATCCAGCCTCTAATATAAATTGATTTTTTTGGTAATGGTTTGACGACACATGTGGCACGTTTTTAACGGAGCAGCACAGTGTTCACAGGCGCCATGACCACAGAGGAAAGCGACATTTCTTCTACGTTCCATGCAAATACTGCACATATTCGCTTCTTCTAGATCTGCTATTCTCGTCTCCAAATATCTTAATCTTTCTAAGTCCTTGTCCTTCTCTCTGTCGTCTTTATTCTTATCAGAATAACCGTTTTTCGATTTTTCGCGTTCAACTTCTTTTTCCAGTTCTTCCCTATTTAATTGAGAATCTAAAGGAACAAAAAATCATAAAATTGATATCGATGTAAATTTAAGATTTTTGATTTTCATATCACTTAGAAATCGTTATATCGCTACAAATCTAATCTTTCTTATAATATAAAACTGAAATTATACTCTACCGTGATACATCTGCGATTTTCCAAACAAGCAGCCGCATTGAGTACAATTCGCACACCCGCCAACACTGCCTCCAGGCCCATCCAACCTATTGACTTCTTCATTACCAGTGTTAAGTGATGAGGCTTGTCTTTGGCAGTTTCCACAATTGGATGCTCTGCCAATGGGAGGCTTTCTAGATATGTCATTGCTGACTACTTCAGACGGACCAACCGTTTCGATTTGGTAGATCGGTGGCTGTGCGCTACTTGGAATATGTCTTATGTGATTTGATCTACGTTGGCCCTGGAAAGATTTAACCAAATCGGCAAATGAAGCTATTTCCGGGTCGGCCAATAGGAGATCCAGCGGTGTTTTGCCTTTGGAGTTTCGCGCCTGCTCAAATAACGTACCGCTTGCATCGTTACTGACAAGATAGCAGGCAAGGGTTAACTCAGTCTTTGCACTTTGTCTAGCTAGTTCCTGCCATATCTGTATCAGATTTTGTTGCATATTAGTAAAATAATTTAAATGTACTAAATCTTAAATAAATTTTTAAAATTAACAGGAAGTGGAAAATTATCATACCGAGTACAATCCAACTGTCTCTAGATTAACAGCTGGAGGCACAGCACTTCCAGCTTGATAGTGGCTTTTAGTAATTGCTATATGTAGAGCAGTATCGCCATCCTCGTCCGTACTCACGATATCAGCGTTGTGACTAACCAAGAGCTCAACTAGGCTCCAGTGACCTTGAGACGTAGCCAGGTGCAGCGGTGTTTGACGCCGATTATTTTGCAGATCGATCTGTGCTCGACCTGTAATTAGCAAAGTTGCCGCCACCTCGTAATGTCCATTTAATGCAGCTAAGTGAAGGGCTGCAAATCCATCTTCTTTTTTTATATCAACCAACTGACGTGTTCGATGAACCAATCGCTCCATTGCACTAAAAGAATTAGTTATGTACTAAACATTGACAAAAGTAATGCTGGTTCTCAATTAACATTATCGAGTTCTATTTAATTCATAGATTGGATGCATAAATTATAAAAAATAATGTTATTTCTTGAGCTCATAAAACTATTCTATCCTCAATTATACGAAACATTTTCCTATACATTTATAATCTATTCTACTTGCTTTTCCTTGTGCAGATAAGGAAAACGTGTATCTGCATTTTTATTTTTTAAAAAATAACAATAACTCACTGAGCATTTCCTTTAAGTGCAGCATGATGCAGCACATTAAATCCTCGCTTATTCCTAAGCGTTAAGTCGAGGTTTAGGCACTCGCAAAGAGCATCGACTATGTCCACCGCATCCTTGCCAATGGCGTCGTGCAATGTCGTATCCCCGTAAGAGTCTTGCAGATTAACATTGCAACCGTGACGTAGAAGAGTTTTAACGCACTCCGAATGTTGTTTATTTACCGCCACGTGAAGGGCACTGCAGTGGCCGTTATTTACTGCGTCTATTGCTGCACCCCTGGACAGCAGCAATTCCATTACCTCTGGTTGATTGCTGCAAGCGCAAGTTTTCGTATGATTAATATGTACCAAATTTAGTACAAAATTGTTGGATCTTTATTGTAAGGAAATTTCGTCAAAATAAAATTTATTTACCCAAATGCAGCATAGTGAAGCGGAGTATCCCCATCTTCGTCGACCGCGAAGAGCGAAGCACCAGCATCCAACAACAGAATGCACAGTTCACGTTGCCCCTGGTGAGCGGCTACTTGGAGACAGGTCTTACGACCACCACCGGGTCCACCTCTCGCATCTACTCTACCAGGGTATTTCCATAGGAACTCTGTTACAGCAGGTATGCCGGCTTTGCCTCTCGCTGCATCTCGTAACAGTTTTTCTACCTCAACATCTGTGTTTTCGAAGTTGACACCTTGGAACAATTTTTTATTGCAATTATTTGCTTGTCTTGAGTTTTGATTAATTATTTTAACATTGGTAAAAGATTATCACTGTACCTCTATCTGGAAATGGTCCGTTTACTTCGGCACCAGGCGGAATCAGGTTGACGCTCAAAGGATTGAACGTCCAAGTTTGAGTTCCTAATTGTACCCTCATATCACCATCAGGATAGATTTTGATAACTTTGCCGGTTTTACCTAGAGCCTGTTGAACAGTAATAGATCGTGCATATTTAATCTTTTAGTAAATGAATCAGCAAAAATATAGGAATACTTGCTTACCGTTCTCATTAAGTCTATCCATTCACCATGGCCTCTCTGATAATGCTTAACTGTATTAGCATCCGATTTTATTCTCACTAAATCACCCAGAGCAAAACTTCCTTTACTAATAACTTTCGTCAAAGCTCTAGGATGAAATGTCCACCTGTTATTGCACCCGTCGTATTGAACGCGAATATCACCCTTATCAGTAATTCGATGTACAGTACCAATCTGTGTAAAAACATTTAACAATTATGGTAATTATACATACCCTAATATTATTCAAAGCTCAGAATATAAATACCTTTCCAATATCATCAGCCATCCTCGGATTCCATCCGCCATGACCTGCCTGCATACCTTTTAAAGTATCAATGTCCATCATTACCTTGACTTTATCACCAACAAAAAACGTTGTATGACTAGGACTAGGAGGATTTGATAAGTTGACAGCATTTGCTGATACGTTCTCGCTTTCTGGAATTGTTGCACATGCTTGTCCCAAAATGGGTAGGTGTTCCTTATAGTAGGACCAGTCAGCACTGATAGCCTGGACACAACATAGATCTACGCATCCCTTATAGCCCAATCTGTATACATTTGTGCTTCCAGAAGACCAAGTCACTGTGGCTACAGATCGACTGCTTTCATTATCCCAGCCACGTATGTCATGTACTGTCCCTGTCTTTCCTCTGCCTCCATCCTGATTGCCCCACTCCCAGTCGGGTCCTCTGATAACTTTAGCTCCTTTAAAAATTCCCTTTAAGGGTATTTTTGTACAATTTTCTCTACTGGTTAGTAGAGTCCTGCAAAGCACAATACCATCGGTTAAAGAAACAATGAGAAAGTCATATACCACAAGAAATATTTGCTGACTCACCCTACAGAATTAGCCGTTAAAAATCTTTGAAAGGCATGGCTCATGTCATGGGCATCCGACATATAACACCGGGTGCACAAGTCGTAATCCCTGCACTGCGAGCACTTCCATCGTATACCTGCGATACCGTGTTTCTTACAATAATCACAGAGGATGTTAGGATGCTTGACCCCTGCGGCAGCATTGTCAAAGACCAACAAGTCAAAGGCTTCCTGATAGCCAATGCGATAGTTGCTCCTGGAGCCATGGTCCCATTGCACAATGACAGTCTTATCGGGAGTCTTGTCAGTGTGGTTGGCGTTGGCGGCCGCGTTTCCGGCGGCATTGGCAGGCTTGCCGATTTCCACGACGGTGCCCGCGTGGCCCTCTCCGCCGTCCTGCTCGGCCCACTTCCAGTCCAAACCTCTGACGACTCTCAGGCCGACCTCCATCATCTCGGAGCGATCCTGCAGACGACTCCGAGCGATCACTGCTGCTGACTCGCGGTCTGCAGGCTCCAAGTCATATTAGTTTGAAGCCCATCTGCGAGCCACTGTAAACCAACGAGCCATCCGTGGGGATGCGAGTCCCGATTGACGCGCGGCTGCGGAAAATCAACTCCAGGAAAAATCAATTTTTTTTTCGCCGTCTGTCCATTGTGCGTACTTTATAATACTGTACGCGGATGATCGGGACGACGACGGACGTATTAAGCATTAGTCGCGCTCGCGAGGAGTCCGCGTCTGTACGAACCTGCTGGGCGATGCCTCAGGAGTCGGGTGAGACGAGGGCACTCCTCGTGGACATGTCTGGCTGTGGGCTCGGTGACAGCGGCTCGTCCAGGCGATCAAAGCTCGACGACTCTGACAGAAGCAGTCGGGAAATTCCGACATTACGCAGCATCACTGCCCATGAATGTTTGGAATGGAAGGAGATGGGCTGGTATACGAGTAGGCGGCGAGAGGTGCAGTATTTAATATAAATGCAAACTCTCGATCGATAATGCAGGCCGTAGTCCGTAGACGAATTTTTGCGTTCTCATATATACGCTCGATCTGCAGCCACGATCAGCGGCGCTGATGCGTGGCTCGTGTGCGGGAGGGAGAGTAGGCGCGCAAGCTTTAAACAGTTGACGTATAACTATTGTACAGGTATTCCATCACACCATCGGTAATTTATTCTTTTGTCGTACGTATATATACATAGCCTGTATGTGTGTCAAGTATTTTGACGGTTGTGCGCATATTGTACAACCTTTCATTTTTCGTATTATTCTTGTATTCGATGAAAAATTGTATTTTTTTCCTTTATTATCAAATTAAATTTTTTGTATTAAGATGCCGATAATGTGTGTATACGTAAAGGTATGACAAAATAGGAATATCGGTTAATTTTTATCTGACAATTATCATGCAAACAGCTTTTTTGCACAGTACGATTAATAAAAACGCACATTTTATAAAAATAAGTGCTTAATACATTTATTTTTACAAAATAGGCTTCTTATTGCGTTATACGTGTACCTGTTAGTAACACTTTCTAAGTATTCTTATTGTAAACTATTTTAGTTCTGCAATCGACAACAACTATTTTACTATAAACATCCAAATATTTTGCGACTGCAAGTATAACCAATAATTTTGGTTCGACAAAAAATATAGTCGAGGCTAAGTAAAACAAAAGCAATGCGGTCCAAAATGTTCGCATGTGCATGCGCGGAGAGTCCATAATCGAAATTCGAAAACTCCAAAAAGAATCGCTATCCTTATTTTCGCTTACTTATTGAGTGCTGAAACTGCTAAAGGAAAACAGCAGACTACATTTGTAGATGCCATCAGCCATAGGAATATAGCGATATATTATATTCTTTGGAGTGTGTATCTATATATCCCATATATAAACCTCTACGACTCTACGAGTGAACGAGTCTACGAATCTACGATCTACGATATACATATACGCACATACACCAACAGAAACATATATAGATATAGATGTATGCGCGTATACGGACGCACTATACATCGCTGCCCAGGCCCCCAGCGTGAGCATGCAGGCATTTGCAGGGTTCGGCAATTGACGTTGGTTGACGACGCAGCGCAGCCGCAAACATATACACACACGCGCGCGAGCGCGCCTATA
Organism: Philotrypesis tridentata; assembly: GCA_018906965.1. NCBI lineage: Eukaryota > Metazoa > Arthropoda > Insecta > Hymenoptera > Pteromalidae > Philotrypesis > Philotrypesis tridentata. The sequence continues at coordinate 3,003,895 of JACCIB010000023.1, read as the reverse complement.
GTGTCCGTCTGATCGTCTCTCTTTCTTATTCGCTGCTCGCTCTGCGCGAATATCCGCGAGTCAAACGCCGCTCTCTCTCTCTCTCTCTCTCATCGCGCTCCGGTGTCGCCTGATATCGCGAAATCGAGCCACACTGCGCCTGCGAGAAAAGTGTAGCGCGAGCCCCGAAGGCGCGATCGAGGACCTATGCAGCGACGCGCGGCGAACCTTCTTCCGGGAATAACGTCGTCGCGGTGCCGCCTAACCTAAGTGTCCAGTGTCCGTTTACCGAGCCCCTCTGCGTACAGTAGTAGACAGTCGCAGCAATATGGAACAGTACGCGGAGCAGACTAACAGCGGCAACGGCGAGCCGGACGCCGAGAGATGGACCAGTCGAGGCCGCGGACGCGGCCTCAGGACTCCCGAGCAAGAGTCTCTCAGGAGGCCCCATCCACCTGCAGGTATGCATTATCGAACTCTTTATCTCTCTAACCCTCGCCTTCCCTCCCTTCCTGCACGTTTTCGTGCAGTGCACGAGCGATTCTGTCCGTTTCTCCCCTGATGCTGTCGTTGGCATGACGTTCTTATTTCGTTGGAGACCTAACTGTGCGTATGTGGCCAATGATTGGAAAGTTCGTTTTGTAGGAGCTGTGAGTGATATAGTCAAGAACTCTGTCCTGTCAGCCGAGGCTGCTGAATTCGTGCCCATGAACTACGCTGTTGTGCGTATACACTCATGTTTATTAAGCTTTTTATTGCAAGTTCATTTCTATGTGTAATTGGTGATTATTTTAGCCATCACAGCCAATCCCTGTGAATGTTGGTCGAAGCTCAGTGCAAGAGCGGTTACAGCTTGCTAGACAAGCTCAAAATGTCCAACAAGCCATGCTTCGGAGACAGCAGCAGCAGCAGCAACAGCAACAACAGCAATACCATTGGCAGCAGCCTGGAGGTCCTCAGCACTTCCAACAGCACCAGCAATACTCTGATGTCGGATACCAAGGTGCTCCATATCAGCAATTCAACCAGCAATATAACTCTGTTATTCAAGATTATGGTCAATTTGATGGAGGCTCCGGTGACTTTATTGACAAACATTATGTAATTAAATTTATTCAATATTTTTGCAAATTATGCATTTTAGTCAATATTTTTACAAATAAATACTTTTTCAGGATGATGGTCAAGTCAGTGATCTGCCTACTTCATTAATGCAGTTAGAAAGTGCCATGAGGACTTTAACCATGAATCCTGGAAAGTTTGATTCTCTAGTTGCTCATCTGGTAGATACTATTAGTCCATTCCTTGATGAACCCAGCCAGTGTGAGCAAATTTTCAATTTAATTATTCAACAGGTAATTAAAAGCTAGATATTTTCATACTAAATTCCTAGGTATTGTAAACTAAAATTGTAATAATCAATAAACTTTATTTTACAGTCAATCAACGAAGGAAACTTCAGATACAGTGGTGCAAGACTTTGTACCCATTTGGATACAATAGCACTTGCAGCAGACAGACCTACATCTGTTTTCAGAGAAACTTTAATAAAACAGTTAGTAAAATTTGTAACTAAACAAATCATATTTTTGGATTTATGACATCAATTTTTTTTGCAGATGTAAACAAAAGACTGATGAACAAACGGAAACTTGGCGACAAGTAACGAAACACACCGATGACGTCGAAAAGAAATGCCATGGTTTAATATTTTTCTTAGCAGAATTAGTTACGCAAATGGAACCTGCACCAGCTTCAGAATTAGGAAAATTATTGATACGATTAATTAATACCGTTCTGCAAAATCCAGCACCCAGTTCAGCTAAAAATATTTGTCAGGCTCTTAAGGTAACAGAAATGTTGAATTATTAGAGATCGAACTGAGTTCTGTAAGATACTGATAATATTATTATTAGTTGGCAGGCCAAACTTTAGAGAGAGATAATAGCGGAAATCGCACAGAAATGGAGCAAGTAATGCGTACACTGTCCGATCTAGTCATCCAAGGTAGAGTAGATTCACATGTTGGTCGTATGGTTACCAGCGTTAGTGAACTTAGAAGCGGCAATTGGGGTGTTATATCATCCCACAATCCTTTGGTCACTGAGACTAAACAGTCTTCCAGTGCAGGAGTAGCCGATGATCCAATATTTTATGGTCCTGATGGTGAAGTTATTACAGATGAAGAAAGTAGGTTTCTTGAGGAATTGGCTGAAGGAGAACTTGCGTTAGTATAGATTTAATTTTTTCGATAAATTATAAATTGTATTATATTTTTTTTTTTATTTTTAACTTAATTATATTAATAAAATCTTGCATTATTACAGTTCTCAAGAGCCTTGGGAAAATGATGAAGAAGATGATATGATTGCAGAAGCTTTTGAAGAGTTTTTAAAGTTTTCTCAAAATAATAACAAAGCAAACCAAAAGAATGTACAGACGAGAAACTCTAATGAGCATTAAAAACTCGCCAGTTTTCCTAAATGCTTTTGATAGAATCGATACTCTCTCCAATACTTTAAAGGAAATTTGGATAATTCATTAAGGAACCGACCGTCACATCAGCGTTAACTTCAAACATAATTTTTTTTAATTAAAATATGTAAATCAAATGAAAAAAATCTTACATGTACAGAAGATACACAAAGTTTGGCGAATCGTAGAGAAATGAAATATAATTCATAGCATAAATTGTACTTAGAGTAAGATAATTTAAAGGTAAAAATTACACGGAGAAAAAAGTATGTATATGTATATTACATTATCATTTGCAGAAATTAATTCATGCAACTTTTATGTAGCACAGAATGAAAAACTGTATTCCTTTTAAATCTACAAATCAAATATTTTCTTAGATTGATCGTAAATGTAAAATCAACACGCGTATTTTACAGATAGATTGATTTGGATGTGAAAAGCTTCAATTTTTCACGCATTTATGATTAAGTATTTGAAATATTCAAGTACAAGCTTGTAGGTTGTTGTCTTGGTATTCGTTCGCAATTGTAAAATGCAGTTGTAAGTACTAGAATTTTTTTTCTGTGATAGCTTGGAGACTGCTTATGACAAATTAACAAGTTCGCAGTTTAGCAATTAATATTTAACGAAAGAGAAACTATGTTTAAGAGCAATCTTAAAAGTACACAAGTTTTTATTTGTTTAAAAAAAAATATTAAAATGTTAAAAAAAAAAAAATTGAAATGTTTACGTTTTGGATGATCAAATCAAATCATAATGCAATTTATACACCACAAATAAATTTAAGTTTTATTTTCGTATGTCCGTACTATATAGTCTAGTATGACTTTTTTCTCCGTGTATACGCGTACACTCGTGCATAATAATCACTAATCTATGTTTTACAAAGTTTTGTTACATTTATGGACTTGCACTAATGTGTCTAAAGCACAACATTGATTTACCATTTATTTTGTAAAAGTTATTATTTTATATAAAATATAAATGCTTTTTTATATTGATAGTATATTAAAAGGCACCGACTCAATCGATAACTTTCGTTCTTCTTTCGATACCGAACCCTCTCGCCGATCTAAAAAAAAAAGATACATAACTCAAGAAATCGTGACTGCATTATGCCACTTTCAGGGACGAAGGACGAGGTCGCAAATACTTACGGCTTATATTGCAAGGATTTGCGTGGTCGTCGCTATTCGTCACGGTTTCAATTACATCTTTTATCAATTGAGCGTGTGTTAAAGTCGTTCGAATACTTGTTTACGCTTCTCAGAAAATATAAATATGCTTAATCTTGCACGTTTTCACTGCGATTTGTATGTTAATTAAATTATAACATTTTATTCCAGTGGTGGATAGCATCGGCGTTTTTGGTCTTGTAACATTAAACTGTTCACGAAATCGAAGACGATGTTAAAATATGATGAAAATGATTGGAAAGCCGTTTTGGTTATATTTTCGACATTTCATTAAAAACTGCGACCTTATGTCGGTATACGTCGACTAAGAGCGGTTCCCGATATGGGAGTAAACGAATGACATTATACATCGCCGACCTCAAGTCCAACCTTAAAGTAAACACACAGAAAACAGAGTCTTTCGCAATCGCCTCGGAGAAATATTCATGACTTCATTCAATGTCGTAAGAGAGATCGTATGACCTATGGGAAGAGCCTATTTCATCTTCGAAAATGTATTACATTTCGTTTAGGTCGATCAGTGCGCATTATTTTATACAATGGACAATCATTTTCTTTTTTTTTCTCCATAATCACGATTGTTTTGACGAGAGCACAGTGGATCTATTCAATATTTTCTCGAGCTCAAAGTTTCTCCAACTACGTCATCGACGAGAAAAAAAAGATGATTTTAAATGTGATCAACTTGTCTACGTCGAAGTTTTTAAGACGTCCGTAAAATAAACACTGCTTTTAGGGTATATGCATATTCGATGTCCGATTGGATTTTGTACCGTTTTGTTTTTTTGAATATCATTGTAGATTTCAAGATCAGTGCCAAAACTGCTTTGCATTAGCGGTGAACAGATCGTTCGATATTAATCAGTCAAGAGTAGCTCATTTTTTGTTTACGATTTTTTGTTCCTATCGAACTACGTCTGGACCAACTCTGTTTTTATGTATGCGATGCGCGTCATCTGTATAGATATCTTTTTCCGTTATAGCGACTCGTAAATATGAAAGATTTCGAATTATTTCCATGTACTAAGTATTACTGATGTAGCAGATAAAAGTGGAGTTGTTTGTTTGAAATTTAACTCCATCATATACGCAGCAAACATAAGGATACTTGAATGCAAATCTTTATCAAAAAAATGTTTGAATTATTATTTCGGTTCATTAATTTTATTACTTCTACAAACGCTGCAAGTATAATTTATATTGATGATAAATCATATGAAAACGCTAAGGTAATATATAAACGCTTGTTGTATGAATAGTTTGATTACATATATTTTTTTTTAAATCTATGCACTAAATATATATCTAGGTACACAATATTGCAAATTTTTCCGAGTAATATCGTAAAGCATGCATATCTCAAGTTATCTTACAATAAAAATTTGAATATTTGGAAATACCCATCTTCTTGCGCTTGGACGTTGATACCTTCCTCATTTCCATTCAATTGATCTCATCTCCATCGAGATCAATTCCTCATTTGAAACAAACATTGTAAGTATAGCACACAGTAGCAGTAGGTGATTAATTTTGCAAGTACACGCTTCTGTCGTTGCAAACGAACAATCCATGCGTTACGCAACAGTCTCACGACAATATACGCGAGCAACTGAAGCAAACAATTCGATGGGTCGTATTTCGTTCTTAATTTCATTGTACTTTTCGTAAAAACGCCGGGTATTCCACGGCGTTACGTGGAAACGAAATTAGAGTAAGTTTCTCAAAATGTATTCTCTTCGCATTCAAGCATCTGCTATAAAAGTGGCTTCGAAAAATCTCAACGAGCTTCAGACTGATTATAACGAAGCGTCGCGTGATACGCATCGATTAACGCGCGCGTATATTACTTTTAATGCGCCACATCGTTCGCTGCGTTTTTTTTCCCACGATCGTCGACGCGTCTATACGGGCCCCAGGGGCGCAATATTGCTTTTCTTCACCAGCAAAAGCAGCGAATTTGCATAATACCGCACCTGTCAACGCCAGATTTCTACAAGACGGACGAATCGCTTATTCATACACATCGTCCGCGCAACATTAGAATACCAAATGAGATGAGCCGATCCTCCCGAAATTCGTCTCCTGTACGAAAAAAAAAGAAACCGAAAAAAAAATCCGAAAACAATCGAGCGTCGCATCGCATAGAAGCGTCGCGCACCCATTTGCAAAATTCCCGAGATGTATACGAGACGCCGCTTATAAAACAGTATATACATATACAGATTATCAATAATCTCGCGGTACATGCGTACGCGCATGAGGGCCGCACGTGGGCCTTCGATCTCGAGGCGGATCGCGCGAAGCCCGCGTGTGGGCCGATGTACATAGGCATACGGAGAGACGTTCGAAAACAAGCGACGGCTCTCGCCCAGGCGGTGGGAGCGAAGGGAAAGTCCCACGTGGAAGTGGCCAGCCGGCTTCGCGCGCTACATCATCGGGGATTTCGAAGCGGAGAGGCTCAGTTCATCTCGCGATCCGCTCGTGCGCGGATCTCGATCTGTCTGGGCGATATTTGGTGTAGTTGCGCTGCTCCCAAGAGCGCCGGTCTGGCGCGATTTTTTTGCCCCTCCCCCCACGAGGTGAGTCTTTGCACGCGGTTATAGTATGTGTGCTGTGTGTGTGTGGGAGAGAAGGATTGATTCTTAATTGCGCTTACGCTCTTTGTGCGGATAATTTGCATTTTCATGCAGTCGGTAATGTACGCGTACAGGCGTTGCTGCATCGCTGCCTAATTTGGATCGCGCGGCTGCTGCGCGAGAAGCGCACTTCGCGCCGCGCGGGAAGCCTTGAGAATTTTCGAAGGAGAGCTTGAGCATAAGTTGCACGGACGACTTGCTTTTGAGACGAGGATACTTTTCGATCGCGTATATGAGTAGGATCGTCGCGTGGCCTCTGGTCGATTGATTGTCGTGTAGAGACGTAAGAGCTTCGGTATGATATATTTCGAAGTCGAGGATTATAGCTGTTGCTTGATTGTTTTTGCAGAAACGAGACGACTGTCAACGACATAATCGACGATGAAGCCAATGCAGACGGCAGTTCTGCTCGTCGCCTTGGTCGCCTCGACCTCGGCGATGTCACAGGTTCACTACGTCTCCAGAGTCCTGACTGGCAGTAAGAGATTTTAGCTTTTCCAGACAAACATTTTGACCGATTTACGACAGCCCCGTAGATTATATACGCGCGTTAAAATGAATTCAAGAGATCCGAAAATTAAATTGAAAATTAAAACCATTCGGCTACTTAATGATCGTAGGATAATTGAAAAATTGTAAGAAATCAATGAGGTATACGGTTGCCTCCCATTTTGCAATAATTTACATTTTGTTTCAACTTTTGTAAAATAAATTACGCAATTTTAACTTATAATTTATGATAAACATTTCATAGATAGATTGCGCGTCTGACCACACCGGGGCATATCTACTAGTCGCTCAACGTATTGCACTTGCATGCGGATGAAAGAACGCCAAAGTTTACATCGATAACTCGTAAATTCTGCTCGAGCATTAATTTTCCTTTTTTTCCTCGCGTGATCAATTAATTAACAAAAATCTCCGAAATTTTTCGTTTGCTCATTTTTTCGTACCAGTGAAGTGAAGTAAAACATATAGTATAGGAAAATTTTCGAAACTATCGACTAAATTAGTGTTTTATAAGATTTCTATTGTTCTTCGTTGATTTATGAAAAATATAAACATTTTTTAAAACTGTGTAGTTTTCGAAATGCAGTATAAACGACTAGTAGATATCACACGACAATAACAATCGACAATAGAGTCGAAAACATTTTTTTCTAATTAATTATATTCGTGCAAGATTTCCCCGAACTCGTCAATTCCCATCTTATGATTATTAGACGCAGATAGAGCATCTCTGGCGCAAAACAATCGAGCGAAGATTGTACAACCCGAAGCATCTAATTTCCCCTGTCGATCGTGCGCGCTATGCAAGTTCATGCGTTTTCCCATGGCTATGGATGTAATTGCATTACCGCATGCGCACATGTGGATCACTGGGCTATTCCCGTTTACGCAATGAACTTGTGCGCGCATTTGTCTTATTACGTATGCTAATTTTTACGATGCCCCTATTCAATTGCGTTCGCATATCACCATCGCGCATCAGGAAGTCGTTACGCGATCGGTGTATTGTAATGTGTGTGTATATATATATATATATATATATATACAATGATTCTCTGAAAGCTTATTAAAATCGCGGTATTTAAGGGGACCCATATACATTATTTGAAAAAGTGGTTTTTAAAATTCTGCGAATAACGAAGTTGCAATTGAAAATTTTAATTTCGCGTCAGAATTATAGCAGACGTAGTATAGTGGCTAGAAGATTTCGAAAACCAATATGCAGTGCAATTATCTATACGATTTCACGAATTTCAAAGTTAATATTTACATATCCTTTCGAGTGGTATTTAAATTTCTTCATTTTGAGATATTATTCAAATGCCAATTCAGAAGACGTTTGAGAGAACATTTGAGTACCTAAACATTGTGGAAAGGCAAATAATTACATTACCGGATTTAGTTTTCATTATCAAATTACGTAAGCAAAAATTAGTTAATTTTATTGTTTGCTGCATAACTTTTTCTAGCCCTTTCGGTCATGTTTCATTTCCATGATAAATATAACAAAGTTGCGTTACTAAACTCTAAAAAAATTCAAACCTACTTATCCAACTTATATTCGTACAAAATTTGTTTCTTGTTTCAAATAACACAGGCGCTATGTTAGATTGCCTTTATTCAAATTTCGAATTTTCCGTAAACATAAACAACATCAAAACAATAAAAAAAAAAAAAAATGATATCACACTCAAAACATTGAAACGAAGTCACAACGAGAACAATGTGTGCGTAGGCAGTAGCTGCGACAGTCACACGTGTGGAATCAACGCTCGATGCACGTTCAGCGAGGGCCGCCCGGTCTGCTCGTGTTTGAATCTCCATATGGGCGATCCGCTCTCCAGGTGCGAGCGGGTCGAGTGTATAAGTGAGTATATACATATATTTACACGTCGTTAATTATGTGCGTCTGATCGGAATGCTTTTTTTTTCCTTCTCAAACGATTAATTTGCATAGCGGCCGCGCAATTTGAGGCACGACCAGCGTTTCCTCGAGGCTCAAGGCTGCTGTGCGTATAGTTCGGTTCCTCATAGCCGAGGCTCGAGCTATTATAATGTGTTCTCGGAAGAATATACAATTGTATATATATGTGCATATATATACTTGTATATGAGTAATACTTGCCTTATAAAGCGCACGACGACCTGTATATGGAAGTTTCGTCGGGCACATGCGCGACTTCTCTTCTATATTACGCGTGACGTATATGGGGAATTCCGGATAATTCGTTTTGCTCGAATGATTTGAAATCTTAAGGCTAAAAAAGTTTTCTTGTCGGTGAATCGAAGTGGAGATTGATATAATGACGTAATACAGTAACATGAATTTTCAGAGGCTGCAATCCATAGTTTCATATGTATTAGATAAGGAACTTAAAAGAAGAAAAAAATGTATGCAGTTGTATACAACGTTTATGGTGTAAACGACGTTAATGAATTTTTAACGATTTCTTTAATCTTTTACGGCATTTACATGTCTGAAATCTTGAGAAATATATATAGACTCCGATGTCTACTACTTAAATTACAATGAATTAAACGTACATCGCGATAACTGTTCTATGCGAATATTCATTGATTATCAGAGGGGAATCCCCTTTAAGCTATCGTTTGCTCGGTCGCTGCCACCGAGGAAGAAAGTAGGATACGACATTGCTTAATAAATAAAACAATTCTCCAATCGCGATTTTAAAAGGTCACTCGTTTATTTTAAGAAATCTTGGAATTGGAGGAAGTCTTGGAATCATTCGAGATAAAAATAGAATAGATATATGCTTCTGATTTCGAATCAACGACTAAACGTTCTTTTTCCTTCTTTATTCATTTATCTATTTATTTCTTTTTCAAGTCAACGAGGACTGCATTGGAAATAGGATTTGCTCGTCGAACAGCTGCGTTGATCCTTGTGCTAATGCGTGTGGGCTCAATGCTCTGTGTCAGACGAGAAATCACGTACCCGTCTGCAGCTGTCCAACGGGATACACCGGTGATCCCGTGAAGAATTGCATCTACGATCCTCGTAAGTATTCTTATATCTCATCGACATGACCACGTGTGTTTTGAGTCTACTCTCAAAAGCTCTTGTAAATAAGTTTTTTACAGAAAAAAATACGTAATATATACGTGCAAACAAACAATTAGAATTTTTTCGTGATACAAAACTTAAGTTTATGAAAGTTTACAAAAACGCAGCAAACGACAACAATAGTAAAGACAAAATCTTGAAAAATTACAGAGGCACCTTGCAAGAACCCGAATCCCTGCGGATCCAACACCAAGTGCGAAGTGATCAACAACGTAGCGACCTGCACGTGTCTACCTGGTTACCGTGGCCGACCCCTCGAAGGCTGCCGCCACGAGTGCGAGAGCGATTTCGACTGTGCCAGTCACCAGTCCTGCTCGTCCAACTTCAGATGCGAGAGCCCCTGCCTGACCCAGTGCGGCGAGAACGCGGAGTGCGACGTCGTCAACCATCGCGCCGTCTGCAAGTGTCCCAAGGTCGGTCGTCGGCGTTGCAACGCAGCTCTTTCCCGTCGTTTGCTTTGATCTTTCATTCGTTCTCTCTTCTCCCCTTCCAGAATTGGCTGGGCAACCCTCTGATCTCCTGTCGGCCCGAATGTACGCATCACTCGGATTGTCCGGCGGGAAAGCCCGTCTGTCACTACCAGAAATGCGTCGATCCTTGCGACGGTGTTTGCGGCACCAACGCCAATTGTGAGCTCCGCGACATTACTCCGGTTTGCAGTTGTCCGAAGGACAGGACCGGCGATCCGTTTACCTACTGCAGACCCTTCACGGACGGTGAGTTTTTCAGTTCTCATTCGTTTGACGTTGATCCGCTCGATGTCCGCAGTAACTGCTCTAGTGAAGGCGGTTGAAATGAACAATTTAGCTGGTGAAGTAGATCGAGTACTGGTAGAATTGAAAAACGAATTGCACGTACTTGGAGCATTTTTCGGCAGGATATTCAGTAAGGATCTGTTCGACACTCATTCACATTCATATATCATAAGTTTCAACACTCATTCACATTCATATCAAAGCACATAATCATACTTACGATTTTCTTGTAATTCATGATAGGTCTCATGTCTACGTTATCTTAGTGTTATCTCCCGAACAGTACTTCCGTTATTGGCGACAAAAGAATGAATTACGTATTTCACAAACATTGAAACTTGTGTCCGTAAACTTTTTGAATTGGAAAAATTTAGTAGCGTAATATTTTTTCACTAACCACACACGGCCACAAGTAAAGTATACTCACGCGTTTTTTTCTTATCTACTCAAGAACGTCCTAAAATCTCTCACTCCTTTCAGAGGACCTTTGCACACCGAACCCCTGCGGAACGAACGCCGAGTGTCGTCCCGGCCACGACAACACTGGCAAGAAACGTCCGGTCTGCACCTGCCCCACCGGCTACCTCGGCAACGCCCTGGTCAGCTGTCAACGGGGCGAGTGCTTGAACGACGGCGACTGCTCCGATAATCGCGCCTGCATCAACTACTCCTGCCAGAATCCTTGCACCGGTCGCGAGTGCGGCGTCAACGCGAGCTGCTCGCCCAGACGACACATCGCCGTCTGCACGTGCAACGACGGCTTCCGCGGCGACGCCCTATTCTCCTGCAACCCCATCGACTCGAGAAGCGCCAGGAATAACGCTGGACGTTACATTCGCTACTAGGATAAAGTGCTGCTGCTGCGACAGATTGCTTGGGATGTGTGCGCGTGAGAAAGTCTTGATAACATGGACAGATAGACTTGATGATTTTTCTTAATCCTGGAGTTCAAGCTAGAGTGTAATTGTGCCATTAAAGTAAGAGTGTGAGCTGTAGAGGAGAGAGAGCGAGAGAGAGAGAGAGAGAGAGAGACAGACAGGCAGACAGACAGACAGAGAGACAGCGTGTTTGACGAGTAATTGGTATAGCTTTAATCTTAATTTATACTAATATGCGTCTGTTTGTATTTTGAGCAACTTTTATCTTGTCTACTACATCGAATGTGCTGAATTAAATTTGGATATATTACAAAAAAAAAAAAAAAAAAACACTTTTCGCGTTTGTAATTATTGTATCATTACTTTGGGACTTCTCCACACGAGTTGAATACTTTGTATTTCACGTTTCCCTTTCTACAAGTCTTTTTCATTTACAGGGTGAGTATGATCCTGAATTTCATGAGATAAAGCTGAAATATCTATTTATTATAACAAATCCAGGAAAAGAGATTCATTTCACCAGGGGGAGCTATATAATTCATAAGAAATTCATCTTTTTTATGTACAAATATACGCATTGTTTGCATGCAAAGCATTTCAATTAAATGAAACGTATAATTTAAATAAGTGCTATAATAATAATAATAATAATAATAATAATAATAATAATAATAATAATAATAATAATAATAATAATAATAATGATAATAATAATAATGATAATAATGATAATAATGATAATAATGATAATAATGATAATAATGATAATAATGATAATAATGATAATAATGATAATAATGATAATAATAAGTTTACCCTAAATTCTTCCAACTTGTACACCTCGAAAAATATTTGAACCTGAAAGACTTCATTTAACATATGTTTTACATTTTTCGAATCGTTTTTGCTTCGGAAAAAAGTATACCCTACGATCGGTCATGTACGCTAGCTTTTTTTCTTTCAGAATGACCTAAGGAACGAGAAAAAACAGGTCTGGTAGGTGTGCCTTTAAGAAAATTTTTTGCAACTTTTCCGTCCGAGTTGTTACCGAAATTTCCAGGCTATGCTCAGATATCTACTGTGAAAATTGTATGGATTTTTTATTAAAAACTATAGCAACTATCGGAAAAATTTTTGTTTAAATGTAGCGATTTTAATTCTCTCAAAATGGTTTTCGTACCGTTTCAATATGTATTCGACCCTATACTATTAAAAAATTAAAATAACTGTTTTATGAAAACTTAAAAGTTACCATAATTTAAAAACAGGTCGACAAAATAAAAACTGCTTTCTTTTCTCGCATTCGGACAGAAAATAAACATTACGAATTACTCATTTAAAATTTTTATCTGAGATATAGTTACTATATATTATTTGCATACCTCTTATAAGTTGTTAAATAAATAAAAATAAGGATAAATGTCTATAACGCGATTTATAAGGAAAATTCTGAGTCTAGTTTTGATACGAATGGCTGGTTGGCTCAAAAACCTGTGGTAAGTGACTTAAACTGCTGGAATTGGAGGATTACAACAGTGGGCAATATCGGAGCCCAGAAACACTATAGAGACAACTTTATTGTATCAAAATGCGAAGTATGATATATATAAATAAAAAATGCTTCTTTTCTCGCTTTCGGGCAAGAAAAAGTAATTTCTCCCAAATTTAGATGTGTATCTTTATATATATGTAACTGTTATTCTCTTGGAAATAAAATGCCACTTTATTCTCTTTTTTCATGGATAAAAAGTGGCTATAATAATATTCAACTTCATAAATGTTATAGGAATGTGCAACCAATTATATATATAATAAAGTGAATATGCAACCAATTATAAATATATTAAAGTGGATTAGGCCTACAGGGGAAACCACTATAAAAAAACGCGCTTGTCTATTTACCCCTTGGGTGGTGTGGAAAAAATTGAAAAAACTGATTGTTGCATGTTTTAGAACAAAGATATGTCTAGATAAAAAAAATTTAGATTTTTGGGCGATGCCCAACTTAATATGGAATCAAAGAAAACTTTCATTCGGTTTTACGAACAATGATGAAATAAATTTGAAGAATGGATCGAAATGTAAAACGACCTTTGATTTAATAATTTTTATTAATAATCAATTTTAAACTTAAATATCGTTGTACCATACTGAACATACAATTGGATAATTTGAAAACATGCGATGAATACAACGACGCCAATAGTTTAGCGTTTGAATTAGCACATGGCGATATAGCGTAAGTGTACAAAGAAAGCTTTGTGTTTCCTCTACATCCATCAAATTTCCATCAAACAAAAAATTACACGAAAATTTTTTTATAAACGTTCGCTTCGCAGATTTAAACAGCCTTCTCACGGATATTTCTTCATCGTCGATTTGATAAACTTTCTGTGCGCGTAGACGCTCGTCAGAATTTCGGGAAGTCCACTGGCGTAGTTTGCACCAGGTACCCAAGAGAGGATGCCAACGATGTGGGTACCGACTACTACTGGACCGCCACTGTCGCCCTGCAAGTTCCGACGAAAGATCGTTAATAATCGCAAGTAATAATTTTTGGGGCAGTTCAAGAGTCCCATCGATAAATCTGGTTGCTTACCATGTGAGCTCCATGGCCAAAGCCACTTTGGAGGGCGCATATCTCAGTTTCTTGAATCATCTTCACGGGCATATGTGCCAAGCAGTCCTCGTTGTTCAGGAGGGTCGCCTCGATCCTTTGCAGGGTGACGGGGGTTCTAGAATTGGAGGCTGGAGAAGTGCGACCCCAGCCAGTTAAATAACCCTTTGTGCCACTGACGACCTCGCTCTCGGGTATCTCAGCCTTTTGCTGACTCCCATCGAACCTGATTGGACGGTCGAGCTGGAATTACAGTGGACGTTGCGTCATAAGTAAAAATTTTTGAAAACTTATTATTACAGCTTACTTGAGAATTAGTTATTTAAAGTTTCGTATTTACGACTATTCTTTTATGTGAAATACAAACGCCAAACGACAAGAAGATGTACTTTTCTATCTAAAAATATATCACCAAAATTTCGCTTAGAAAAATCAACCTACCGTGATAACAGCGATGTCATGAGTTGAAAAGGATGCCCTCGTAGTGGATTTCGGATGTACCGTGACCCTAGCGAGTCTGAATGAATTACCGGGCTCTCCGGAGCTGGTCATACCGGTGTTGACGGTGACGTCGGTGAAAGGCGGATCAACGCCGTCGTTAGGGTTATCTACGAGGCAGTGGGCAGCTGTAAGGACGTGCTTTTCGCCGATGATGGTAGCGCCACAAAAGTGTCGACCTCCAACGCGAAGTGATGCCTGGTACGGGTGAGCCGTGATAACCGTATTTTCACCACCGACGATTCTCGACACGAGTGCGCCGCTGATGCTCCCTGCGAATGGAAACTCGACGAATTGTAACTGCTAGTCAATACGTGTGGATATTGTAGATCAAAATATGTAACATTTGGGTGTACGAAGATTGCGAGTAGTAGTGCTAAGTGTTGAAAAGCAAATATTCCGATGAAAAGAGAGTAGGATGTGTTAATTAAAATTATGAATTAGTTAATATCAATAGAAATAAGTCGAATTAATTGCGGTACGAGGATATCAATCGTGTACTTACCAATCAGGAAAGCAAAGCAAGCAAGGGATAAAATGCACTTCATATTGATGTTTGTAGTTGTAACGAAGTAAAGGTTTGATATTCTTACAATAGATAATGCCTTATATATGCAAATCTTTATCACCGAATTACCATATAATTTTCGCTTTTCACTATTGTGGGTTTCTGTTAAATAATACTAACTTCTGAACAAAATAATCTTATCTCATTCGTTGTCCAATAATAAATTCAGCTGAATTGTTTCCGATAATACAAATTTTCGAAATTTCACGCAATGCTACTATTCAAATTTCTATTTGAATACTTCAATAAGCGATTATGTAATTTTTTAAGAACATGTAATACACGCAGTTTTGATTATAATTGCGAAACGTGCTGTATTTAAACACTATTCATGCGTAATAATATGCTAAAAATTTGAAAAAAAACATCACAGAAGATATAAAATATTACAATATTAAAATAAGTATGTTTTTGGGTCTTCGATAAATATATTTATTCAATTGAGCTATGTACAGCAGCTAAAAGAAAGTGCACTTGTTCAGTTATGCTCGTTGAAGAAGTGTATTAAATTGATCGCGCGCAGGCCTGCTACTACTTGCGGGTGATATTTCATTACTTTTATATATAGAGTAACATAAAAGAAACATTGTTAACTCAATTTTTATGACAATGTCACATGTTCAGTTATGTTTTATAAACAAACCCTGAAATATTCATAATGTTTCACAATACTGAGGTTTTGAATAACGACAGCTGTAGGTTGCACTTGTACACTCATTGGGTATGGAAATATTGTATATTGTTATGGATTATGCGCAGTATTTCGATAAGATCGAGGTTATCAACAACAATTCTGTAGATGTTAAAGTTAGAGCATATTACATGCGCGTATTATATTTTATGTAAATATCAAAATTGAAGGCGAAGGTTAGTTGATGAATTGTTTTTCACACAGGTTTATATGATCAAAAAAGATCCTTGCAGCTCCTTCCATGACGTCTAATGAAGTATCTAAGAGAAAGAGAAAAGTGTTCAAATTCAAATTCAAAAACCGTCATTCAAAGCTGTACAGTGTACACTTTTTGGAATCCCTGCAAAGTTAAACATCGGCCTACTTTCTTCTTTTTCTATGCATAGGAATTACAGAAAAAATAGTTTTCTTCCGAACTCGAAGAACCGACGTTGATGTTCTCTAGATTTATATATGTGCTAGTTGTATATAATTATACATATTTTGTAAGTATAAAGATATAATATATTTATACAGAAACATAAAAAATCATCTTAAACTATCATTTTTAAATATTGTTTGCTTCTAAAGTATTATTGTAGTGATATTGTTATTAATTATTATCGTTATTAAACTATTATTGTGTTATTCTACTATTTTGCTTCATAAAAGAGGGAAGTAAAATTATCACACGACTCAAAATATATAATTTAATAGTTTATATATAGTGCACAAATATTAGCTGTGCATGACTTGCTATAAGCACACGTTTATTTCAGGAACACTGCGTTTTACCTATGATCATACCATTTTATAATTATCTTGACTACTCTCAGCTAAACATATTTATTTAAGATAATCGCGAATAAGAAATTATGTAATCTACATAGTGTACACAACAATATGTTGTGACACAAGGAATTTTTCTTCTATAAAAAAGTCATGACTGGATGTTTTGAAGCCAAGATTCACGGCGAGTACGTAGTTTGCTGCACTGCCCATTCATGAGTAGCTGATCGTAAAAACATAACCTGCGAGTATGTCTTGCACTATAATATTTAAACTTTTGAAGTTCAGTCAACATTTTCAGTGTATACAATTAAAAAGTAATGTTTTAAAAATTAAGTTTTTCGACGCGAAGCGCGTTGATATTAACTCTAGTATCATATATTATGAAACATATAGTTGTTTATTGTTTAACTTCATACTGTAGTAATTTTCTGAAACAAGACTTATCGAGGTTGTGAAAATTTTTAAAAAACTTTAATAAATATGTTAATTGTATTTTTCAATGTCATAAAACAAGTCAGCTCATCGATGAATCGTTACAGTAACATAATCGTCATATTTTCATGAATAGAAGAAACCACGGATGTTCACGAGAGTGGCGATCAAATTTTCGTCACTATGTATACCGTAAATCAATTAAAGATAGATCTGCTTGTATTGCACAACAAATAATTAATTCAAACACAAGTGTTCTGTAACTGCTTAAAATTCTACCCACCAGGTGTAGCATCCGTTATCTACGTAAATAAATGAATAACAAAATTTTTTATTAAAATTTTTAATTTTTGTAATTGTTTTAAGTTCATGTCAGAATGGGACTAACCTTGATGTGATAATCTCGATGTGTAACACGTTATCTTGTCCCGCAGCTTTACGTTAATATAGTATATATTAAAAAATTATTAATTTCTTGAGTCAGTTGGTATTGACGGCGCCTTTGTACGGACCACCCTCGGTGATCAGTAAAGTAAATATTAAAGTTGGTTGATTTCATATTTAAAGACATAGCTCTCGCGCTGTACGCTCGTTCAGTTTTTTAATGTTGAAATTCGATATTGGGTCGTCAATTCCATTTGAAAACATTTATCAGCTTTGACATCAATAGAAAAAAATGTTACAATTCATTGAGATCTACAACTTTTCACTTTCATTAAAACTGTAGTCTGAAATTGATTTAAGCGATTTTTCAAAATAACTCGATAGTTAAATTATAGAATGGAGCTCAGATGTATCCTGTACTCATGTTAGCACAAGGGTTGTATACAAAAAAAATTGTTTCAATTGCATTTTTGCGAGATGATTGAATCGTATATTACATATTTTTGAAATAAAAAGATTATTCGAAGAAAAAAAAACAAAAGTTTCCTGTATACAAATTTTTATTGGTTTCAGTGTTATACATAATAATGCTTCATTTCATTGGTTCGATATCTAAAAAATGTTGCTTGTACCAGTCGAAACTGATCTCAAATTTATCGATGAAAATCTCATAAAAATCTACTCCACACGAATTCGAATGCTATCAAAGGACCTAATATTTCTTCATCGTGGCCTCAATGAAGCTTCTCTGGCTGTAGACGCTGCTAAATACCTCGGGAACTCCATTAGCATAGTTGGCGTTGGGAACCCAAGAGAGTATGCCAACGACTTGGTTATCGACCACCAGTGGACCACCGCTGTCACCCTAAAAGTACCAGTAATTGTTTTTAATGTGCGCACACAAGTTGTCGATTACAGGGTCCGACACCTATTATCGACATTATTATCGACGAATTCGGTAAAACGTATGTACCATGTGGGATCCGTGTCCTCTGGTTTGGATGGCACACAGATCGGTCTCGTGCATTGTGACGGTTCCGTGCATCCGGCAGTCGGTATAGGCGAGGACCGTCATCTCGATCCTTTGTAGCCGCGCAGCCGGTTTGTCGCGTGGCTCAAACGTCATGCGACCCCAGCCGGTCAACTGAGCTTTCACGCCGCTCGGGGTGTAACGGCTGGCCAGTGCGATCTTCTGCTGCCTCGCGTCGAAATGAATTTGATCCGCGATCTGAAAGCTCATTACGATGATTGTTATTGTTATTATTGTTATTAATATTACTAGAACGCTAATAAGCATCATTTTCCAGTTTACTGACAACAATAAAGTCGTTTACAACAACAACAACAACAACAACAACAACAACAACAACAACAACAATAAATAATAGTAATATACCGTAACAACAGCAATATCATTAGCAGCAGATCCACGCTTCGTGCACGCGTTTGGATGAACAGTGACCCTCGCGATGCGATGAGGATTGCCAGGTTCCGTGGAGCTACTGGTGCCGGTATGAGCGGTTACGTCAGAGTAAGGTGGAGAAACCCTAGGATTGGGGTTTTTGGTGAAGCAGTGAGCGGCTGTGAGGATGTGTCTCTCGCTAATGATGACGCCACCGCAAAAGTGAAGATTCGTGACACGAAACGCTGCTTGGTACGGATAAATCGTTACGTCCGTATCTTCGCCACCGACGATTCTCGGCACGAGTGCACCGCTGATGCTTCCTGAGAAAGTAAAATTCCGAGCTGCATAATGATCGATGATTCCAAAAGACAAGTGATATTTTCGGAGGATTCGAATTGTTGCAGCTTGGATGCGGCTATAGCAAAGCGAAGATAACAAAACATGTGAAAAACTAAGATGCTATATGAGACTGTTGCATTGCGAAGAACAGAAATGGTGATAACGATGCTGTGAACTTGTGAGATCCGGCGTAAGAGATGCGAGCCTGATTAAATGAGAAAAATGTTATGCTTTACGCCAATCTCAAGTGCAATGAAGGATAATTGCAATATCAATCCTTTATCATTATCTTTATTATGGATTAGAGGGGTGAGGGGGGGGGGGCTGCTTCATTCGCTCGCCAATCCCCCAATTTTAATTTAAAAATGATGACTAATATATGGAACGAAATAAATTTCTATATTCGAAATTTGCAATAGCATTGTGCATAGCAACCGCGTCAACATAGTAACGATTTTTGTATTTATATTGCGTGTTGCGTTAATTTTATAATTGCAAATCGCATGATTTAAAAGTGTTTAATGTCTGCGCAGTCTAAATGGATTTTAAAACAACTACCATAAATTGAAGTCTTTGCAGGTTGCTACATCGCATATACATATATCAACATTAATAAAATAATTTGGCCGTCGCCTATAACCCTACCACCGGTGCTGCTGTGAAGGACCATCATATCGTCATTATTAAAAGTTAAGTAATTAAAGTTGTTAGTTTTTTGCCAAATCCCGAAATTCTTAAGTAAAATTTTTTATTACGTCAATATTTACAATCGTACTTAATTTATCAATATTATAATATGCAATTTCTTCTTACAAGTAAGCCTATCGAACTTGAGCGTTAGTCGGCGTAGTAAATTATACAATAGTGAAGTAGTTGACTTATCTAGCGCACACACAGCGACGCGCGCCAATGTTTGAACAAAAAAAATATATATATTAGGAGATGGCAATTGCCTATTTCGTTATTTTTCTTATTTTTTGTTAAAGACTGAAGAAGATCATATGAAAATTAGGGCTAAAATTAAAAAATATATTTTTGAAAATTGATGAATGGTACATGTGGCGGTGAAATAGAAATTATAGCATTTGTTCATATTTATTCGGTTTGGGTTTCAGTTTCAAGAGAAAACTTCATAATCCTTTTTATTATAGGTCAGACAATTTAAGTAATAATGAAAATTAATTGAATTTAGTTTTGTCTGGTTCCATAGATGCAGGGCATTATGATATTCAAAGTTACTGTAATTAAATATCTGTGATACTTATTAAAATGTCTTATCAAAATTATTATGACAAAAATCGCGATCTTATAAAACTAAAACGAAAAGAACTTGATAAATCAAATTCTGCGTATAGAGAAAAGAAAAGAGAAAGAGATTGCATTAGTAATATGAGTGACGATATATTAGAAAAAAGGCACAAGGACGTAGTTGAGCATATACCTCAAATAAGATTAGGAAAGAAATGGTGTAAGGCCCCTCTCGATTAGCAGCCCCTTAATGGCTCCTCCTCAATTGGTTAAAATTGAGTCTTTTTATTCATTTTACGTAATTTTAACCTAATATCCCGAATTGAGAGAAAGCATTTTCTGACACAGCGGCGGCAGTGATATCATTTCATTAATATAGTTATAGTATTTAATAAACATGGCGAAAAATGAAATAGCTGACTTCGATCGGTACAGGACGTTGGTTTTCTTTCTGCGATAGTTTTTCAGAAGCCGTATTGAAGGTCGCAGTTATAATTATAATCACAGATATCTGAGGTAATGTTAATGTATGACTATACCATGAAGGTAATAATTACTTTAGAAATCCGGTAAAGTCTGAAGCTATTTACGGGTATAACCAAATTATGAAGCTATTATACTATTATATTGATATTATAAATATTTTATATACATTTATAATTGTAATAAATATACAATTAATAAGTTATAAAATATTTTATAGTAGCGATAACCAAAGAATTTCTAATAAATAATTTAAGTATTTATAATAAATACATTTAATTAGATATCTTGTATATTGACTTACCGACAAGGAAAGTAAAGCAAACGAGTAAAACGAAGCACTTCATGATAATTGGTGAAGCTGCACAGCCTAACAATAATTTTCGCAGAATTACAATCCTTTATATAGCAAAGCTTTTATCAGCGAATTATAATATGATAAATAAGGTAATACTGACATTATATTCCAGCATTCTACTGTCCGAAATTATAAATTCACTTTGAATTTGATTTTATAATTATAGGTACACTGAGAGAAATATGCATTAATTTCTCAAACGTTCAGTACGAAAAGTTACAAGAAATTATAGTAAATCATGTATAGACTTCCCAAACACTAACATTTACAATACAATTAATATAGTAATTTTTATTTTGGATGAAATAATTTAAAAATTAATTTTTTTATGTTCATCTGCTTTTCATTTTGTAGAACATTATTATTTTATCTTTACTATTATTATTTATTGATTATTTATTGAATTAAACTGAAACATAGAAATTAAAAATTTTTGTCTTGAGCTGGATTCAGGAGTGCTAACCACTCACTTAAACAGGATTCTTGCGCGCAAAACTTTGGATCTAATATATAAATTTAATGTATTTATAATCTTAAATACAAATAATTTTTACTATTTTATATAGTAAATTTTAATAAAAATAATTTTTACTATAAGTAATATCGTAATTTTTCCTACTGTGAGTTGTAATATTTGAACTTAAAACAGTAAATATCAGCATAACTGTAGTAAAAATTCTGATAATGGCAGTCTGTGCTCAGATTACTATAATTTCTTGTACTTTTTCGTACTTCCAGTTGTAAAAATTACTGCTTTTTTTCTCAGTGTATAAATTATTCTTCGAATTGTCTATTTATAGATACTAGTTTTCAACAGATTATTAAAATATTTTTAGCCATGATGTTTCGATTATATACTACATATAAATATTACTACCATGTTGCAAAATTTAATCTTAGTTTTTTTGCATAGAACATTGAAACAATAACAAATGCGTAAAAAATAATGATTAATTATCGAGAATTATCTCATTGGAATATTATTAATCTATTACTGACTTTCATCGCAATATTTAAAGTAAATATCGAGATCGTGTTTCGATGAGACATTACTACTTACTACAGTACTCATCTTGAATGATAGATAATTTTTTCTTCCTAATTGCATATTATCGACTGCAAGCCTGCACCTGCCCATTAATATCGTTCTGTACTATTTGACCGCAAGTAACAAGACTTACGTAGTAGAAAATTTTAACTTTCCTAAAGAAAATTTTACTACATATATGAGTAATTAAAAATTGCATTTTAGAACTGTGCATGCCTGTGTATTTTTAGAATAATTTTATAGAATAATTTTGGATTATTACTATGATGCAATAATACATTTTGTTCCGATCACTGCGCGCTATTCTTATAAAATACATTTTACAATGACTGAATAGTACGGCATTTAAGTTAATATTTATTTAAGATGATCACACGCGTTATGAGATCGATGATTCTTTCAATTCTCAAGCAATTATTTGTCTCATTACCAATATAGTAGTAACAGATGAAATTATGTCACATTTTTGCAAAGCATATTAATCATTTATTTATCACAAGTGTTCAATAACTACTTGAAATTCATCACGAAGTCAAGCTATGGCATTGGCAACACTTGTACTAATTTAAATCAAGGTACTTAAACAATGCAAATTGATAGAAACAATGAATTTACTGTATACACTAAAATAAAGTCAATATATATTTTCTTCGAAGTCCTCGACTTCATTTCACGCTGAAGACTGAATTATAATATATAATCATTTAAATGTATTTAGATGAGTGTGTATACACTATCTAGTATGATTTTATCCCTCGGTAGTTTGTTATAATTCTTTTGTTGTTATTATCGATCTCTCCGAGGCAATGGTTTTGAAAGGGTTTAAAAAATTAAAACTCCTTTCTTTTAAGAAACGACGTTTCGGCGATCATTGTCGCCCTCATCAGGAAAATATTGGAGCACATTTGATTTGTGTACATCTCGATAATCCTTTCCCCCGGCTAGTTAATATTTTCCTGATGAGGGCGACAATGATCGGCGAAACGTCGTTTCTTAAAAGAAAGGAGTTTTAATTTTTTAAACCCTTTCAAAACCATTGCCTTGGAGAGATCGATAATAACAACAAAAGAATTATAATCATTTAAAGTTTCATTAATTTTTTTATATTATTACAGCCTCATGATTTGCAACGAGAAATACAAAAATTTTTATTCTGTGCAATTATAACTATTATTATTTTAAAAAATGTGCGGAAATATGTAAAAAAATGTAATAAATAATTACATTTGCGTCATTTAAAAAATAATGAATTGAGAAATAAAAAATCATTGCATTTTTTATTGAATTTATTATCCGAGAATTATAAGTGAGTTAAAAAGATTTTATTCATCTGATCGAGTTACTGTTGTTAATTTATGGTTTATTTTTAGTGCGAAGCTCTTTAAGATTTCAAAATGTTGCGTATTTGACAAGGATTCTCCTAATTAAAGACTTAATGGTATCATGAATTTATAGCTTGGTATATTAGATGATAAAAAATAAAATTAATAAATTAGATCTTTACTGTTACAAATTATATAAAAGGAAAGAGAAACGAATGTAAAATAGAAAGAAAGGAATATAAAATAGTAATATTAAGCAAGAAAGAATTATTTTATGTTGAGAGTTGATTATTCTGTTAGGAATAATGAATAATAAAAGTTTTTATAGCAACAAAAATTAATCTGATCCAATATCTGCTCAGAAACGAAAATTCACAATCCGTCAGTAAGTGCTAACGTTAACTCTAGAAATAAGTAGTAAGAAATAGTATGGAAAGAAAATTATCCGTGATCTATAAGTAGCCCATTATGGCACCATGCTAATCTTAAACCTACCGTACCTCCGTAACCTGTCGGTGCTGGAAAGGACTTCTTATGACACGATAAGCGTGGCACCGGAGTTAGGACAGGTAGATGCTATAAAATAGTATAAAATACTCGTGTCCTAAATCATTCTACATGGCACGACTCTAACCACAGTTGCTACACGCTTCGCTCGTGCCCTTGCACGTCGTGCCGTAAATAACTACTTAGGCCACTTGTATCGTAAAGTACTATTACATCTTTAGCGCATACTAAAAAAATTTAGAATAACAATTAATAACAGTTTTTAAATTATTTATGAGTACCGCAAATAATACTGACCCCAAGTAAACATTTTAGAATATTTCAGATGTTATTTTCATATATTTGTAATCAAAGTTTTGAACTCTATCAGCTGTCACTCTATTTATAAGGTAAGATTTTAAATTTTAATTAGCGAACCTCCTATTAATAGTGAATTATGCTTTGCAAACTAGTAGCTAGCGATTTATATAGTACCAAAAGCTTATAAAAAGTCTAGAAGTACAAAAGAAGTCCACTTGAATAACATAAGAATGAGCATCCATTATAAAATTAACGAATATACTAATAAATTATTCAAACACGTATGCGCTGAACGTCAAGTCTTATATCGATAAAAGTAGATTAATGGTATATCCATTTAATATGTCCTAAGTTAACTGACAAAATCTATTTTCTGTTTTGCGAATGTTTTGGTGTGTAAGTGTATTATTCGGGAATATTGTTTACTAAGATGACGGTAGTATATTTAGCTGTCAAATGGACGTTCAGAAATGTGTAAGTTTAAATTAAAATTTTCTTTGCTCCTGCGCATCTGTCATGACTGAATTACAATTTGTTTTCAAAATTAAGTATTGAAATTACATTTTATATGCATAGAATCTCTCATTAATTTCTTATTTTTCCATTATGGATTCGATGAACTCTCTGTAGGTATATACGTTTGCAAAGACTTCTGGAATTCCACTGGCAAAGAGTCCATTATAAATCCAAGAAATAATTCCTACGACTTGATTGCCAATAACCAGAGGACCACCGCTGTCACCCTACAAGAGCCAATAAAACATTATTAATGTTTTAAAGTAGTCTATTGTAGAGATTCTAGCACACTTTAGATATTTTTAGACAAATTGGGCATATAATTTACCAAGCAAGATCCATGTCCCTTGATGTGGTATGCACATAGCTGATTCTTAAAAATTTGAAGAGGCAATTGCGATTGACAGTCGGTGTAGTTGAGGATAGTCATCTCGAGCTTTTGCAGTTGACCAATGACAGTAGTTTTTTTCTTTTTTAATGAAGTACATCCCCAACCGATCACATAACCCTTCGTACCGCTGACAACATCGTGGTTAGGAAACTCAACCTTCTGCTGTCTCTCATTAAATTTGATTGGATCGGCGAGCTGATATCGTTGTAGAAATTTTTTATGAAAAAAAGTTGTTCCAAATGTAAGCAACTCTTATCTATACCTATTCGTACGTATGTGACTATTAATTATACAATGAAAATTCAATATAAACAATTAAACTGATTTTTTTAAAAGACTTTGAATGAATTAACTTCTCACAAGTGGAATATGGATTGCGATAAGACTTTAGGGCCATGTTCTTTATCCAAGATATGGGGACATTATTTATATTTACATAAATAAGTCTCAGATATTTGCCGTCTCTGTATGCGTCTGGAGTATATATTACTTTTAGTATGTATAGATGATAGATATACTTTGTAGGGATAAGCTTAATTTTTATACGTGTATAATTCAGCTTAGAAAACCTAGTCAAGTGATCAAAAGATGCACTTATCTCCTTATTTGGACTAAAGAATGTGTCTCTAAAGTTTTAGAACTATGATCCCAATGCCAGTAACGTTCTCTGTCAAGTCAATTAAAAAACTAATAACAATGTACCTTAAGAATAGCGATGTCGTTGAGAAAATTATGTTCAGTTCCGGTCCATTCTGGATGAATCGTAATTTCGACTACGCGATGAACATAGCCAGTCTCTTTGTAGTTATAACTAGTACCAGTATGAACTCTCAAATCTTTAGGGGATGTAATAACCATACTTTGCTTTGGCTCAGGATTTAAACAGTGAGCAGCTGTAAGAATATGTTTCTCGCTGATGATGATGCCACCGCAAAACTGTTCTCCTTCGTAACGAAGTGATGCCATGTACTTGAAGTCTTTGATATCTGCTTTATCTCCACCAATGATTCTTGGTTTGAGTAAGGCGCTGATGCTTCCTGTGAATATTAATTTAATTATTATGAAGGATTGAGCCTACGAAATAGGTAGAAATTCTGACAATGTACATCAAAATCTTAACAAATTTTTTTTAACATTTGTTTACAGTTTCTATAAAACATTTTAAAAAAATGTAATATTTTCTTTTACGTAGAGTTAATAGAAGTAATACTTGTATCAGAAAAATGTTACAACAAGAAACATAAAATGAAGTAAGTTTGTAAGTTTGTGACTATTTTAATTTTATGCTTATTGTTGTAATATTTTCCTAAAGTATTTTTATTTTTATTAAATCGACAGTTTCTTGAAAAGGGCGACAGTGTTTTGCCGAAGAATAACTTAATTATTTGTTATTTTTAAAAACTGGAGAAATGATCCAAGCATACCGCGCGCGTAGATTATTTTTTCCTTGACATTAAAAACAAGCGATAAAAAGAATTCGTCGATTCACCGTTCTACACTATAGACCAATAAAATTTTTGGATAACGCTCTGAATTGGTTCATAAGCCCTCTGAATCGGTTTTATTCGATAATAATCGCTATCTCCTTTTTATAGAGTGATAACTTGCCTAGGAGAGATCGACAAGTTTCCTCAACTTTAAAAAAAATTTTTTCACCACACAACGCGTAAACTGCGCATTGTAACGCCTTATAGCGGCGGCCAAATTATGCCGTGTAATCCCTGGACAGAATAAGAAAACAACTGCATAATTACACTCGTGTAACCTCAATGTAATTTTTTAAAATGATTCTTTTTCAATATTGATTGCAATATATAATCTATTCATATACCTATACTATAAAAATCTATCTAGTATAAAAAGTTTATTAATTTATTAGTTTGTTAGTTCACTTCGCTCGGGCCGCAAATGTCGCGGCGCCGAAAACTATATATAATGCGCTTCAGATATACACTGAAGTTAGTGTCAATCGTTCAACTCTCGGGTGCGGGCTTCATTTTCAATCAAATGGAAATTTTGAGATTTTATAGGTATTATTGCTTTTTAGTGAACGCACTTTACCCGATGTGGTGAAAAGTAGAACTTATATGCACCTTGGGAGTAGAGCGAGCAAACAGCTATTTTGTTCGCTTTACTTACTTGGTGCATAATTGACTATACTCAAAATTTACGGAAAATGATTTTTATCAATTACATTTAAGACCAGAAAGTTATAATCAATACACAGGTAAGAACAAAAATATCAGTAGAGAATCGCCTTAAAACTCTAAATAATTTAAAGCCAAAAAGGAAAGTTTAAAAGGTCATGATAATTTAATATTTTTAATAGTGTTATAATCATACTTGTATTATATATATTACAATGGACAATCTAACTAATGTAAAATATTTTATGCATTGAAAATGTTTCATTTCCGCTCATATAACATAAATTATTATTCTCACACATCTACTGTATAGGGAATAATATAATAAATACTATAAATAATTATATTATTCCCTATGTAAAATACTTTATGCATAAAATAAATATTTAATTTTCGTACAAAATATAAATTGCAGATAAATTGTACATATGTTGCAATAAAAACAGTTATCTACTTACCAATAAGAAAAGCAAAGCAAATGAAGGAAATCGCGCATTTCATTTTGATTGATAAATTTTTTTCTGTGGGACACAGTTCTGAGTTGTTTGAACGCTTTATATAAGTAAGATTTTATCAGTAAATGACGAAATCATTGCCGATTCCAAAAAAAGAATTTTTACCAATCTAATAAGCATACCTTGGAATAAGAATGGTGCTATCTTATTTACAAGCCTTTATTCAAATAGCACGTTTAGCTTTACATATACGTCTGATACAAGTTTTCATAAACTTAATAAAATTTCATGAAATACTAATTACAGAAGAACAAAATTGTTTCAGCAGCATAAGAAACTCCATAACATTAATTCAGTTTCTGGAGTCTCCAAATGAAAAAAGTAATGTTGTGCGATACACCATCAGGTCCACTTTTTCAAAACACAAAAAAAGTAATGTTTTTTTTTTAAAAAACGAAGAAGTTTAATTTTTCGACATCCATTTTGAATGATATATACAGATTACTTGAACAAAAAATAGATATCGTTCCTTCTATTTTAAGTTATAATACTTTTTTTTAATTTCAGGGTATCAGGAATTATAATACTTTTTAATTTTAAGGTTTAATTTCGAGACTAACAAGTAAATTAATTTTATACATTTTCTTATGTGCATATGGATATCGATCTTAAATCATAAGTTGTGCGGTACCTACAATGAAATATTATGAAGAAAAAAATAAGTAAAATAGTTCATTTAAGGCCACATTGTAAGCATTATTCTTTCTTTGTTTAACGAAGTTGGTAAATGCATTCATTGGTTTGACATTATAATGATGTATAGCGATGTCATTTTTAGTAATCAAATTTATACGAAGTATCTGAGTATTAATTAAAATTCTTTTACTCCCTATGGATCACAAAATAACGAACAATTGTCTATCAATTAAATATTTTATAAAAATTTATTTTATATATCTAAAGCCTTTCACGGATGTGCCTTCATCGTTGTTGTTATAAACTTTTTGTGGGCATAAACATTCGTGTAAACTTCAGGAATTCCATTGGCGCATTCGCCATTTTGGATCCAAGATAGAATACCAACGACTTGTTTATCAGCAACCAGAGGACCCCCGCTATCGCCCTACAAGTATTAACAAAACCTTGTAAGTACATAAGCGAATTAAATCAATGCAATTAAATCTGTTAAAAAGATAACTTACATCGCACGTTCCGTGCCCTTTGCTATGAATAGCGCACAACTCATTCTCCTGAATTCTCATCATCACTTGGGGTTGACAGTCTACGTATCTAATGATTGTCATCTTCAATTTTTGCAGCCGGGTAGCAAGTTCTCCCTTTTCTTTAAGGAGTCCCCAACCGGTCGCGAAACCCTGCGTGCCACTGTCAACTTCGGTGCTTGGAAGGTTAACCTTTTGCTGGGTCTCATCAAAATTAATATGGTCTGCGAGCTGAGATAATACAGAAAATTATTATAGATTGAATGAAATCGTTGTATACAGTGAAGTTTTATAAAACAAAACTTTGAATTACTTAAAATTAATTATTCTTAGTTATAGATATTGTCTAAGATTAAGCAATACAAAAATTTTAAATTACAATAATTTATTTTAATTAAATAAAATATATCTTAAATATTTTTTGAATTGTATGTGAATTAGGAATCTATTAAATTATTTTCTGTAAGTCAACAGAAATAAAAATTAAGGGAGATCTAGATAGTGCATCTCTTCATTTTCTGTTCTTCATATCTCCATATACTTATAGGTCTCAGACGATGAGAATACCTGCTTGCTATTTATACTTGTTCACTTATTTGTTTTTATCATACTCGACAGATCCGGTACCTAAACCACCCAACTTCGTTATTTTTCAACAGCGTCTCCAGCGTCCATTCGAAACTTATCATCTTTTTGGATTTGATGATATTTGCATATTATTACGGTAATTAAGGATAATTATTGCAATGGAGATAAAAATGTGACTCTTGCATGCTTCCATTAATTTCAAGCATTCCCTGATAGCTTTCTTATCTTCGTTTGAAGAACAGTATGGTATGAGTTCAGGGTGTAGGCTATACCTCTGAGGTGCCACCTTTACTCTATGCATGTCTACGACCAGACGCTTCTCTGTCTTAAAAATATCGGTAAATTACACAAAAAGATGTACCGTAACAACAGCGATGTCATTTACAGAGATTGGCTTCATAGCTGATTTTGGATGAACTGTAACTTTGGAGATAACATGAAGATGGCCAATTTCTGTGGAGATATTGGTACCGGTATGGATAGTCACGTCGGAGTACGGCTCAACAATCCGAGCATCAATATTAGCATTAAAGCAGTGAGCAGCTGTGAGAATATGTCTTGAGCTGATAACAACTCCACCACAATAGTGTTGACCTAGAAGGCGAATTGAAGCTTGATACGGAAAACCCTCGATATCCGCATCTTCGCCACCGATGATTCTTGGATTGAGTGCGGCACTCGTGCTTCCTGTGGACATAAAAATAGAGAAATTTTTAATTGGAATGACTGTGGCTCAGCGATAGACTGATTTGATTTAGGGGTCTCGCGTTTGATTCCCGATGCTCCAGCAGAATGTGAATTTTCGAAAATTGTGGATTCTCATTTGAATGATTAAAATTAAATTATAAGTTTCTAATGTAAAAAGGCTTCTGTATCGAATGTTTGATTTTATATGAAATATGAAGAAAAATAAAAAATTTAATTTCTATTTTGTTTAGTTTAGGGCTGATAGAAAAACTAAATGAAAACTTTAAGTAACTAAAATTTTACATAGTTTATACATTTAACTTATGATTTAATCTGAATTAGGCTATCTAAAATGATGTACTTACCGATAAGGAAAGTAATGCAAATGATAGAAATTTCACACTTCATTTTTACTGCTGAAGTTACAAAGAAGCAAAAAATTTACGTGTTATTGTGCTTTATATAGGTAGGCTTTTATCAGTAAGTGGTAATATATTTGTCGATTACCAAATAAGTATTCTACTTATACCAAAATAATGTACGTAACATTGATATTGACATGTGGACGGAATATTAATTATACAAAATAATTCTACCTTATTGATTCAGTTTTATCTCGAAGATTCATTATATAATTCAAAGTGTAAATTTATACATAACTCTTTGAAGAAAAAACTTCGTAGCTTAAACAAAAAATAAAATTTAATTTGTATAATTTATATAAAAGATTTTTAAAAACGTGCTTATACATTACTCTTCGCTTGGACAGCAACTTCACGCAGTGCCTACTTTGCTTCCTTGATACTCCCAAGCGTTACTTAAAAAAATAGTACATTTATGTGTTATTTAGTATATAGATAAACATAGCATAATAGACAAACGAAATTTTATTTCAATTTTTAAGTTATTTCTAACTATCTTTATATAAAAACTAAACTAATAAACTTTTTATACTTATTATTACAATATGGTTCGGAATTATTTTTTGAAAATTTTTAATTGAAGATTATAATTTACTTGATGAATAAGTAAGGATTGCAAATTCGGAGTTATAACAAAAATCTTTGAATTTTCTTGCATCACACAACTTTTATCGATAAAAAGTGTCGTAATAACATTATCACGCGACTCACAAATTACATTTTAGTATTATTTTTTCTTGCATGTATACGTGGTATGTATATCTAAAGATACCGATCACGTTAAGAAGGAACCGTATCTGATTTAGAATCTAATACTTTTTTTGATTCGATTGTTTTTCCCATCAGGAACAGAAAAAACGCTGATTTTTTCTTTTGCACAAATATAACAATCTACAATTAATTGAATGCCATAGATCTGATCGAAAAGACTTATTTAGAAAATAAATAAAAACCACTTTATTGATTTTTTATTTTATCCCTCGGTGGTTATTGCAACAGAATTTTGGAGAATTTATCGAAGCAATGGTGAAGGAGGAATAATTAGACTTTCTTTTTCATTTCGATGTTCCGGCGAACATTGTTTTCCTGATAAGGACGACAATGTCCACCGAAATGTTGAAATGTGAATTAAAGAAGATATAATTATTTCTTCTTTATCGTTGTCTCGGAGAGATCGATAAATATTCCAAAATTCTATTAAAACATAATAAATTGTTTGTCAGTGTTGTGAAACTTGTGGTACTTTTAAGATGATTAGCATAACATTTTTATTGCTAAACAGTAAACGGTTAGTTTTTAGTTTGTGCCGTGACATCAAGAGACTATATTACAGACTGAATGATTTGTTGATTATAAGTATAGTGATGATCATAAATTATAGAGAAACGGTCACAGAATATGATGTATCTACTTAAATAATAGGACAGAAGTGGTGTACATTTGCCAAAATAAATATTTCATCAAAGTATATGAAAGTAATAAGCTCATTATTTCATGTTAAAACTATATATTTATTATTGTTTAAATATTGATTGTTTGGCAGCGATGTAA
This sequence comes from Philotrypesis tridentata, assembly GCA_018906965.1. NCBI lineage: Eukaryota > Metazoa > Arthropoda > Insecta > Hymenoptera > Pteromalidae > Philotrypesis > Philotrypesis tridentata. Next base: position 2,971,430 of record JACCIB010000023.1, on the reverse strand, counting down.
CCATATTGGTGTTCATTATGGCATATCACATTAACAATCTTGTACTTTTTTCTTATCTATTGAATCGTAACAATAATAACATTTGCATTTTAAACATGTAATATTTTCACGGATTTAATCCTTCATTCATAGTGGACTCGATAAAGTTTTTATGGGCGTAAACGTTGGTGTAGACTTCCGGTATTCCACTGGCACAAATGGAATTATAGATCCAAGAAAGGACACCTACAACTTGGTTACCAACCGCAAGAGGACCACCGCTATCACCCTACAAATCTCGATAAATTTGTTTTTAATATTTTTTTGAGTGGTGTTCTATAAGACCTACCGGACCTCATTTTATTTTTCTTAAAATTCCAATAAATATTTTCTATTAGGTCTAATGCATTTTCCTGAATTTTGGCAATTTGTTTTCTCGAAATATTTTTAAGCGACAAAGAGTTAAACTTTGTATTTTTTATAACGATTTTCAACAATTCATAGCTCCTGAGTAAGAAAAAAGCTAGAAAAAAATTAAAAAGTTTTTGGTGTAATTCAATAAAAATTTTAGTTTAATTTTGAATAAAATATACTTATATAAAGTATGTATAATATACTTTTTGATGTGTAGGAAAAAAGATCAGTAAGGATACAAAAATTTTAAAGCAATTAGCTCCCCTTAAAAAGTTATTTTAATTAAATGCTGTTCGTTTTGTATTATTTCGTCATGTATCATTATTATGCGTACGCGCTTTAAAAAAATGATTTTTTAAAAGGAATGAAGGCTTCGTTGAGAAACTTGATATTTGAAAATATGAAGTGAAAATGTTTTGTGAAAAAAAATCTGTAAAATTCAGGAAGATGTGCTATACTGAGAAGTTCAACAGAATTTTCTAAGAAAATAAACTCGTATCAGTCAATTCAGCAGAGGATTGCATGTATATTAGTATAATATCAATCGCGATAGCTCAACAGCATGATCGATATTTTAATTAACCCACCATATTACATCCGTGTCCTTTACTGTGATAGGCGCAAATTTCATTCTCTTGAATTCTGACAGGCATTTGCAAATCACAGTCTGCAAAGTCGAGAAGCGTCATCTGGAGTTTCTGCAATTGGATGGCGGATCTAGCATTTTCCTGTTGCGAAGTGCGTCCCCAGCCAGTTAAATAAGCCTTTGTGCCGCTAACGACATCGTGGCTAGGCAGTTCAGCCTTTTGTTGGCTCGCATCGAATCGAATTCGATCTGAGAGCTAAAATGAATTAGAAACTCTTTAATAAAGTTATTATCGACGTGTTGGTTGATGGTGAATTTTTTGAAATACGTATAATACCGAAAAATAATCAATTAAAAATTATTTCCCATTAGCTAATTTGTTTCTTAATGCAAAGGCCCATTATTAATTATAGACAAAATTTTTGTCAACGTAATTTAATAGGAAAAGATTTTTATCGTTCTCCAACAATAAAAGAAACTTTAAAGTTAAAGTGGTTCACGGAGATCGATATATAATAAAGTAATTTTTCTTTTAAATAATTTCTGTGTATAGTCATTCTAAAAGTTTAACATTGTTTTATGTATAGTAGATGAAAGTGACAAAAATACTGTACGACAATTCATCATTCTACATTTAAAAAAAAAACTTCAATGAAATTAAATCACATTACACAAACTAATTAATAATACATTAATAATTCATGAGCATGAGACGTTCGTGAGCATATTTAATTGAATTTTTAAATAAATAAAAATGATTCATTTCAGTTAATTAATTTGCGTTACTTTACCGTAAAACATTTTTTAAATACCTTTTCTAATTATTTACACATTACATGAATTTATGGGAATATCAATAATTTTTTTAGTAAATAATAGTATACCGTAATAACGGCGATGTCATTTGTAGAAAATGCCTCTCTAGTCCAGTCTGGATGAATCGTGACCTTGGTAATGCGATAAGAATGGCCACTCTCTGCAGTGCTGCTATAGCCAGCATTGACACTTACATCAACGTAGGGCGCAACAACGCCTTTATTACGATTATGAGTGAAGCAATGAGCGGCCGTAAGGATATGTTTATCGCTTATGATTGTAGCGCCACAGAAGTGTTCACCTCTAACGCGCAGTGAAGCTTGGTATGGGAAGTCTTGGATATTCGCATCGTTGCCACCGATAATTCTAGCTTTGAGTTTGGCACTGATGGTTCCTATGAGTGTAAGGATAAAATATAAATATTATAGGAATGTTTACGCATTATAAAAACATGCATTACAGAAAAAGGATTTTTTTCTGAAAGAAGGTTTAGTGTACAGTATTAACTTGCAGTTGATGTGTGTGCGATAAATATTGTTCGAATATATTGAATATTGTAATGAGTGATCTGACTTATTAAGAATAATCTATAAAATACAGAAAAATGTTTTTTAAATTTCAGGGTATTCTTTTGCTGTGGACTCTAGAACTATAACAAAAACCATAATTCAATTTAATTTTTAACATAGTATTTTTTGAAACTTTGCTAATATATTTTGTTAAAATTTTAAGAAGATCAAAGTGTATGTACATGTAAGTAAGCGTAGATATTTTGTACATATTTTGAATTAATTGTCTTGTATACAATAAATCGCGTAAGGTACTTACCAATCAGGAAAGCAAAACAAATATACATAATTGTACGCTTCATTTTAATCGTTTAAGCTTTAGTGCTTATAGCAAACATTTTATATGATACAGTGCTTTATATAGCTAAGCTTTTATCAGTAAATTATAATATGATTAACAATTCCAAAAAAATATTCAGATTTTATAAGGAATTTATTTTAGGTGGTTTATGGAAATATTCTTATATAAATATTAATATTAATACAATAATAACTCTATGAATACATTATAATTCAAGACAATAAAATCTGTTGTCAATGAAATGTATATTTATATTAATTTTTTTTTATTAAATTTTAAATTGCGTACATCGTTATTCTTTTGATAGTGCCCTACACTTATTCTGTAGGTAAGACCAAAAACTTTAATACACCTTGATATATTATACCTTAAATTTTTACTATTTTAAGGGGCATTTATTTTTCATCATCTACATTAGGTGTATCTAAAAATATTACAAAATTATATTTAAAAATTAAGTAAAGATTAAAATTTTATTTTATTAGATTTTGCAAGATTAGTGGACATCCTGGTAACTGCTGTGTGGTTTTTTTCAATGAAACACGTCGTTATTATTTAATTTAACTCAATTTATGGTGATTGAATACGCCAATTGATATAATAAACAAACAATGCATTTTATGGTAAATAATTGAAAAGTATTATCAGATGGTAACAAAAAGTCCAGTATTTATCGAATGGAAAAGTATTAAAGCAAACGAAGAAAATCGCACACTTCATTTGGACTTTTGAAGTTGTAATGTATTAGAAATTTTTCTACCTTTCTTGCTTTATATATACAAGCTTGGTCTTATTAGTAAATTATAATACCATTGTTGATTCTGCAAAAGGTATTAACATCTTAAGAAAGGTATTTACCATTGTATCTCATTTTTCAAAATAATCTATTTCCAAAGAAAACATTTAGAACTTTTTAACGAATCTTTGAATCTTGTCAAACAGTTAATGATTAGTGAATTAGATTTCTAGAAGTATAAATGGAAGCAGAGACTCCATATTGATGCATAATGTGCGATTTATTGATTAAATTCTTGTGGTGAAAATTGTTTCCTGTCCATGAATTTTCTGTTGAAGGTTTGGTAATCCTCTTCTTATCAGTTGTAGTGGTAGAAAGAGCATTTTTTGCCATCCAAGATTAATAATTTGGTGAGATTGATAATGGTATAGGATTAATTGATTAGTTACATCTTGATAAAATGATCTACAATTATAAGCAAGTCGACAAAAATATTGGCATGACTTTGTTCTATGATTTAGTATGTTTCGAATTTGTTCATCTTTACCTAATGTTGACTCGGGCAATTATTCTGTGATGCGTATAATCGTATAATAAGTTTACCATTTGTACAATTGATTTGAGATGCGTATATATCGTGAAGAATTTGTGATAATATGAATTCGATCAGGAGTAAAAAAACCAAAGATGATTAAGGCATTTTCGATTATTTTTACGAGAGCAATATTTAGTCTAGTAAGAAACTGTTTGTTATTTGTATGAAATAAACGTAATTGCAAAACTATTTTAAAATGATTTTTGTGTTATGCTCTAGATAAAAGTACGCATATATTTTATTCATGTTGTAAGCAGTTTATCAAATTAACAGTTAATTAATGTTATAAGCGAATGAGTTGCAAAGATAAATATATATGGACGTTTTTATATCCATTAAAAATTTTCAGTATTATTACGTGAAGAAATAGTCTCTGTTTGTAAATTTTCATTGACACAGGGAATTGGCTAGCTTTGAAATAAGGTGAATTTCTATTCGTGTAATAAATACCAAAACATAAAATCGTTACCGGATTGTATAATTACCAGCTGAACAATTATATGTAGTAAGGTTGTTGACATCTCTATGCTATACTTGCGTTATTTTCAACTATAGACTACTTTGAATTTCAGAAGCACCGTTTTTTTCATTTTTATTTTTAAAAACTGCTCTTCAAAAATTTTCTGAATACAAAATTCTAAAACTTATTATCTGCTTCGAGAAATAAGAAAAGAATAATAAAAAAGTGTCAAGTAATAACGCGAGGATAATGTTAAATTATTAATACATTCATTACAAACAAAGTTGTATTGTTTCAAATTCTCAACGTAATTAATTCCTTTCTTTATGCCCACAGACATCTTTGTCAATATTTTCAATGAAAGGCTAACAAAAATAACGGAACACATAAACTTCAAGGTAAATTAATAATCATGTTGTTCCTCGATTACCATAATTTTACATAAATATTTATTCGTCGGCTACTTATATATAATAATATATAGCATCATTTAACATCATTAAGTAGTTAGGTTTGATATAAACATATGATGGGTGATGACGTCATTGTTCATTAATTGTGAAATTGACATGAAGATGTATGTAAGTGCAGAAAGAGTTTAAATTTGTACTTTGCATGTGCGTGGAGCTCTCGTAGACTTCACTATTGATTCAACATAGACTGGATAAAGTTTCTGTGAAAATAAACGTTCGTAAAGACTTCCGGTAGTCCACTGCCAAAGTACCCTTCAAGAACCCAAGACGTTATGCCAGCAATTTGGTTGTTAACGACTAAAGGACCACCGCTGTCACCCTGCAAGTATCAACAAAAAATTGTTAGTATGTAATATACATACGTCTGCTTGCATTTATAGTACGGTATACACAAAGGACTAAAGTTATTAGTTGTGACCGAAGGGCGAGTTACAATGTTTACCTCGGATAATAATTATCCCGACGGCATAATTCACTTCAGTTCCGCGTACCTCAGAGTACTCTATTTACAATTTCATTATACATATGTAACACTTGCGCTATTTTCTTGTTGTTCATATTTAACAATAGGAGATAAAAGTTGCTTATTTTTTAAAATCAAAAAGGACAACGATCTTGCTTATCTATTGATTTAGATCAAGAACTTCATTGGTGAACTCGATAACTTACTGAGCAAAATCCGTGGCCTTTGCTATGATAGGCGCACACTTCGTCTCTGTGAAGTGTGATAGGCAACTGTTTCTGGCATTGAGCGTTCGAAAGTAGTGTCAACTTCAGCACCTGCAGCTTGACGGCCAGTTGAGAATTGCATGTTGCAGTGTCTCCCCAACCAGTCATGTAACCCTCCGTACCGTCGACAATGTCGTGGTTGGGTAGGTCGATCTTCTGCTGTTTGCTATCGAAACTGATTCGACCGGCAATCTGAAATCGTATCAAAGGTCATCATTATAGTTGAAATCTAGCCGAAGCGAACTTTTTCTTGGTTTACTTGAATTTGAATTGTATTGTTTTTATTTTTATAAAAAATTGCAAGGTACGTACCTTTATAACAGCAACGTCATTAGGATGGCCTGTATTCCATTCAGGATGAGTCCAGATCCTAAGAACATAGTTAAGGTTGCCATTTTCATCGGACCTGCTAGTTCCGGTATGGACAGTCACATCGACGTAAGGCGGAACAATGCGTGGGTCAATGTTAGTGCTTATGCAGTGAGCAGCCGTAAGAATATGTCTTTGGCTGATGATGGCTCCACCACAAAAGTGTCGACCGTTAACACGAAGCGATGCCTGGTACGGGAAATGCTGGATATCCGCATCCTCGCCACCGAGGATTCTTGGTATGAGAGACGCGTTTATGGTTTCTATTAATGCAAAATAAAAATGTTTAACTTTGCGATACGATATATGCAATCGATGGGTTACAATTGGATGTCTTGTTTAATAGCGGATAGTATAAATAAAGTTTCATAAAGATACAATTCATCTTCATACATTATTTTATAATATTTCAATCTTACATTACACTCATAGTTTTTTATTTTTAAATTCAACTTTAATTGTTTAAATAATGTATTAATCAATATTATAAAGAACATATTTTTATATATGCCATATACAAAATACAACCAGTCTTGGAAGATGAAAATTCACAATTTTCATGTTTACAAGTACCGGAGCCTTTCTTTTGAATCAGAGAATCAAAAGAGATTTTTTAACAGCCCTTTTTATATTACTTTTTATATCTGCTTCAAACGCTATAATAACTCGGAGAGCTAGTGTGAAAATTAAATAAATCTTATTCATAAAAATTATATTAATAATTTCATTAGGCATTTTAAGTCTTAAAAACCTAAAAATCATGTTAAAGTATCGATTTAAAATTTAAGTGTCATAACATTTCGTTTATTAATTTTATATTCATTTGTGTTTGTATAACAATTTAATGCACTATTTAAACTAATTAAGGTGATGTGTAAAAATAAAAATCAATGTTTCATTTTTTTTATAGTTTTTAAGGGGTTAAATTTTAAGGGGTTAGATTCTGACAACAACAATAAGCTCCTTTCGATTCTCATAAAATACTTAGCATGCAAGAAATGTTTTGATGATTGAAAACTTTGGTCGATCTCTTCGACGCAGTAGAAAAGTTAAAATTAATTTCAAAATTTTGCGTCCATTTATTTGACTATCATTGTCGTCCTCATCAGGAAACTGCCAAGACTGTCACTACCTTTTGGATATCAGCAAAGTTTTTATACAACTATTATACAGAAATAAAGCTAGTAATATATAGTCCATTTAAACGTACACACGCTTTGACGATTTTTTTAGATAATACAACCTACAGTTGAAGTGTTTGCAATAAAAATTGCCTAAATACTTGTAATGAGTTAGTTGCAATAATTAGATTACTTACCGATGAAAATAACAGAGAAAATAAAGAACGTGATACACTTCATTTTGATTCTTTAATCTATGTCGAAGCAAAGACTTAACATCTTACAAGACTTTATATATATACATCTTTATCAGTAAATTATAATACGATGAATGTTTTCAAAATCAACATTAAGATTTTCTTGTGCTAATTTTATCAATTACAGTACATTTAAGTTTATACATTTTATCAACACACAGTATATTTTTGATGTAACTAAGACTTTACTCTAAAGAAATTTTCAGAATCAAGGCAAATCGTTTAGTGATTCGATAGTATCATATGTATTGAGAGTACATAAGTAAATTTAATGTAACCGACTCATTATTTCGTTATCGAAGTAAATATAACATTTTTTTATTCCAATAAAATTATTACAACAATTTTTATATAAATTATTATCTGATTAACAGTGAGCAACTTAAATTATAACTTAAATAACTTAAAATCTAACTTAAACTGGATAATGTTACTTTTGATTAAAGCAGTAAGTTTAATTTAATAAATATGCTAAAATGTTTAGTTTTATATTTGTATCAGAATTTGTTTACACTAATTTTTCCGTGTTTTTAAAAACTTTTGTTTTAAAAGTTTCCGGTCTCGTGAACAGATTTTAAAAGTTTATACAGTGAAGATTTATTCCTCAAACGATGTGTGATCTCTTTTCCTTGTAAATATAGCCCCCTCTCTCCTGTTCCACCACATTACATTCCAATTGCATTATTTCGAGTGCTAGTATTGCAATGGATCTGATGAAATTTTACGCAATATGACAGGAGGTTACATTAATTCAAGAGTGCTTTACATACAATGTATATGTGCGCATGACATGATAGTTAAATAAAACGTAATGTTTCAGTAATATTGCTTATCATTATTTGAATATCGCAAAAATATTGCAAAATTTTATCAATATGATTGTGGTATATTCAAAAATAAAGTTTATTCTTAGAGATTCCTAACAATTTTCGTCGAATCGTTCAGGTTCAGGAATATTTCTTAGAAAATTGATCTTTTACGCATTGTTACGTCTTATAAAAAATAACTGTATTTTAATCTACGGATGTTTACATTGTACATACAGTAATGTATTGCTTTCTTATAAGAATAAAACTTAAACAGAAGTTTATCCTTATCTACTCTCGAATTTCATGCAATATCAATCTTTCTTAAAAGCGCGAAAAAATAAAGCGCACACTGAAGTTTATTCTTATCTATTCTCGAATTTTTTATGTCTGACAAAAAATGTTTACATAGAACATACGGTAATGTACTGTTTTCGCATGAGTGCGAAAAAATAAAGCACAAGCTGAAGTTTATCTTTATGTACTCTTGGATTTCGTTTAAAAAATATGCCATTTCTTGACTTCACACTTTTAGACTTGGCCTGTTCTTGGCAATTATATAACGCTTTTCAGCCTATTATTAAGAAAAAAAAATAGAAACCTCTATTGGTATTCATTTCCTGTCCAAGAAATCACCAATATAAATTAAGAAATCTACTTCTACAACATTTTCCAGTTTATTTCATTCCTTGTACAAAACAAACCCAGTTAATATAGAGGTTAGGTACAGTATCCAATTATACCGGCCGAGATAAGTACCGACTGAGAGCTATCATTGTATAAAACATACCTGCATGTAAATTTGGATAGTTATATCCATTTAAAACTGCCAGTTCTTGCCTTAATAACCATTTAAGAGTGCTCCACCGCGCGATCATCACGCCACCTACCTCAAAAAACGTTTTTTGTTTATTGTAATTAATTGATTAACTTTAACTCAACAAATCGAGTTTCGCCACTTGCCTTATATATCAAAGAACGTTTAAAAAAAAATTGTATTTAATAAAATGTAATAATAACGACGTATTTCGTCGGACAAAATCAAAATGCGATTCCCAAAATCTCCGCAAGTCATACAAATTTATCCGACGAAATAACATTTTAATTTTGACTTTTATGCCATAAAAATAATTTTACCACATTCTTAGATACCTACTACAGGTGGCGAAACTCAGTTAAACTCATTTTTCTTTTATTAACTTTGTTAAAATAACACAAAAAGATTGAGGTGTAGTGTGGGGGCGCTGCTAAATTTGTCGGACTTGCTACAAAAAGGTGGAGCACTCTTAAATGGCAAGATTTAGAACACTTACTTGGTGATTTTGGAATTCTTTTTTATACGTACGAATACGTACGAATGTCATTAAATTTTTTGAATATATTTTTGTAAATTATCTAAAATTGGCATCTTTTCAAATATTTTAAATTACAAAAATTTCAAATATTTACCGACATAATTAGCATTTTTAATAATCAATACACCTTTCATACTAATCGATGATTATGTTTATACCTTGTTACGTTGAATCTCAAACTAATTTGAATTGTTCTTTGTACGATTTCTGGATTATTTATTTTTTAGCGAAAAGTAGAATTATTTGCACAATTTGGACTCGTGCAGATATCATTGCACTTTAAAAAAGTATTTTTAAGAAGTTGCGCCTCTTTACATCTTGATTTAAAGTTAATTAAAGCGCATGTATATATTCTATATATATTTTTGCAGATTTTCTAAAGTTCGTAGCTCCTGAGTGAAACATTAACGTTAAAAACATAAGAAACTTTTTTCATAAAATTTCCCGAATTAAAAAAAAAAGATAGTTTTGAAGTCTGTCTTCAACTATCTTATGTGTTATTTCAAACTTAAATATAAGTTTTGACAGGTCTTGATTATATGGATCGATATCAAAGAGTTCATTGAGAGAACAGGTAGAGCCAGTCGCGAGCCTGTAACGTCCGTTTTGTACAATCAAACAACCTACGCCTAAGATATAGCACCTGCCGACCAGGCAACACTTCGAACGCACAAGGCAAGGAAATGCTAGAGGGAAGGCTCTTCACGGGTATGAAAAATGACTACTTTAATATGACAAAAATGAGTAGTTCCTTCAGCAGGAAAATTTCTGCGACTATATTCAGAAAATGTTTTGTAATTCTTCACATTATTTAAAGGAAATATCTTAAAATCCACTATGGGTATCCAGTAAGTTCACTTTAAATTGGGTGGTGAAAAGCTAGAAGGATAGAAAAGAAGAAAATAGAAAGCAAAGTAAGAATGTCGACTGCAGAACTTGAAATCTACAAACAGAATGCCAATAAAGCACGTGCTCGGAAGAAAAGGATCGTTAGAAGAGAGCTAGATACACGGTGACATATAGAGTACTCTGAGGACATGTAAAAGTTTGTGTCTTATTTTTGAGCTTTTGTACATTTCAGTTTCAACTTGTCATCATATGAAGTGACCCGTCAGTAATGGTGTGATAAAAATTACTTGGATCTCGATAAATATAATAAATTACATAAATACAAGAGCGTTTTAAGAAGTAGGTTACGTTTAGCAAACTATAACATAATGATAGATGGCCCCCATCAGGTGTCTCTAAAATTTGCATAATTTATTATACTTTCTGAGATGCAAGTATTTTGCTACCGCATTACCATTAAGATCGGAATACCCTTTTGTGGTTGCAGGACGAGTTTGATTTTTTTTTTATCAGGAACATTCTTTTGACTTTCTCTGACACAAGAAAATTAAATTGAAATCTTAAAAATATTTGTGGGAGACGCGCAAAAATAGGTCATTATACAAAATTCAGCAAAATCGGTTTTTCGACCTCTTTAGATTTTTCTATAACACAAAAAACCGATTCTAAAAGTGGCCTCGAGGTCCAAATTGAAAGAATCCATGGTGTTTTGCCTGAAAAAATGTTTTTCAGTAAAATTTCGGCCGTGTAAATTCATTACATGGTGACGGCTCAAACTTGGTGTCGAAAAAGTCGTTCTAGGCGTTAATGGGTTGATGGGTTGGGTTATTAAGTAGCATTTCTCATGTGTGAAGTATTCGAACCATTTGATAATTAATTTGCATAATCTTAGCATAAAATAGTGTTTTGACTTCAGCTTTTAAGATGAAATAAATTTGGAGATGGATTGTAAGAATTCATCAAATAATAAATTCATTTACTTATGATAATTTGATGTATGTGGATTTTTATATTAAAGTAACTATTGAACTGCTATTAAAAAGCAGCATTTTGCTATGTTGCTATTTAATCGGTCTTTATTAAACGAGAGATTATTTCTAGTCTCAACTTTTACTCTAGGATGAATCAACATTGCTATCTTATCTAATTTTAAATGCAGTTTAGAAATCCAAATATCTAAAATGGCTTGTAAACTAGAAAATAACTATGAGAAACACTTGGTTCCTAACTTGCGATGAAACGCTTTTTCTCCCATTTTTTGAGCATTTCATGGAGTACTCATAACCTCCAAATCGTTACACTAATATTACTGCGTATAATATTGTACGCCAAATACAGGGAGGTGTACGTACTTCAGTTTCGATACAATGTATGTAATAAACAAACGTTTAAAACTGTAAATACGTGGATTACTAAGATATTTATGACTTATTTAATTTTTCAATTTTTCGATCGGTTCCATGTTGAATACTGTTTTCGTAGCCATTTACTGGCCATTTTTTATAGGCTACGTTATTCAGTATAATCTATGTTTGCAAGCTTGAAAATACTTCGTAATATGGTATAATAATATTTTCGTCCATTTTCATTCCAAAAAATGGCTTGGAAAGTTTCGAAAAAGCGTTTCATCACAAGGCGAAAAATGGTCCCATTTTTTGCCCATTTCTAACAAAACAAGGGTTTTACTAGCTTTTAAATGATGTGGATTTCTACCAGGGAATTGTTTTCTTTCAATGACAAATTTGTCATTCTTACAATTTATACTATGCTTTATTTCAGTATTATGTTCGTTATATATTATGAAATTAGTGGGGCGATCTCAGTGACTTGAAATTGTGAGTGATTTGGTAATTTTAACTAAAGATTCTATTAAATCATTGTAATCCATAGATACTAACTGGAACCCGTATTTGTAATGCAAGGAATTATTTAAAAATTGAATTGCAATTAATCTGTATTAAAATCTGAAATTGGAGTGTTGATGACTGGACTCTACTATAGTGTTTACAACACTTTTAATCAGTACCGATATTGCATACATATGTGTCTATGAATATTGAAGCTAACTTGAAAGATAGAAAAATACTAGATATTCGTAAATAATTTTTTTAAACTAATGTGAAAGTGTGCCCGATAAAGTTGAATAGTTAAAAGTCAGAAATATTTAGATGTGTTTTTCGACCGTAACTAATTGAATATGCATGTATTGATTACATTTTAGTAAAAAATAAATACTTTATAATCTAGTGCTGATACACAATGCATTTTTCAGTATAACTTAGTAAGTTAATGGAAATATTTTGTTAATCAAGGTAGATCGCTTTAACTCAAAGATAAATTTTGGTTTACGAGTCATTAAAATGTTATTACACTGCTCTATGACGGAAGTGTTTGTATAGCAATAATAGCAATAGAATAATTACATCAAGGGCAAATTAAATGATTAGTTTAAGAAGTTAGGTTATGGCTTCAATAATATGTGAAATAAATAAATTTATATCAAATGATATAAATTTATAGATGGCTCAATAATATAAAGGAAAGAATCTTAAGTTAGCATCATGCGTACTTATCTGCATTGTTATAAATTGTTTATAGTCCTATATTTTTCATTGAATGGGCTTTATTAAGTTGTATACAACTCAAAGAATACGTTCAAAAACTTTCTGCGGATTTTCGCTAATGTAAAATCATTCTGGTTAAATAAATAAATAAATAGCGTAGTGTTTTATGGAACGACATCAATGCCTTTTAAGTGATTAGATACTTTACGCAATTGGCTACTGAGAATCAGAAAAAATATCCGAGTACAGTCTTGCATAATGATTTTAACGTAGACACATGATCACCAGAGTTAATACCGCGTAGCAGAAGGTAAAAATTATAAATTAGAACTTCTGACATTTAGCCACATCAATTGATGAGTCTCTATAATCAGCAAATTATTTAAAGGCAAAACAAATTGATAAATTAATTTATTAATTATACAAAAGATACAAAACTTTACTCTCATTTCCTTGAAAATATAATGATAACATTGAAAAATAAACAACATAAAGTAACGGGAGCACTTTGAACATCAATTAAACTTTTCTTAAAGTAAATTATTGATTAGCTAGCATCATCCGTTGCATTAAGTGCTTTTTTATTTTACAATTTTGGTTATGTTTTGGTTTTATAAGTATATATCAGTGATTGAACTATGAATATGGTAACCATAATCATGTTTATTTAGCGACCAATCAGAATCACGTATTAAATGCTTCACAACAAAGGCCATCACTTTTTTTAAAGAGAGATAGTGCTAACACTTAGCATTGGAAACAACATTTCGTTCTTTCACAAATTGCATGTCATATATTTTTTAAGTACTGCGATTTAAGTATTTAAAAAAATCTCTATTTCACACAGGAAAAATCCGCAAACACAGATTCCTCAGTAATTTCTCGATAAACTTGAAAAATTTTATTAATGAGTATTGTATAGAGGAAGTAGAAGCTAATAAAAGTCTGATATAACAGACAAATATACAGGAAATACACGGTTATTCATAAAGTTAAGACACTATCATTTGTAACAGATATAATTGCATATTGTATAGATACTGATTCTAATAATCTCAACGCAAATATCTTTGGATTAATTTCCAGATAATTTAAATCATTCGTTCAGACACTGCAAGTACAAAAAACTAAAAATTTAAAAGGACAAAATGGAAATTCTGGAAAACCAATGAGTTGTTTTTACCATTTCAAAAAGTGTAAGGGAAAAACAGCTTCATTTTAAATTAGAGTCAGAAGAAAGAGAAAAATCATCTATATCTACTGAAAATTTTAAATCAAAATCATTATATATTCAATTGATTTAGGTTCTTATACTATTTTACCCGGTTAGTCTTTTTGCTTCTTTTTCTAAAATACAACTACATTGCATAAAGAGTCATAAAAATAATCATGTACATAGTTAATCATGTGATAAAATGTTATCGTGACGAAAGTAAAAGAAAATAATTTAGAGCTTTGTGATAAGTTTGATAAGCATATTTACAATTGCATAATAATATGGCGATTGACACAAAAAATATAAATAGAAGCAAGCTAGAAAAAAATTAAAAATTTGTGATTGGTTGTCGGTTGATCGCAGATGCTTAGAAGCTTTAGTATTGTTTCAGATGTATTGTATCAAATCTATAGGCAATTTTTTAATTTAAATTAAAATATTTTGATTTTGCAGCCAGATTTTACGCAATAGATTTTATATGAGAGATTACCAATGGACACTCGCTGCGTTTCAAAATTGTTGAATTAATTTATCTTAAAATATAAAACTTTTGAGTGCATGAAAAATAGTGTAACAAAGCACTTTTCTCGTTGGATATTGATATAACTGCCGGTTAGAAGAAAATTTCTGTACTTGCATCTCTAATTCACAAGCTGAGAAAACATTTCATTTCCAACTTTGTTTAGAGAGCGCTATAACTATTTCACATGACGTTAAAATAAATTTTGAAATTTTTTTGTTGTTTCAGCATTTCCCAATGCGACTGTTTTTATATTCAAGATTTATTTCTTCTTCACTCTGCAGTTTATTTTAATTTTTTGTCAAGGTAATTTACGATTTTATAATTATTGTAAAAAGTTGAATGTCATAGTTGCACAAGAGCAAACACTCTACCGTTACAGTAATTATCGATGTATCTCTCTAAATTCTCTTGTGGAGTGTACGTACGTCTATAAATTCCAATAAGTTCAATAGTACAAATGATTCCTTGATTTCCATTTCCTGACTGAACAAGCCTTCCAATACTAACATTTTAAGTTTCCCTTTTTCATGAAGATAAATAGTACATTGTGCAACTAGAGTGGAAAAATGGATTTTTCTAGCGAGGGCTATATTTGAGCAAAAGTGTCAGTTGATGGCGCCGTGAGGCAAACAACATTTCTCTCAAGAAAGTAAATTTTTCTGGCGACCCAGAGAAAAACTCGGTTTTCTGATGCATGAAAAGAGGCTTTTTCATGTCTGCTGAAAAATTAATTTTTTAATTTCGCCGATGCGATGGGGCAAACGGAGCTTGATTCGCAATGTGCAATTTTTTAATCCATTCCAGAGTAAAGTTCTTATACTTTTTCACTACCGAGAAGGAAAAAAATCGCATATAACTCATTTCCTTACCTAACTTTAGACGTCAGCGCTGTGCGTAGTTTGTTTCCCAGCCGAAGGCAAGTTTTTTTGAATCACACAGGATTAATAACATATTACGTAGCTATGGGCGAGAAAATAAAAAAATACACAAGATTGCATGCGCATTGCCTCCCGAGGCGAAGTCGAGAGGGTGACAAATATGCGACCTGAGTAATATTTACTCCCAGGCATAGCGCGCGTAGCGCATGTCTTTTTACGTTCTCTATAGCGGTTGGAAAGTGACAGATCCCTATGGAAATGTCACTTCCCGGCTGCTGGCATGTACAATATTTGAATTGGATAGCAAGCAGTTTTCGAGGGAAGAGAAATGAAATTAAAAAAAAAAATATAGTTCGTTGATTAAATGATAACTGGCGTTGAAAAAAAAATTACAATGCTAAATAATAATAGTTGCATGTTGTTAAAGTTTTTCATAACGCAGCTGTTTAGCAGTTGTTGAGGGGAAAAAAGAATTATCTTTGAAATTGCTTTACGAGTAAAGAGAATTTTAGATTAATCCATGGCAATGTTTAAAACCGATTAGTTTCAAAGATAATAACAATTTTTTATGTAGTAATTTTATCTTGATAAATTATTTGTGTTTTTCAATGACCTATTTTTTTTGCAAATTTTCAATAATCTCATGATTTACTCAATAAAAATGCTGCATATTAGAATAATGCTTCTATCGCTCGATGTATTGTAACTGGAATTTGAATCGAATTATCGCTTCCAGCTATACAGATTTTCTTTATTAACAGCCAACGTTTCGAGCCAGTATAGGGCTTCTCATTAAATAAAATCAAATCAACAATTTTTATAAAAACTGGTTATTAGAAATACGATACAAATTATAATTAATTTTTTAAAACACAATATTTACCTTTTACAGTATTATTATGTTAACACTACCACGGTAGTACATAGTACACGTTTATAATTGATATTTATCATATTTATAATCGTAGTGGTAGTGCATATTTATAATTTGATCGAGGGATCGAATAGAAAATCACAAAGTTGTTAATATACAATTTTCCTTTATTATGCTAGATTAAATGAAAACGTACAAAATTTTATATTTATTCTATTACAACGACTTCTAATACAACTTATGTGACGTTTATCTTTAATGAGGGGGGAAAACTAGGAAAGCAATCAGTAAACTATCGGCGATCTTCCAAGTATTATGTATTAGAGGTATACTAGTTAAGAAGAAATACAAATTACTTAATTGATAATATTTTATTTTTACAAAACTACGACATTGAAATAAAGTAGTTGACGTTCATGCCTAAATTGTCCATCATAAAACTACTAAGTATAGGAAAGCCAACTTTATCCGGTGACGTATTTTTCTAAACGTTCTTTTATTTTAAATATACACCTGGAGTTTTCCACCTGTAATAAAGTTTAAAGGAACCTCTTAATTTAATTAATTTGATTAAAACATTATACTTTTGTTTGCTTACCGCGTTTTTCACGATTTTCGTGAAAATATAGTGTAATCGATGAATGCATGTGAGAATTGACGGCCTTTCATTATGTAAAATTACGGATATCCCGTGTGATACAAGCCTTCTATCAACGACTTCTATTTCACAGGAGACTAACCCAACCCAATCAGAAGAGTAAAGCCACCAGTATACCAGGAATTGCACCACCTCGAATCGTATTTTTAGTTGTTTGCGCAAAAAGTGCTTATTGCTAAGGAAAACTAAGTTGATAATTCTTTAATTATCATGTAAAGAATCCACACCTATACAATATTTTGAGCGATTAAAATAAATGTTATATCCGTGTATTACACCAATTTTTTTAAATTTCAAAACAAAACGATACGGCCATCACGCTTAGAATTGTATTTTGATTAAGAATTAATACAGCTGACACGAACAATCTCGATTTCATAGACAATCAGTGCCCGCAGCAGTTTTTTACTTCACTTTTACTATTTCCGACCAGCAAAGCACGGTCGTGTTTTCGCTTTGAGGTTAAGCATACAGCCTCAAATGGATTGCGACCTCTCTCCCTCCAACAGAAATTGCGAGAGTATCGCGCGCGGATTAGAAAAAGTGTCCGCCAATCCACAGGCGCGATCGCAAGTTTCCAATTTCATCGGTGCGCGCAAACGGAAACTAGAAAGTTCATGAATATTCCAAAGTTTATTAGTACAGCGAACGAAAGTAAAACGCACTCGGAAATGAGAGGTCCCGCGCGCGCGAAAAGCTTTTTCAAATCAAACCGATCGACGCTCCGTCGACCGGGCAATCGCGCTCTCACTCCAAAAGCCGAACAAATCCAGCGCATAAACGCTTCCACGAATAATACTACGGCTGTGATGTATATGTGAAGCAACTTGCGCGCGTATATACGGCTCACCTCTCTCGCGTATTATAGTCGCGCGTGGTAACGGCGAGAAGACGAGAAGTGAGGGAAGTGAGTGTGAGCCGAGTGTGTACACGCGGAGTGGGGCCAGCTTGACTCTGAAAAATTGCAGTATACGCGCGCCGATCGCGGAGACCGCGAGCGAGAAAGAGAGAAAGAGCGAGATCGTCTTTCGGCTAGCCGCTCGGCGTCGCGGTCCTCTCGGACGATTTTCCTTTCGAATAACGCGCACGTAACAGCCGCGCGCGCGCGCGCGTAACGCAACGAGCCCGCGCTGCTATGCGTTTCACTTCTCGGCGAGTTGAAGGACTCGTTCGGTCTCCGAAGCTCTGACCACCTTGCGCGATTTTTATTTATTTATACCGCTGCCGCTCGCCGACGGCGCTCATCGCGCGTACGCGGCATTGCGTTAAAAACGCTTTTAACGCGATGTGCCACAGCTGTGAGCGCGGGGTATCGCTACTCTGAGAAATAAAGTTGCCGATGCGCTGCAGTGCGGTGGAATTTCGACTGTGAGGATGCGGCGGTGCTAAGCAGTCCGGATTTCGCGAAACAAGTGCCAGTGATTATTTTTTTTTTTACTCTCCTGCACACAGCAAGACCGAGAGGATGATCTCGCAAGACAAAGAGGATCTGCGAAGGTAATGCCGTTCAAAGTACTATAACGTAGTGTTGGTCGTTGCGCGAAAATGTGCGCACGGCGTTGCGAGAATTTCGCGTTGTTCAAACGTGTTTTTTAGAACGAATTCAGCGGTCGAAACTATTTTACGAATGTCATTCTCGATAGAGTCTATGTAATTTGTTTGTAATTATGGAAAAACGTCAACAGTGGAACAATCGAAATACGCTACGATGATTTTACATTGCCTTTGCCAGTCCAGATCTAGTTTGCGGGAAACGGAAATAATCACGTATTTTAGTGCAACAGCTCTCTGTAATTATGCCATCCTTTATTTTCCCTGTATCTCTTATTCTTGGTCAAAATTACATCACAGCGGCTTGCAATGGCACTGCACACTTTGCCTGCAACATGTAATTTTGATGCCATTGCATGAATATATAGGTTAATCGTTAGAATTTTATTCGGGCATTTTCATAATTTCACATTTATTTTGCACAACAAATATTACACATAATTAATCCTCGATATGTTTCTTAAAACGCGGTTACTCATCAATAAATTATTAAATTATCGAGGCAAGATTAAAGCGCGTTTAACGATTATTAAAAACTGCTGTATACATCGTCTTTCTTTTCGTCGATCTATAAATTATAAACGAATTCTTATCGAAAAAGCTTATTTTATATCCCAATTGTCGACGCGCAATCGTCGTGCTAATTATTGATTTGTATTTGCATTCTCGCCACTGCACAAGTTCGCTATTACATCCGCAACCAGCAATTTTCACTTTTCATAACCGGCGTATTCAACGATTTTCATTGAAAAAAAAAAATCGACGAAGCGCGGGAACGACGCTTTCCGCGAGGATAATTGCGCGAAGCGTAAAATTACAAATACATTCTCCTTTAATCGCCGCGGCCTCGGCAGGCACACACTATAGAGTAAAGTGCATCGACCATGGCATCTAAAGATGGGACAATGAGTATATATACGCGCTCGTGATTGCCGCAATGATGCGACCTTTCATTGCTGTATAGGAAAAGGTTCATTAGATCTGCCCTACATTCTTTGGCAGTAACAGGCGTGCGTTTGATGCCCGGATTTAAGGGAATAGGTACGTGCGCTTGACTCGAAAAGCGAAATGTTTTCGTGTTTACTGTAAATTTTGTTTAATTTATCAGTAAACGTAATTTGTTTCGACAATGCTTTAAACAATGGCATACATTCAGGCTTAGAGTAGAGAACGTAAAATAATTTTTGTACACGACTTCTTGTCTTTGACAAATTTCGCAAACTTTCTTTGTGTGCAATTGAAGTAAAAAATTTAACACGTTTAAAATTTTTTAACAAATTTTTGTACTAAATTTAACATTGCATTTTGTAGAATAACGTTGAAATTCTCATACTTATCTAAGAAGTACACGATTTTAAAGCAGGGCAACCGCAGTAAGATAAATTTTTTAGTCTTTTATAAAAATATATTTAATCATTTATTTATTGACTATTTAAGACTTCTTGCCTTAAGGTATACTTGTAGCAAATATGTTGAAGTGATTAAAACGTACTTGAATTCACCGTTACATAAGAAGCAACAAGCTGTTTTACGTAGATTCTTAGATGCAGTATAATTACAATGATAAATATCTTGCCAATCTGAATTGCAATTAAAAATTAGTATTCTAAAAATAACTGAATCTACAAAATCATTCTTGCCATAAACAAATAGATACCTCGATTTGAAACGCATAACACTATTCAATAAGGCTTGTAGCGTATAGAAGCAACAAGTGTAAAACACTGCCAATGAGAAATCGTCGTCGTACATTAAGGTTTCATAGTATGTTTTAAATTTCATTAGGAATTAATTTTACTAAATCTATTCGTGATAATTATAACCAATTATGATAAGCACTTCTTTTGAACTAACCGACAAACGCGATAAATTTTCTACCAGCCGAGGAAGCTATACTATGAGTAAACCAAATAATGAAAGTTTAACTATGCATAGATTTATTTATTATTGTATTTCATCAACAATTTTATGAACATTTTTAACCCTGCAGAACGATCAATAAAAAAATGCTATTCTCGAATTCAAAATAAAATGCACAAACAAGAATTTGACTTTAATTACACATTTCTAAAAGTTTTGCTGGAATTTAAAAATAAACATAAACAATCCATTTTAAGTTAAAAATGTCGGATTGCAGAAATATAAAAAAAATCATTTTAATCATTTTAATCATATTGAATCAAAGCGATATATATAGCGATATAATTTCATACACGATATTGTATTTGTATAAAATGGTGATATGTCAAAAAAATATTACAACTGCGATTAAACTATAATATAGATATATCGAGAAAATTAGCCTTGGTAATATATACACTGAGAAAAATGACCTACTTTTTATAAGCTTCCAGCGCTATATCTATATTATAGTTTAATCTCAACTGTCAAAGAACTAAAACACGTAAAATAATTTCTCCGATCTCTTAGAGTATAACAAAATCCTTGTATTTTTTTATTTCTGCTAATTTACATTTCACTTCTTTATCTTATTGTACGTGTATGTACTAGAAAGAATCTTGATTTTTTCTAACAATAAATGAAAACAATTGTTAAAAAATTTTTTATTTTCTATATTTTTTGGTATAACTAATCTATTTCTATTTAATGTGACTCGCGTAAAACCACGTAATAATTCTACTTTTCATACTAAGAAGATATTATTTGTTTATTTTTTTTTGAGTTACTTTAATTGCTTAAGCCAATATTTCGACGCTCTAAGACCTCTTCTTCACAGAGAGCAATAGATTAACATGTACATTGTCAATCCAAAACCAACAGCTTATACTTAGTCACTACCAAGATAGTCACTACCACTACAGACTGAATTCACACTGAATTTAGATAATTCTGAAATAAATAAGACTAAACCCTTGTAATAAAGCACACCGCTAGTGTAATAAATATCTACAAAGAATTATTTACCAGGCTCTCGTTAAATATAAAAATTAATTTGTAATATTTTGTTCTTTTATTAGTACAAAATCATTTCAGAAATACACTTATTTTAGGAGAAAGTAAGACATGTTGCAAGAAGAGCAATCAACAAGTTTCTATCTTGAAAATGCAGTCGCGGAGGTCATCAGGCCTCGATTTAATTTTTAAGACTTTACTGATTGCTCATGTGTACAGTCGTTTTATATTGTTAAAAGTTAACGATAAAAAATTTTTTTATATTTAATGGATGTATGCATTTCAAAATGTTTTCGAAGGTCTATCTAAGTCTGAAGATGCAGACAACGTAACCGAGAAGTATAAACGCGCATAAAAAACAAATGTAACTATCATAGTGTATGTAGTGCAAATCCACAACTATTAAGGGCTTTGAGTAATGTTTCCACGAATTCGGATTTTTTATCTGTATCATAGCGAAGGTGATCGCTATGTCAGATTTATGTTTATTTACTAGGAGATAAATTCATTTTTACACGCACGGCAAAGATTAATTAGTATCCGTCTGTGCGATAGCGACTATCTGCTCTGCTTAGTCGTCGATCGGTTTTGCATAATGAAAGTTGTAGCGTAATTGACACGCGACATTTTTTTTTTCTATACATTAAGCATTCAGTAAACAAACAGTCCAATGAACTTTAGAACAGATTTATCAGATGCCAGTGATGACACGACAATGATGTGTGAATGGCTCGACTTGTTCATGTACAATATGACACACTTTAATCGCAAATGAATGTAACGAGCGGATTTTTCAAGCGAGGACTCGTAATGCGCGAGGGCTTCTATTTAGTCATTCACTGGACAAAGCATTAATATAATCATAACTCGTCATAACTCCGAGATTTGTCCGCCGGGCGATCATTCGCCGTGCACGTGAAATTTTCTTTCTGTGGCGAGAGCATCGACCGACTTTTGTTTTAACGGATCGGTCTTTGTGTTGGAATGCGGTGTCGATTTTTTCGTTATTTTTTCAATAATTTTTACTTATATTGCATTAATTAAATCTTAGTTTTATTAGAAATTATTTTTATTAACTGAAGAGAATTATTGTTAAAAGAAAGTGTAAACAATATGTAAATAATAGCGAAGATTTCTAACTCGTAAAGACAGCTATTCGTTTTAATTGATGATAATTCACGTTTTATCACGATATGCGCCATGCGCAAGGTTTGAAAAATAGCCAAAAACCAGTTTTAATTGATAGCAGGTATATAATACGCAGCTTGTTATATGATAAAATATTATTTATGACAGTTCTTAAAGTACAAAATTTTTATCGTTTTCAAAGAAGGATAACTGTTTATCGGGGCATCTAATTTGTATAAAAAATTTCTTTAATTCAAGCTTCTTCAAGAGTATTTCCATGCACGATAAATCTTTGTTGCCATCTTTTAATAAAATGAAACTTTTGCGGAACTCTGTATATGTAGTTATAGTGTTCTATGTATCCCACACAATAAAACAAATGATCTAAACGATGTATTATGTAAATTATTTTAAAAATCTTTTTATCACGAAAGTGAATTTAATTTAGTGATTTCATCTTTTTCATTCATTGTCTTGTGTCTTCAAAAATTAAAGACTTTATCTGGAAAAGTAGTCGTTCGCCACTTGTTCCGCACAGTACATTTTGCAGCATCTAATTGGATAAACTCTTTCAGCTACAAACAAACAGGATACGTTAAAACCAGAAGTCGATTAAGATATCACATTTCATAATCTCGTGATTAATCATTTATAATTAAGAACGATACGGTGCAAAGCCTCTACAAGTTTTATCAGACCGTCTTTATTGACAGCGTATCGATACATCAAATTTTCGTTGTCTTCCAATATTACTTAATAATGCAAAGGCGTATTACCATTAAATTAATATCAGAGTGGATAACTGGATTTAAAAAATGCAATTTTCCGATAAGTCTATCATAAATAACTTACAATCTACTGATTTCGCAGAATGTACTCTTGGGAAACAAAATAACTTAGAAATGTTGGAATGTTAATAATTGCACTTCCTGTGTGAAGAAGTATTAGAGAAATGCCATTCCACTAAAAGTATCTATGCGCGCATATTCTACTGCATTACTCGCGAGATTTTGTCTAAAAAGTTTACAGGTTGCTTGATAATTTTATGTAAAATTTAAAAAAGTAGAAGAATTTTTAACGTTTCAAACTCTTTTTTAATCAACTAGAATATTTAAAATTACTACAATTAACAAGTGACAAATGAAATTTTTCGGAAACTGAAATTTTATCAGAAACAAACTTGTGGAAGCAAATATTGATTTTTTTCCTGAGCTCGAGCAAAGTAAATAAAGAGTGGTTTTTACTAGATTAAAAATTGTCATTAAATTTCTTGAAACAAAACGGTTTATGGTGGTGGCCAGGATTTATGCAGTGTTACCTGCACTTGGCTAGTCTAGTTAGTTTATTTTGTATCTAGCTGGGTTACAGCCGTGCAAGGGTCCCCTCCTTGGGAGGGGATTGGCCAAAATCATGCTGCCATGCCAGGTAGGCCATGCTAAGTCGGGAGGTTTTCTTCCCGTAAATGCCTATATCGACTACAACGGCCTTCCCATTTTGGGACCTTGTGCGTCATAGTCACCCGAGCGCTTACGGGGGAGCGTGGTTTCAGCGGCCCACCTGTGTTAGTGTATTGTTTAGCGTCTGTCACTTTTAGTGCGTATTCGTTCCTGGCATCATGGAACCTATTGAGAACCGAAGTATTTCGTCTTCTTGTTGCTGGTGGTAGCGGAAAAGGTGAGCATCAACGACACTCAGGGTTCCCAAGCGGTCACCCATCCAAGTACTAACCCGCGCCTAACGCTGCTCAACTTCGGTGATTGGACGAGAACCGGTTCTTTCAACAACGTAGCATGTGTAATGATACACGTGTATCGTTTACATGCGTATCCACATGTATATATCTATACACATTCACATAATACATTTAAAAATACTTTTAGAGTTATAGAGCGTAAAATAAAATTTAAAATGTTAATATTAGAAATCTTTCTCTTTGAGGAAGCAAATTTGAAATGGGTTTATTTGAAAAATAAGGTCTATTTAAAGAAGCGAGGCATTAAAGAAAAGTGAAAGGTTTCTAGAAATGAGTGCAGATACTATATACGCGCACCATAATGTATAACGTAGCCAATAGTAGAAAATTAAAAAACAGTATGAGATTTACATTTAAAGATGAAAAAAAAAATTGCGACTAATTTATTTGCACACAGTAAACCAATCAATTGACTTTTCACTTCAATGGTCGTGTTTAGTTTAAACAATAGGACATTTTTTGCATTTATATACTGCATAAAATTAACTTATTTCAAAGTTTTAGTATATTCTATTCTGTAACAAAAATTTAACATTTTTCTGTGATCATTCATATGCAAAAAACATTGTTTAACATACAAATTCATAAAATTCTTTTTAAGTTATGAAAACATACGGTCATCGATCAAGCAAAGACCATGCTTATAGAAAGGAAGCAAAACCATGTTAGTGACTGAGCAAAGTGGATATACAGGAAACTTTAGAGACTCCCTCTTTATACCCGAAATGAAAGGAGAATTTTGTTTTCCTAAATGTGCCCTGCAGCTCGGTTTGTATATGGATTAAAATCGGTATTATGCATACTTAGCATATATACACATATTCCAATTAGTACATATACCAGTTGTGAAATCACGAAATTTCACTATGTCACAAAGTTTCGAGGAGCAATCGAGATAGAACGTTTCAAGGTCGCGTAAATAAGAGAGAGAGAGAGAGAGAGAGAGAGAGGCAGAGAGTCAGGCAGAGGTGACATGGCTAACGTAGAGAAGCTACAAGGAAGACGAAAAGTGCAACACACGCTATTAACTCGTGATCAAGCAAGGAGAACAACAATCTTAAGATGCGCATGGTCAGGTGTCACGCGATGTAAGGCATCGGATCTCTTTGGTGAAGTGACGCTAGGTTTATTTACGTAAGCGTCTGAAGCTCAGGGCGGTTGGACCACTAGATTTAGGCAATAGGTGAACGCGAAATGTGTCTCTAAGGTCACCTTTTTAGCAGAACAAAGCGAAATCCATGTTATGTCCCTGAAGTTTCAAACCAAACTGTGTCTTGAACGTCAGATACTTGCAAGTATATCAGATTTTTTTTGGATATAAATCAGAAGTATAAAAATCATTCTTGCAGAACTATATCGACGTGGTTTTTTCATATTGACCCATTCTTGAGATGCAGAGTTGGACTTCCAATCGTAACGAGGATTTTTTGTTTCTCCCAGTATTTCTCTTTTTATGAGCCAATATTATTTTTCTATATCCAGACTCTCATACTAATTGAAGCTCTGGTCCTATCAAATACTTCGGTAATTACTTTATCGAGTGTTTGGATAGATGAGACAAGTGTGTCAATATTAGATTTGCAATGACGATATTTGGCGTAAGTATTTCTAATCGTAATGTAGATTAAAATAAGTGAAAGCATTTTCATTATGGTTAAAAAGATTGCAGAAAAGCATACACTTTCGTTTCTATCGAAACTTAATATGACAGTTTGGTTTTAAATATCATAGTCTGTATCTTTCTGTGGTGATTCAAATAGTGTTTTAGAAAAGGGTTGTAGTGAGCCATATCAATAATTAAGATGCTTTAATGATTTCTGGTCACTATTGCGCGTATACGTTATATAGTTAATAAAACTGTTAACCCATGAACATACATTGATTTATCTGTATAAGACATGCACTAGTGGAAAGGAATTTTCCATGTTTCGTTTTCCCCTGTTATTTTATAGCAGCATTTTGACGAGCTCTCTTGCATTTCTTATCATATCGTCACCGATCTAGATAAAATGAATGTTAGGAAAACACTCATAATGACGCTCGAGCATGCGAATATTTGACCGAATACTTTCGCTACTTAGAGGATCGTTAACTCTCGTTGAGTTTGTAGATATGAGAAACATAAAGCGCGGGTCAGCATTTCCTCTGCGGGGGGGACCAAGTCCGCTGGAGTGAGAGATTAAGAGAGTTGTCGAGGAAATCGCTCGCTTCAATCTCTCATTCTTTCTTTCTCGTGCCGTAAACGGGATGAGAACATTCGATATCTCTCTTTCTCGCAATAGGGAACACGGTTTCTTGAACAGTTTACAGTTAAGCTGCTTGTTCCGCTTCAGGCTTAAAACCTAGGATTGCAGGGGTGGAGCCTGTGCGCATCGACCAATCGCAAATCACTTTGTTTTGACGCTTTTACTTTGCGATAGATGGAGTTAACGTAGATTTTTCGGAAGATTTTGAACATTTTAGATGGAAGTTTTAGTTCCGATCGTAAGGCGAAGCAAAGCAGTTCTCTGCTGTCTATCTCAGTTTTCTGTAAGTGTAAAAAGCGAGTCTCAAAACTTGAAGTATGTGAAAATGTGTGTCAGGTTTATCAAAACAAATTAAAGCATAGAAGTAAATCAAATATACATCAAATCAGAGATAAGATTATAATGCCGAGGATGCCTGATTCAATATCATTTCGATTAAGGTTCGTTTTGACTTTGTGTTTATTTTAGTTCAAATAATATTGCTCTGACAGCAATTTACGAAACCGATCAGTTTCAAAGATACTTAGGCTCAAATTTTTTCTTAAAGAATTTCTCAATATGTATCCATATACCTTAATTAGAATAGAACTTATATCTCTCATCTAAAGTTCAAAATTGTCATTCTTTAAGTTCCAACTATATTTTTTATGCACATGGCATGGGAATGCCTGTTTACTCTGTTTTACTGTACAATAATATTGTCGTATAGTAATATTCTATTGTACGCCTGTAATAAACACGATGACTACGCGGATAGTGTCGTGGTTGTGAAAATGACTCAATAAAATATGAAAACAGTCTGTTTGGTATGTGGATAACATTGAAATTTATTTTGCTGAAGCTTTCAGTCAAAAAAAGTTCATAAAGCACTGAGTTTGAGTGAATTAACGGACGATTGCTACAGCTTCCCCGTTAAAAAATAAATCAACTAAAGCGGCTTGCGCGTCACTGGTGGGCCGACGATGTTGACCAACGACTACAGTCACCGTTGGCCATCGAGATGGTAAATCATAATGAATTCAAATTTTGAGGTTGTGTTCAAAGAAACATTGATATGAATTTTAGATTGAAAAATCAAAAACAATATTTTTATGAACGTATCTCAATATTTATCTCAATTATACATCATTATTTGCTCAGAAAAGCAAAAGTCTTACTTCAATATGCATATTATTGAATCATATCTTATCATAAATTCCAAATTCACAAATTTTTATTTAGTGTGTATACTGTATATTCATTTTTAGATGATTTACAGCAATCATTGGTCAACGGTGATTCAAATAAGTGTTTTCGTTGGCCAACGGTGACTGAAATCGTTGGTCAACGATAAGTGAAAAAATGGGACGAAATAAAAAATTGGCTAACGACGAGTGGAATCGTAGGCCAATCGCACTAGCATTGGCCCATTGTTGGTCAATGATTACTCAACGTTTCTACGAGGATCACAAAATATGGATGAGTTTTATACGTTTTTAACTTTGCAGTACATATACGGTCAAAATAACAATAAACAAAGCTGAGAGTTGCACACACTTCAGAAGTATAGATGATAATTAAAAATTCAAAAGATAAAATTGAGTACAGTACATTAACAGTACTAGGGGATAATATACCATCCCCTATATAATATCTGTTAATCAAGAGTGTGGCTGAATTCCGACTAATTAGTCATGTTTCTACTTAAACGAGATAATATTACTTTTAGTTCTAGACTATTTATACGAAAAAAATCATGGAATAGATTCATTTTTTTCAAATTGCTGTAAATGCAGTAAATGAATGGTTAGAATGCATCAATTTTTTGATCAATTAATTCATAATCAATCATATTTACATATTTTTTAACAAAGCATTTCTTAAAAGAATAAATACTAAACTATCATTTAGAATTAGTACAGTGTACTAAACAAGAAACATATAGTTGTGCTAGATAAGATCTAACACGCGTAAAAAAGTTGATAACCTTGTAATTAGTAGTTAATTGCTTATTTTTAATAATTAAATTATTAATTTTTGAAACGAATTCATTGGCTATTATTCAAGTATTCATATTCATTCTTATTTTAGTGTGATAGGAAGATAGCTATATCGATGAATAGTTGCATTTTTTAAAAGAAACTTTAACTGCTCGTAAGGAATTCAATGATGAGTTTAAATTATTAATTTCATTATTTTCTCTCCACAGCAATGGCTTTAAGTATCCTGCAAAAACTTCTAGAAATGACGAAACAGAATTGCCGTACGAAGTGTCAAAAGTCAGGGAGGCGTTACCACAGTTTTTTGCCGTCGGTGCGAAAAACCTTCTTCTACTCACATTCGGCTCTAGTCTTGGCTTTCCAACGATTCTCATCCCTGAGCTACAGAAGTCTAACCCAGCAGTGCCTGTCACACTTGACGAAGTAACATGGATTGGTTCGTCTTATTTACAATAATTCTTATTACGCTATAAATGTATAATCTATTAGATATGCAAGTGTAATAAGGTTATAAGATATTTGGGAAGCAAAATATTTTTAATAAAATGAATAACTTATCGCATCGGAGGATGAGTAGCGCAATAATGATATTCTGATGAATTACGAAAACAGTTTTTTTTGTATATACCATGGGTATTGCGGTATGCACTTAAAAATATTTCTTGTAGAGTCGACGACAAAATTCCGCAAAGTTTTTTAGTTTTAGATTATTATCTTATTCTCTTACCAGTTACTTCCAGTTGAATGTTTAATGATACTTTGATTTTTTATTGCAGTATGTATAATTACGTATACTTAAGTTATGTCATAAACAGCAATAATCATCATTAAAATATGAGATTTGTAAAAAAAGTTGTTGGCGCGTTGTTCCTCGAGGTAATTAAACTAAAAGTGTGCTTAGTTATTTCGTGCTAGTAGAAAACATTTTACAACGAGAGATCTCCGAGTCATGATGAAACTCAAACTGTGCTTAAAAATTGATATACATTTATTGTCTGGCGTTTGACAGAGATACAAAAGAGGTTATCGACTCAATTCAGCACTACAGTATTTTTTGCCGAATAAGCTCGTCCATCGAAAAAATCATAATAACACAGAAACACGCAATATTATGAATACACACGCGAAAGCTTTTTTTTTATTCCCAACTTTTTCCTCCGAATGCTTTCAAGAAGTCGTTAAACGTTTTTTACACCCCACGTAATCGTGCATGTCAATCAGCGCAATATACGGTTCGATTTTAAAGTTACGCTGCGAAATCTCGGAATGCCAATTTTAACAATCGCATTACCTCCATTTTACTACGCACACTTCGGAAAAGAGCGCGTGGCGCATTACGTCGATAGGCTCGAAGCTGCATCCGCGACAGAAGTCTCCCGCAAAGTCGCTGTGACTCGCTCGTAAAAACAAGGGAACCTCAAAAATCTTTCAGGCAGCATCAACCTGTTCCTGGTGCCGCTCGGCGGCTTCATCAGCGGCGTGATATCCCAGAGACTCGGCCGCAGGCGTACGATGATGCTCGCGACGCTGCCTTTCATCGTCGCCTGGCTGATCTTCCACTTCGCCAACAACGCCGACATGCTCTTCGTCGCCCAGGCCCTCACGGGCTTGACCGGCGGCCTCCTCGAGGCTCCCGTTCTCACCTACGTCGCGGAGATCACGCAGCCCCATCTCCGGGGCTTGCTGTCCGCCACCTCGACCATGGCCGTGATCCTCGGGGTCTTCACCCAGATGCTGACCGGCAGCCTGGTCGGCTGGAGAACGGTCGCCCTCGTCAATCTCGTCTATCCCCTCGTCTGCTTGACCGCGCTCTACATGGTCCCGGAAAGTCCGACGTGGCTCGCAGGTATTCCACCTTGTAATTTAATGACGCTCGCATTGCCATACGAGCTGGCTAATTTATGACGGGTATATAGTGTAACGAACAAAGGAGGACTGCGTTAGCGCGAAATCGAGAAATACACGTTTCTCGCGCAGGTAATTACGCAAGAAGTTCGTTTTCTCAAGCGGCTTTTGCGTCTGGCGTCGTTAAACCGGTATTTTACATTGTCACAATATTTAATTCTGGCAGATAATTAACTTCTTTTATTGTTTAACGAGCTGATTAAGGCGGGACTCCACTGGGTTTTTTTTAACCGAAAAATTAAATCCTATTTGCTTGAAAAAGTTGCTTGAGTTACTGACGTTTCTAACGTTTCTTTGGTATTAGAATATTTTGAAAAAACGAGCTAATTCTTTATGAATATTGTATCACTTGAAACCTTGTGAGCAAGCAACTTTTCCAAAATTCTTCATTTTTGAGGATCACTACATGAATCTATAGGTATCGCGCGGTTACTTACACAGTGACGGAACGACGATCGAAAAAATGATTCATAAGATGTGGAGCCGAGATATGAGCCGGCGTGCGCGAGATTGAAAACAAAAGAATGTAAAGTCTAACGAAGCCGAAAGAAATGCGAGAAATGCCCGAACAGTGTCGTAAAAATAACTCAGCGCGCACTCGACGACACTCGGGCTAATCGCAGGTGTTTATTGCCCGTACACGTTGATGTCTAATTATAGTCGTAACGCCTCGATGAGCACTTGATATTATCTAGGGATTATTTAAAACACTTTGTCGCGAAGCGAAGCGGTTTGTTGATACTTGCGAATTTGGACTTACAGCAGACTGTTGTGGTAATAGATACGCTGCACTAATATTGCCGGCACATCGCATAGAACGTATGGTATAATACATTTCGGGGAATCCTACGGGAGATGTCGATGCTTGGAAAATGTACGAAATTTTTGACGCTAAACGTTTTCGATGAATTTCCGCGTGTCCGAGAGAATCGGCTGTCGCCACCGGAAGTCAATATTTTCCAGAAACTCCCAGATCGATGCGGAGGCTAAAAATAAACAACCAAGCGAAACATTTAAAAAGGAACTCTAGC
This sequence comes from Philotrypesis tridentata, assembly GCA_018906965.1. Taxonomy (NCBI): domain Eukaryota; kingdom Metazoa; phylum Arthropoda; class Insecta; order Hymenoptera; family Pteromalidae; genus Philotrypesis; species Philotrypesis tridentata. Next base: position 2,939,796 of record JACCIB010000023.1, on the reverse strand, counting down.
GGCTAAGTAGAAAATTCCGAGTTTATCGATTATGAAAAATTGGTGGAGATTCGCATTGAGTGGAAATATTTTAGACCAAAGTGAATACTGACCAGATATTTGACAAATATTTGCATATTATGGAAATAGGCTAAATTGTTCGATCAGTATGATATGGAAAAAATAAATGATACATCCTTCGAGCCAATATCGCTTCATTAAATAAATTAAATGCCTACGATTCGGAGGACTGCAATGCCTTCCTTTTAAAGGCTGCAAAAAAGTAGTCTTGAAAAGGAAGGCATTGCAGTCCTCCGAATCGTTAGACATTTAATTTACTTATAATAAAGCGATATTGGCTCGAAGGATGAATTATTTATTTTATCCACAAAAAATATTTGCAATTGTAGATAATGTGCTTAATTCTTCATTGATATTATTAATTACATTGGATTGTGTGAGTTGTCACGATAAAATCATTCTTATGCTAAAATTAAATGTTTACTAATCTTTTATTCAAAATATGAAGATGGCACTTCTTGTGCCTTCTTTTAGCATTCTGTTGAACAATCTTTGTTTTGCTTTATATAATACTTTGAAAATATTAAAATTGCGCTAGTAAAAATTAACAATCTTCTGAATATTGCATGCAATTAGTATGTAGAATAGCTTACGCAAGAAAAACGAAAGTTGACACTTACGAACCATGAAGACTATAGAAAATTTAGGAATTTTTTGTTTGGGTATATACTACCAAGCACTTTAGCGGAGGCGAATAAAAACAAAAATGTAAACTATTTTTGATAGAATATACATTTATTCCAAATTCAGTTGGTAAAAATGCTAAATGTATCTGCAGATAAAGGGCGATTGCTCGAAGCTGAAAAGGCATTGTGCTGGTTACGGGGTTGGGTCACCCCCGAGCACATAAAGGACGAGTTTCGTGATTTGTGCGAGGCATTCCAAAAACCTGTCAATGTCACGACCATTAACTCGATCATCCTGGAAGCTAACAATCCTACGAAGGAGGCACCACCGAAGTCTTGGCACTCGTACTTAGAGAGGACCTTTTACTTGCCTTTTGCACTCGTTACTTTTGTATTTTTCATCAATGCTTTTGGCGGCACTATGGTACTTCAAGTATTTGCTGTTGTCATCCTGGATGAACTGAAGACGCCCATCGACAAGTAAAATACTTTTATTTCGTTAACTGTGCATCGACAGAAATAGTCAGTTGCGAAAAAAGAGGAATTTCGAATAACTCGTTGACAAGCAATTTATTTAAACCAGAATGATTAAAGAGATAAAAGACGATTTCTTTGAAAAGCAGTCGGCTTTGTGAACTAACAAGTCGGTCAAGAATATTTCAATAGACAATCATTTTAGAACAAGTTAAAATAAATTGCTTTTCTCAATGAAAAAATTAACGTTCAAGCAAAAATATTTCCTTTTTTCTGCTTTAAAATATACGATTTCTGTTACGGCACCCGTCTCATCGAAGCTGCCTGTCCTAAAACCGACTTTCTCGCATAATAATCGAAACAGGTATCAAGCGACCGTGATAGTCGGGATAGCCCAGGTGATCGGCACAGTCATCTGCGTGTTCGCCATCCACTTCACGGGCAAGCGAAAATTGTCCTTCGTCTCGGTGTTCGGCACAGGCCTGGCTCTCCTCCTGATCACCGTCTACGGCTACCTGATCATGCACGACCGGATAGACGGGGTGCGGCACACTTGGATACCGACGACGCTGATGGTGGCGGCGGCCTTCTTCTCGCACATCGGCCTCAAGACCCTGCCGTGGGTTCTGGCCGGCGAAGTCTTTCCGCCGGACGTCCGCAGCGTGGCCACGGGCTCGGCCGGCTCCATCGGCTACATCTTCTCGTCCATCACCAACAAGCTGTTCCTCTACATGAAGAACGGCATGACGCTGCCCGGCACCTTTCTCTTCTTCGCCGCCGTGAACTTCGCCGGGGTAGTCGGCTTGTACTTCATGCTGCCCGAGACCGAGGGCAAGACGCTGAAGGAGATCGAGGATCACTACGCTGGCATCCAAAGACTAGACAACAAATCGAAGAAAGTCGACGTGGCCTTCAAGGAGAAATGGGCAGTCGAGAATCCCCAAGTGGTCAGGGACGACCTCGAGAGCAGGATGTAAAAATGTGTAGAAAAAAAAAAGGAATGGTCTTGAGCGACCGCTTGGCTTCTTGTTTATTTTTTCTTTTCTCTTTTGATAAGCCTGAAATGGCATAGCTTTGGAGGATTGCTCGCTGGAAAGTCGCGCATTGTTATACGTCTGACGCATCGATTTACGGCTGTCGTTATACAATTTTTGAAACATGAGCAAGCGATATACCTTCTGTGCATATTGCGCTTTATCGATTTTTCCGATTGCTTTTTACACCGCGAGATTGAAATACTTTACCATTCGTGAATTTCATTCGTGTAATTTTGTATTTATCTTTTGTATTATATCAATAGTTGTTATTGATAATCGAAAAAATATTGTTTAGCATAAGTATAGATCATTTTAATTTTTATCAATTTTTTTTCTAATAGTACTTGAGTTTTATACTGCACAGAAAAATCCATTTGGAGTAAGAATGTTGCAAATACACAAATACTCGGAAAGAAGGCATCGAGGTATGTGAATATAAATATGTAAAAGAGCTATTGGAAAGAGATATTGGAAGTTGATATGTTCGTCAAATTATAGGCAAAGCAAGGAAACTATACCGTAATTTATTCTAATTGATGTAAATTCTTTCTAAACGAATTAGTAATTTTTTTCATCAAATGAGCTATGGCATTTGAGTTTTTATTGACTACGATACCCCTCAGGTAATCTTTAAAATTACATCATATTCGGATGTTGTATTTTTATTTATCTTTCTTATTTAAAATTATCGTTCATCCAATTAAAAAAATGTTTTTTTTTATCGTATACAATTGATTGTTAATAAATTGCTATGATATAATATTATGAAATTTATTCTGAAACGTATCTTTTTATTCACTTGTCGGTCTTACAACAGACTTTTAACTAATGCAGTGTGCCAATAAACTCTATATAATTGCAGCTAATAACATTTCGCATTAACACTTGCTTTCTACATATAGGTATTATGGGTTCCTAATTGAAAAACATACAAAAAAAGTGAAATTAGAAACGTGTGAAACTTTTCTATAGCCACTCTTATATATGAATTGAATACTTGTAACACAAATATAAAAGTTCCTTAAATTTATTGCAATCTCCGGTATGCCATGAATTTTGTATGTAAATTGTTTATTATATTGTAAATTAAAATTATTTTATTAAATTATATAAATAATAAATAAGATATTATTAATCAACGTTACAAAAATTGAAATGCTTCAGAAATTATGGGGATATGAATGATTTATTAGTATAATATTGTAACGTATAAGAATTATTATAAATTCTATATTATGTATAAAATTATAATTAATATAGGATAATATCATAAAGACGATTGATAGAGTATTTGAATATGTAATAGATTCATGCGTCCTATATCGCATGGCAAGACAAATGGTGAAAATAGGCTTTTTAAATCGAGGTGAAGATCTTCAATCATCATTCGAGTTTACAAAGCTCATTAATTCCCCGATTAATACAATGTTTTTTAATTTTGTTGTTTTTAATTACGGGAGTTTAAAGAATATTTTTCAATACACATATGCATGTATTGTACACATACCATATAAATATCCATTACCTACAATTTATTGATAGACATATAGGTAACTTTGACTTTTGAAACTTGGAAAACACTTTTTTTGCTCTAGACTCTTGGCAGCGAAAACGGTGATTTTTAATTTCACGTGATAAAAATATTTTTATATTATTATTATACAATTCCGTATATAGCAAGTTCTCAATGTATACAAACAATGGAAAATAACGATTAAAAATTTGTATAAAATGCAAAAATACTCAATCTTTTTTTCTCATGTTCTATTGAGTATATAGATTGCTTTAATTCATTGACAATACGATTGCGATCATTCCGACCATCTCTAAAATTTAGTTCACTAGAGAAATTGTACTGCGTACCGCACGCGTATAGATTCTTTTTTCCTTATATAACTGAACAGACCAATATTCCTCCTATAGAATTTCACATTTCGTTGATCAACCAATGAAATTTTTTATAATGCTCTGTATTGGCTCTATTCGATATATAATAGGTATCTCGCTTTTGTAGAGTGATTTAAGGGAACAAAACACCCCTACAACCTAAAAAATTAATCATAATAAATTTAGGTTTAGTCTGTGCAGATAATAGATCATTTTATTTTAAAAGTAGACAATATTACCTTCAATTTACTTACCTTACCTTAATTTAAAACCAACAAATCATTTTAGGCTTAGGAAACTGAAACTAAATGGAAAATGTTTTTAAAAACTGTCATTCTCATGTGAATGTAGGGATTGTTCAATTGCATATGCTTGGAAAATAAAAAAAAGTACGAGAATTAACCCGTATAAATTAAAAAATTCAGTTGTTTTTATTTATCTACTTTTAGTATAAAAATTAACTATTATCCGTATGGAATAAGTTTAAATTCATTTATAATTTTATTTTTTATTTTATCCTCTTAAAAAAACTAATTTAATGTATAGCAGTAATAATAGGTCCCTAAAAAGGGAAATCCCACGAAAAACCGATAAAATCGCAACCCACCTACCTAAAACTTCTTACCAACAGTAGGTACATTCGCTGAGTCTAACGGATCTCCATCAAAGTGTGACTTCCAAAATAAGGGTAAAACAGCCGTTAATGCCTCAAATGAACAAGTAAGTCGACTACTTCGACAGTATGCATAATCTGTACGCGCGCACCTACGTCTACATTTATAATTGAATAATACAGCCAGTGATCGCGCAGGGATTTGCTTTGCTCGTTCCAAACTATCATACGATTCGGCCTCGACCGTTTAATGGTGTTATCTCGTCGTCGCGTGGACGAGAGAGCGAGAGAGAGATAGAGAGAGAGAGAGAGAAAGAGAGAGCCGCATGTGCCATGCGCGTCTGGTATATTGATGCGTCGAGCTGCGAAGGGTTGTCGACGCGCAGGCGCCGAGAGCCAGCAGTTCTGCCGTCTCGTTCCACCTTTCGTTGAGCAGTTTCTTCTCCCGCATGATTTCCCGGATAAATTAACTGCGTTTTTCCCCCTAACCTCGACATCGCGACGCGCTATCGTTTCGCTGCCGAGCCTGTTTCTCTCGCTCCTCTGCCCGAAACATCCGATCGCGCTTAATTTCGACGTAATACGTCTCTCTCTCTCTCTCTGTCTATCTCCATCTCTCTCCTTCCCTCGCCGGCGCGCGCGCTTTATCTCGCCCCGTTGGAAGGGAAAATGGTCGATATTTTAGCTATAGCGGTGGCCACAGTGACGCGAGCCGCGCTCCCAGCACACGTATACCTCCGCCGAGGCCATCAGTGAGAGAGTGAGAGAGAGAGAGAGAGAGAGCCCTCGACGTTTTAGTCTTCTCTTGGGCTGGCAGTCGAGGAAAATTCATACGGCCACGGATTTGCGAGGATCGAGGCAGTTTCGCACAGTCAGTCGGGCCAGCTCGTCCTTTTTGTTTTTCGTTCGGCGCGCAATTATTATCGTCGAGCTGCAGCGAGGCTACACGCAGTGAGAGAGTTATTCGTGGGAGCGGAAATTGAGAAAACACAGACACAGTGCGCCGAGACGAAGGGCCGAGAGGAGTAGACAAGTCCGCTGCGGGGCCGAGCTAGTCGGATCGTTGGATTTTCACTTTCAAGGTACACAACGGCCGTGACTGGAAAGCCGTGGAAAAGCTTTCTCTCTCGAATGAGACGAGCGCAGCGGGGCCCAGAAGTGCTCGGTGCTATTCTCGTGTGCTCTGCCTGGCAGATTCTCAGGCCCTGCGCTTCAGCTTCGAGAGGATCGTTTTTCCAAGTGGCTCCGCGTCCCTCTCCCTCTGCGCTTTGTCCTACTACTCTGCTTTCCGTAGATATGTGAATCCTATTTTTATGCATGCATTTTGTACCGTAAAAAGCGGGGGGGAAGCGCGGTGGACGAGTGAAAATAAATAGATTCGAGTAGTAACAGGGCGGAGATGTCAAGGCAGACGGGGAGAACTCGGGCAAGAGATTTTCCGGATCGATTCCGTCCCTTTTTTGTTACCTTCCACCAACTTCCCTCGCCTATACGTGTTTATGCGCGTCCGTGGATTTGCCAGCCCGACAAAGCTATAATTGCGCGAGCGTTTGCACGTGAGAGCGGATGAAAAATTCGCAGGGCTGAGAGTGACACTCAAATCTACCGTCGATGTACACGGCGAGCCGCGAAGCTTCATTATTTAGAAGGGTGTGCAGGGAAAGCCCGATGACGTCTCGTCTTCGCTCCGATAGAGGACCAATTAAATTTGTAAACTCAGAGGAACTAGTTTGCTTTGCGGATCGAGGGACGAGGTATCCGAGAGTCGGTATCACTCGGGGATGTGTTGATTGTGCAATCGTGTTGGAAAGTTAGTTTGACGTTTATTTTGACGAAAAACAGACTCGATCGCGCGTTCGACACTTTGTCAGACTTGGCAGCGATACTGTAAATACATTTGCATTCAAACAAAACAGTGTCAGCCTTTTTCGTTTCAATTGGATTAGAAGGTAGCCAGTTTCGAGCGTTTAAGCTTAACTATAGCTTAAATTTTTCTGTGGAGAAAAAAGTAATTGTTTTATCAAGGTTGAGTAAGCTAATACATCGTTCGAGTGTATTATCTGTTATATTATCAAAAGTCTATGCAAAATACAGCTTGTTACCTGTCACCCACACTGCGAATAATTACGTGAACGTCACAACGCAAATATTCACGCGTGCTTTACTTTTGACACCTAATAACCTAAAAATGTGATTACATCAATTGCCAATGCAAACTAAGTCAAAGCACACTTAATTCGGATTTTTCCGTTGATACACATATGTCAGAGTGACACCTTGTTGAATGCGTACATGTGATCTTTCAAATAAGATCGAGTGCGCGTTCTCTCTCTCTCTCTCTCTCTCGTCGAGAGCAAATGGCTCGGCTCAAAGCAGAGGTTAGGTCCATTTTCGTTCTAGATTCCGATCGAGCGGACGAATCGGAACGAGTGCTGATTTCGGCATTATCGGAAGCGAAAATGTATCATCAACGTCCCGAGGACTTCTGTCAGTCTCGTTTTCTCGCGACTACAATTATTTTTGCGTCGATATGCACGAGCAACCTCGTTTCCGTTAATGTTTTTTTCAAGTAAATCGATGAACCGATTGCTCTGCACTTAACCTATACACTCACTCTCTGCAAGAAACACTTACACACACACACACACACTGCATGGGTTGGAGAATCTGAAAAATGTCTGGGTATACGCTTATGACAAAGTTGCCGAGCGCTTCTCTGCATGACTAATTGATCCTGCTTGCGATCGAGACTGAAAATTTAAGGATGGCAAGGGGCTTACAGCGAATGCGTGACAAAAGTCTGACTTTGGGCACCGTGCCGTTGAGAGTGGAATACACTTGTCTGCTGAAAATTCAGATTAAAACGAATGCTAAGATATGTCATTAGATTTATGTCATTGAATTACATGGCAAAATTATGTGACTTGCGGTGTGATAAAAGTATGGTAAAAGTAAGACTTTTGTGACACATTGAAAAAGTGTGTCAAAAGCGCGACTTGTTTAGGACACATCGAAACTACGACATTTTCGCGTAAGGCGAATTCAGCCTGAACCCAGTGTCCCAAGTCGTACTTACTCACTTAAAGGTCCAACTAAAATTTGCACGCGCTATACTAAGTAGGTAGATAACGAGATCGCGTAAGTAGATTATCTGGGCAACGAAAGCTTTGACGGCACGAGTGCAGTGGAGCAGCGTAAAATTCGATTCTTACGGGGGAGGAGGTGGGCGCGGGAGGGGGCTGCCGTGGGCTCGTGCACGCGCTCGAAAAAAATTCCTCGACGCACACGGAGAGAGCGGCACGTCGATAGGCGCGTTATTGATCTTGCCTCGTTCTCTCCTTGCTCGAGTATACGAGTCGGCGGCGTCGACGACGTGTGCACGCTCTGCGAAGCTCCCGCCCGCCTTCGCAGCTCGTGCAGCCTCTGGTACAACGTTTGTGTAGCTCGACGCAGTTCTCGGAAATCGAGTTTTGTTATCCCCCCCCTCTGACGCGCGCTTCTCCTTTCTCGAATTTGAATTTTCTCTCTCGGCGTGTCGGCTCTCACGCTCTGCTGCGAAAAGACAGTCGAATTATGAGACGGAGGAAGCTGGAAAGCCCGAGCGAATGACGCACGGAAGCGTCTGAATGCTTTTTTGCGTGTCTCGATAGTTGGCTGGGCATTTTTTTGGTCCTGCTTTTTTTTCCTGGCGGACTCTTTTTTACTGATACTTCCAGATTTATGTGATATGGTATTAAAATGGGGAACGATCGGGGGATAGTTATTGACAAGCAATTGCGCAGGACACTGTTAGAGCACGCAATATTTGGACGATAACGTTGACGTTTAGGAAATCGTAACTATAAGTCGTTTCTCGATATTCCGGACGAAATGTAGGAAATTCGACGTGGCGGGTGCACGCGAATTTGAAGAAAATATGAGAAATAGAAAAAATATTTGATACTGAAATAATACATACAATTTTGAGAATAATATTGGTATTGATTGAAGGCTCGTGTCAATAAATCGACAGCTGTATAGATTTGTATCATATTTTGATGCGAATCATTTTCAAGTCAGTTTATATATCTTGTGCTGGATGCATACGTAATTTATTTTTATATGTTTAATGTGATTCCCAATTGGACGAAAGAAGGATAGATGATAAATATAGAGAAGGCGTGGGAAAACTAGAGCAACGTTGGGGAAATTCAGGTGTCGAAAAGATCGAGGGGTATTAAACAGAGTGTTGCCTAAAGCAACCCTTGCAACATAGGATTTAATGACATTTTACTACTACAAATCTTTCTAGAACAATGCAAAATATTGTCTTCACTAGTTGTACATGACGTATTTGATAGATTTGAAGAATGCAGTGCAAAGTAGGAAATGTGCTTGTCAATTTAGTAGATAAACAATAGTAAATCGTTAAATTGTCGATTATTAGTTCAAAGCAGGTTACAAAATTAATATTGCCTGTATACATTTTCTGTGTACAAGCGGTTTTGTAAATATATACGCATGTTTGACATTTGAGTGAATTATCTGCTTATTATACAGACAAATAGGTCAATGACGCACCAATTCATAAATCTGGATCACATATTTGAAATCAATGTTTAAAACTTCTTCCTTTATTATGCTTACTTCACAACACGCTAAATATACTTACTTCATTCCTATGTCATGGATTCAATCATAAGTTTATTGATAATTCATAAGACTGAATATAAACGTAGTTATGAATATGGTATAGCTACATAATAATTATGAACTCATGATTCCATAAAAGAATTCGAAAGTACGTAATTGTATAAAATCTCAACCTTTAACAATAAACTTTATATTATTTTCAGTTGTTGGATGTCAGGTGTGGTACTTAGCTTTAACAAGCATAATAAAAGTCGGCATAATATTTTCAGGGAAAATCTTGAATTTGATATTTTTAATCAAAGTTATATTGTTAGCGTTTAATCAGAAAGATTCATGTGACCTGATTTTGCTCAAGTTCCTCTTAACACTTATGCTCGTATAGAAATATTGGTTGTTGAAACTTGAATAGGTCGCACTGATTACGCATATAGCAGTTGTGTCACCATAGAACATATAATTTTCCATCCACGACAACTTTGAGACAATCATGCAGAAACTGTTTATTCATATATCTTGTTCCACGGTAAACTTATCTGACACTGATGTAGGTTTATTTGTATTAATGCCTAAACTTCTGATTTTCACGCAGGAAAAAGTTTTGAGTACGAAAGACTGCAACGCTTAGGACGCGAAAGCGTTCACAATTAAAAAAAAACTTTTGAGTATGAAAAGCAGTGTGCACACAAGAGGGTTTAAAGCGAATAAACAAACCGAGTCACTGATCGAGTAACAGCTTATTAACTTTTCATATTTTTCCGTGCGCAAGTGAATATTGGAATGATAGCGAGTTGTCCCAAAGGATCGACCCTTTTAAAGCACGAAAAAGGTTACATTTTATTACTCCAAGACGAGGAAATAATGGTTAAGCTCATGTAGCACTAACAAATAATCAATAGAATCCGCGATTTTCCCCAGACAAAACGCTTGGTCACTCGAGGCGCTGCTTTAATTCCCGCAATGGCCTTATTCGTTGTAATCAGCGAAAAATAGTGTACGCCACTTAAAAGCTCGGGCATACAGTAAGATAAATACGGCAACAGCCGGCTGCATATGCAGCATTATCAGCTGGACGAGTCGAGACACACGGCTGGACGTTGGCTAAGGTAGATATTTACCAACGATATACACATGGTCGGCTGAATAACCGGCTGTCTCTATACACCACACTGCATGTGTTCATTGCGTCAGAATAATCAAACGCGTCCTTGTCTGATAAATTCACTTCCGGGTGACCTGCTTCGAGCTTTTCCTGCGCCGTTCCCTCGCAATAAACGACACAGTCAGGGAATCCAGACTGCGGCCGTTCGACTGTCGCTTTCTACGATTCAGTCGCTTTATTTAGGTGTCTTCTTGTTCTCTCTGTGGCTCTCGACTTGGAGAACTAACTTTTCCCGGATGGCTTTGTGCAATTAACACTATGGCTGTTCGAGCTTTTTTTCTTCTGTTCGTTCGCCGGTATAGGACACCACAATTGTTGTTGAGCCTCTATTCCATCTTTCATATAAAAAGTTTATTTTTTGTTTATTGCTATTATTATTTATTTATGTGGCGTATCCAGCTTTAGAATTATTTATCAACGATCATGACAGTTATTGCTGCATACTCGAAGCTAATCAATAGTTTACCAATTACATAGCATGCAAGACGTTAATAATTAAGATATCAAAGCCATCATTATTTTTAGAGCATTAAATCCGATTTTCTTATATCTTTATCTAGTTTCTCTTTCTATATCAATCTTTAATGTGCCCGCACTATAGTTGTTTATCTAAGGAAGTTGAGTTATTTTTGTACAGCATATACCTATGAGCTGTGAATTAATTTATGCGGTTGGCTACATTCATAGCGATATTCTAAGAAATGTGAGAACAAACTTTATTGTGGTTAAGCAACTAACTTGAAAATCAGGGATTCAAATAAGCATATTCTCTATAACACTCATATATGTTTTCACAATATATCGTCCAGTCAACTCAAAATCGTAGCCTTTGAAAGATCTTCTCGGAAAAAAGATGTGCACTGTTTGCCATCAATTAAAGCTGAAATCCACAACTTTACGCATCAATTGGCTTTCCATTTCTGTCTACTGTATGAATAAATTTTAATATACATACGCCGCAATTACCCAATATACGGAGAAACACAGATAATACGATAATATTATTACCAAGTACGTACAGATTGTTACCAATTACAAATATTTTACCGCAAAGCGTATCGTTGTACAAATCATTAAGAAATTAAAGACTTGAGTATTTTTTGATGGGGAAATGAATTTTAATATTACGCCAAGAATCTCATAAGAATATTTATGAGGAGCAGCCTTCTTTAAAATTCATAGATTTTTCAGTATATAACTTGTATTTTGTTACTATTCAACCCACGGCCAATGAATACAATTCAAAATTGTAAATTAAATGACATAGTCTTTTTATTATTCTGCTTTATTTTATTACTGCCAATATTTTTACTGCGTCCTGATACCGATGATGTTTTTCGATATCATTTACTCAGTATCAAGCACGTGGTGTGTTAGTCAAGTCCATTAAGAACAAGAAAATATCAAGTTATGATGTACGCCTATAAATAAAAAGAAACCTTGGTGTAAGCTTCAGTCGATAGTTCACAATACTTATATACTTATTTCGACTGTAACTCTTAGAATCACAGTCGATTCTCCAATTATGCACGACGTAGATGTAAGCGCACTGACTCAAATATAAGCAAGCATAAATTTCAAAGTTTTCTTTCAGTCGATATTACCTTCTCCCTTTAAAACGCGTCGCCGATTTGGAAACGCGAACAATATTTTCTGATCCGAAACTTGTAAAAAGTTTCTTCTCTCCGGTTTAACGCTTCTGACCGATAAAAAGAAAAAAAGGGACTGTACACAGCGCCGAGTGGGAGTTTCGTTCCGCGCTCGGCGATGCTATCGATCGTAAACACACTGTTTATTTTCGTGACATACGCGCGGCGCACACAGGTGTATGAACCGCTCAGTGCCTCTGCTACTGGCCTATTTTACTCGTTTTTTTTCGAGCATCTTGCTTAATAACGAAAAAGAAAAAAAAACAGCCGCTGACTTCGCAGACGTCGCGATGACCCAGTTTCAGGGGGTGCTCTTTAAGAATTTTGATTTCTTCTCTTTTGTTTTCTTCTGACGGTGGAAGCTTTGTGACAGCGAAAATTTCGGTTGATATTAAAACACCTTTTTTCACGTTTGAAAGTGCATTTGAATCTCTATAATTACGTGTATTTAAAAGTTTTTGTGAATGGGTGTACCCGTATGCGGGTGTATTATAATATCTTTGTAACGTGTTCGTGTATGTCATGTTTACGTGAAGATCAATTATAAAGTTTTAGAAAAAATTCGTAATTTTTTAAGTTAATAATATTAGTACTAAAATAGAGCTTTAATTTGAGCTATAAAACATTAAAATCGGACTGTTAGATTCCGAATTATTGGCAAATTTCTCGAATCGATCTGAAAAAATTCAGGTATATTGTTTGGCTAATTTTAAGACCTTTTTACTCTTACCAAATTTTTGGAAAATGTGTAGTTTTTCTATTAAAAATATATCAATATTTTTACGAAAAATTTACATTTGAGGCACCATTGCTGTAATTAAATTTTAACAACTCGGAATCTAGCAATCCGATTTTAATGTTTCATTATGTTCAAATTGAAGGTCTATTTTGGTACTCAATAATTATATGTGAGAAATTTTAGATACTTGATTATTAAATTACTAGAAGTATGCAATGTGCAAAAACAATATTTTTCTCTTTTTAAATTTCACACATGGATATCAAAATTATTTAACAAAACAGTGTCATACGACCATTTCCGTGGGAACCCTTTTTTGTATTCGGTGTATTGTATAGAAGAAGAAATGAAACGCTGTCTCAGAGGCGTAGCACGAAATTATTTTTAAAGACTTTCCAACCAACAAAACTATATATTGAATATTTTTCCCAGAGATTCCCGTATATCTTTTAAATTAATTTTCCATTTTTAATATAACAATAATACAGTGCCATATAGAATTCGCTAAATTCAGAATAATAAAGGTATTGATTGATTGAAAGCACCCTCCTATTGTATTTGACGTAATATTATTCCCAAGCTAGTTGCATTATTCATTTTTATTAAATGATTATTTAAATTCAGAGATGAAAGAAAGACATGCAATAAACATGAAAAGATTGTTAAAAGAATCCAGGCTTGTTAGAGATTACGGGAGGGGTGGCTTTTGAAGCATAAATGCCCCTTAAAACCGCAAGGGGTTGGAAGAAATTTCACACACATTCAAGCAGGCGTTTTTTAAGATCGCGTGATTCGAAGTGCTTCTACACCTTTAGATGCGTTTCTAGAGGGGTTTGATAAAATTGAAACTTTTACGACAACAGAGCTTCCTCTCGGTGGAAGCAGTGATAAGAAACTTACAGTACTGATTAAAAATCAATAAATTCGTAATTACTGTGCATGTACAGGTTCGAATAAATATTTTTGAACGCCATTTTTTTAAGATTAAATATATCATTATACCGTTAAATGTGATTAGTAACTTTATCTGATTATTTTAGGAAGATTATGCAATATTCCGGGAAGATTGAGTAGTACATGGGAATCTCATAAATATGTCAAATATGTTTTATAAGTAATAAAAACAGAAATTTTTAGTATGCAGTTATATTTTCACACGGGCATACAGATTATATACTAAAGTTTTGTTATTAATATACTTTTGTAATTACAATGAATTCAGTGGATTCAGGTTATGCTTTGAGCTTAATATATCAGTCATGAACTATGGTAATTAATCATGTTTACTTAGCAATCAATCAGAGTCGCGTATCGAATGCTTTTAAATCTTTTTTTTTAAAGAGGATTATAGTCAATTATAAATGTAATTCAGATAAACGTATTTAGAAGATGAAATTAATCGCATTCTAAATGATTCAAAGTTTTATTTTAATTGAATGCATCTATACAAAAAGATTTGGTTTACTTTAAAAAGCAGAAGAGTATCGACTATCGATAAGTAATCAGGAATGGGTAGCATCTATGTGTGCATTTTGTTTTGCTAGAAAACAATTGACGAAACGTATAGAAATAGTTTTATTCAGGGCTTTCAATGTAATAGTTGATTAGTTTGCAGATCTAAAAGATAATATAGAAAAAAAATAAGAGCCCTTGACTGAAAAAAAGAGTTGGAATAGGATTCTAAAACAAAAGCCCTAGATAGTACAATGCTTTAAAAGGAGATGGAAGTGAAGCAAGATCAATATAAATATGGAGGGCAACTTAAGAGCTGAATCATAAGCGAAAGCAGCGGGAGAGAAGAAGGAATAAAAAGGGCACATCGGGAGGTTACACAAATAAAAATCATGTCACGCGTGAAACGATAATCGCCGCGATAAAAAAAATGCTTTTGAACATGTATAAAATGACGAGATATTTATACTAAACTCGATGAATTATTGCTCGATTTCGGTGTTCATTGCGCCCAAAAATACGCTATATATAATCGTTAAGAGCGAAGGGAGCAGTAGTTTCGTAGTCTTTGCGTACGCATCCAAGAAAAAAATCCTCAGGTCGTATATACATACAAAAGAATACGAAGATCGCGAATAAATGATAGCGACCTGAGCTAGATCGAGATAAGGAAAGAATAATGGGTCATTTCGAGCTGAAAAAGAATCCGTGAGCCCAGCACGTACACCGCTTTTTTTCCTCGCATTATTCCGCCTGGCGCACCGGCTCAATAATGCCATTCGAAAAAAAAAGAGTTAAAATAAAGGACGTGGGGGGCAGAGCTGTTCTCGACGCCGGGAATTCCCGGAAAATTTTCCCGCGATCAGATATATACGCGGACAGGGTTGGGAAACATTATCGCCGGTGTAGCCACGCCTAAACGAGCCGTCAGCAGACCCAGAGATGGAAGATGGGAAAATGGGGTCGAAAAGAGTGGAGGAGGAAAAGCGTGCGCTGGTGCGAGCGAGTGAATGACATGGCCGGAGTCCGGAGGCCTCTGCTATGAGCTTTGCATTGATTTCGCCGCGTGTTATACGCGAGGGCGAATCAAGCGCGGTCTCGATCCGAATTCCGACGATCCGGCTTCTTCGGTCGCGCTCCTTGATGTATATTGCAGCGGCTGTAACCGCTGCTATTTCTGTCGCTCGCACGCGCGCAACGACAATCGATAAGGACTTTCACCGCGAACGAGATGCGAGATAAATAGCGATACCGACTTGAATGAGTAATTTTCCTTTTTTTTCGTCGCTTTCCTGATTTCTCCGCGCGCTCGAGATAGCGCTCGTGATTTTTTCATTTTTTTATCTTATTCTTCGGTTTATCTTTATTCGCTTGGGTAATGCGTTGATCGATGATAATCAACCGAGTAATCGAAACGTTATAAAGAACCTGAAATGATTTGCATGTGTGTTATGCGTATCGGTTACAAGTTTTTGAAGGGGAAAGTCCACAATTTTCATTTTTGCAAATACCGCACAAAGTTATACTTTGAATTTCATCGTGGACGAGTACTTTTACTATTTTATTATAATGACGTTAAAATTTATAATGAGTATTTTTCATTAAAAAAATGCCTTGTAAAGATTTAAAGTAAATATGAAAAAAATATCGATTTATCGCGTTTCAAACTGCACGCCATCATAACGTATAGCAAACTAAAATCTAGCTAATTTACATTTCATTATGTCTAATAATAGACATGAATCTACCACAAACTGCGGGACAATTGCCATCCATCCAGTGATAACAAAAAGTTGGCGAAGTTTGAAGTTCATCATCGAATACCTGGAAGCAAAAAAATTTGAATTACGAGTTTTCCCACAGCTCGCTTCTTAATTGTCAAATTTATTACTCAAAGTTGCAACTTGAAACTCGATACTCAAACTCGCATTTACGTTTTTTAGCCGTTGTACACTATCCATCCCCTATATCTCCATACGTTTTGGTTGAACTAACAGTATACGATTCTTAGAAAGCGTTTACGCAAGTTTCAGTATTAAGTTTCAAGTCTGATTTGTCAAGACTATAAATTTTAGCTCTAACAGTGCTGTCTCGCCAGCTGCGTTATGGCGGGAAATTTAAATTTTCAATTGATTCGCAGCGAGCGAGCTTATCGCGAATGACGGTCGTACACAGCTGCGCGTAACTTGGAGGTACGCCTACGCGAAGCGGTCCGAGCGATGCGCGCGCATCGTCGCAGCTTTTCCTGGACTGTGCTCTCATTTTCGCGAACCAATTTTTCCGGGGCCGATATGTCAAGGTGCTCATGTTCGTTAATGGCAACCCAGACGAGGTTGTCACCAAAACATTTATGGGGCAGTGCGAGTCTAGAGTGAAATTCGCGAGACTAAGTGGGAGGGGGAGAGAGAAAGAACAACCTGCAGTGTAGGAATGCAAGATCGAGCGCGTCTGGCATGTTTTACATTAAAATATTGGATAATAAGTAGTAGCTTTGTGTATTAACAGAACTTTCCAGGTAAACACTGGTTGCGCAGCTGTTTGGGTGATTAAAATCCAAATGCTGAGAATGCGAAAAAAAGGGTTTGCACAAAGGCTAATGAATTAATTAATGTACTACGTTAATTAGTAAGCGTAATGCACTGCTATGTACACCTGTTTAAGGAAAAAATTGTACTTCTGTAAGGAAATATTCTGCGGTCTTTTCTAAACTACATAGACACTTCGCTGAACGAATAAACTGCATGGTTTTGACATTGCGACCAAGATTCCGTAATTTACAAGTAAACAACTCTCCGCGCATTTTATCCTTAAGTATTGTACTTAGAAATGTTGTACTGACTTTGCTCTACCAGAAGGACACTTCGTTGATTGCATAAACTGCGGGATATTGAAATTAGGCCAATGTCTTTTAATTTACAAGTAAGGAACTCTCCGCACGTTTTATCCTAAAGTATTGTACTTGGAATTATTCTACGATCTTTGCTCAATCACAAAGACAGTAGGTCGATTCAATAAACTACACGGTATTGAAATAAAAGACAAGTTTTGGTAAGCATACAAGTAAAGTTGTTTCTACATATTTTATTGTAAAGTATTGTACGTACGGATTTGTACGATCCCTGCACTTCCACTAGTATACCGCGTCAATTCAAGAAAATTCGCGGTATTGAAATTAAAGGCAACTTTTCATAATAATACAAGTAAAGTTATTTCCGCATATTTTATAGTTAAATCTTACACGTACGGATATTGTACGACCAATTCAATAATGAGTCAACGCCGTAGCCTCCATCAGTAGGGTGACCAGCCGGAGAACGCTGGCATCGCCCCTGCCACAAATTCGCGACACATAGCGCGCGCAGCTGTACAGGACCTATACAATGAATTCAACGGGCGCTTTTTCAATAGTGAGTTGTCGTTCTTCGCGGTTTTGTGGCAGAACGGCATGACGGCGTCCTCCGGCTGCACTGACATTTACGCGCGGACCATCCATCTGAACTGGCCCATTTTAAAAAAGTTGCCACTCGAAGAGACGCACGGAACTCTATTGCACGAGATGGTACACATCTCGGTGTATCTACGCGGGCACGTGGACGACAGCCAGGTTATGGAGTTGTAGAGAGGAGGTATGAGGTTGTAGCATTTGCGGATTATAGAGTTGGGGAGGGGGGTAGGGGGTTTTAGGGTTGGGGAGGTGGGATATGGGGTTATCGAGTTGGCCAGGGGGGGTATGGGGTTATGCCAAAAAATGCCAAAAAATAGTTTTTTCGTTAATCAAAGTATTTTTCAACGAAGAAAAGGGTAAAAAAGAGCCTTTTATGCGAGTTGCCCATGGAAAACAGTAAAATCCAATGACGAAATCAGGCGAAAGGAGGTGAGGGGAATCGCGCTTGTCTGGCGCGAGAAAAGTAGATCTCATCTGCGACTATATAAGCGAGGGAGGGATAGAATGGGCGAAGGGAGGCTAAATCGATAATCTCTGACTGCAGCAACGGACTAGGCTGGAAAACGCGTGGAAGCCGAAGGCCCTATATGTATACATGACGTTGGTACTTAGGCTTTACTCGTACTATAGAGTAAGTGAAAGCTATACTTCGCGTGCTGCAGCTTTTGCCTTCGAAGAAGCTCGTCTGAGAGCTTGAAGAATGATTGAATGAAGTATTGATCGCGGGATATTTCGCTACAGCTGTATTGACTGGAAAAAAATTCTTTTCTCGTAACAATGTTCAATTAATTAGCTGTTGTAATTAGTAGTTGTAAGCTGATTATCACTAAATTTACCATTATTTAAGTTCATATAGTGACCCGTTTTTCTTTATTATGTACCATATTTGAAAATTTTCAAAAACTGCGGCTTGTATCTTCTTCCATACAGTATACATTTTATTGTATCTGTTTCTTCCCGTTAATAAACAAGTTTTATTTATATTTGTAAATATAAATAATAGTTCTGCAATTCATGTTCATTTATCATGGTCCAATGATTTGTTATTAGTTCACTAAACTTTGTTTATTTTCTGCCAGGGGGGTTAGTATTCATAAATTTCACTATTATGGGTAATCTCCTGGTCGATTTTCAGTATAAAACTCCTATTACATTTTTATAGATAATACTGTAGCAGTTATCGATTGTTACCTTTCTAAAATATGTAATATTACATTTAGTTTAAGATTGGAATACACACACACACACACACACACACACACACACACGCACACACACAGACACATACACGCAGACACACACAATAAATAGTAAAATTTGATTAAATTAAGAATTTATCTGTCACTTCGAGCCAAAGAAATTAAAATTACAAAGGTTAAATTTACTGATTTCTAAAAAATACTTAATTAATATTAGTGCTTAATATTAGATATAAATATATTTAGAGTCTTTTTCATAATGTTCCTTTTTGTTCCGCTAGAAAGATCACAATTTTTGTGTCCCATCAGCTTAATTTCCAACTTTTTTCCATAAGTAACACCCATTCTGGTATATCATGTTGCGTCTAAGATAGGACTACTCGTCATCTTACTGATGAGCCCAACGAGTGGTCTGGGGCGAAACGCACTAATATTAAGTTTTATTTAGAAATCAGTAAATTTAACCTTTGTAATTTTAACTTCTTTGGCTCGAAGTGACAGATAAATTCTTAATTTAATAGAATTATAGTCGAGCGATAAATTCATTATCTTTAAAGTAAAATTGTATGTTTCGTTAAGGAGATGCCAGAGTCACTAAAAAAAAAAGATGTTCTGTCGTCCTTAACATCAAAAATTTTCTAGGAATCATGAATACTCAATTCATAGACCTTGTTTTCAGTACATAAATGGTATGTTCCGAAATAGATATTAACATTATTTATACGAGCTAAGTCTTGTGTTTATGTAATTATGCGTAATTTTTACAAACAATGATAACTAAGTCACGACGAGGTGAAGACTGCGATAAAACTACAATTCAAAACAAGAACATTATTACTTTCTTTTAAGCTCTTCAATAACATGACAGTTTTAAGTAATTAAGTAAATAAAAATTCTGTGGACTTTTTCTATTGCAATATACGTTATCCCGTAGTCGGCTTCACTGAATTGTGCTTTTTAATAAATTGTATGCTAAAAGTTATGATTATACTGTAGGAGTTAAGGTCGTCAGGAGTCTTGGCGTTGACTACAAAAGCTCTTTGCATCTGTTTAAAAAGACGTTTAGAGATGTTTGTAGAATAATTTTTTCTACCCACCAGGGACTGCAAAAAGTTTCAGTTTTATAGACGACGCTTTCCCTTCCATTTCCCAACAGCATTTCTACTTGCACATGCAACCCTCGTCTTTCATTTGTTATTTCACCTGACTCGAAGTTATCATTCGACAAAAATAAATTAAACGTGTATTCAGCTGATCATGCAGTCTGTTTTGAAAATATCGTTATTGCTCACGCTCAATTCATTTACATCTTTATTGTTAGCAAAATGTTAATTGCATGCTGATTGCCACCCGTACTTCGTGTACATAGCATAAAATAAATATGTGAGGAACTATTCTTATGTACGCGAAAGTGATGGTCTGTCCCGATGCTTCGGACTTGTTTTTATTGCACTTTAACAGAAGTAAAGATTGTAGAAAAAAAGAAAATTAGACAAAAAATCATAAGTATCAATGCGAAAATGAACAAGGGCATTTGATACACTCTGTGGGTGGTATCTTATAACTGGGTGATTTTGTTGGCGCCGGAGACTGTATAAAATACGCATAAACTGCTCGGCGCTATCTTGCGTTTGCTCAAGTGTAGCTGCAGTACGACTACGCGCAGTCTCCTCTCGCTCTGCAGCGGTTCAATAAATTCAAGAAGCTCAAGCACACAACTTTCTGTAAGCTGTCAAGTTCATTTAATTCGACGAGAGATTTTTATCCTCGATGTTTAGAGCGTATAGAAATTGTTTTTAAAACAAAGTACAATCCGTTGTTGAATACAGAGAAATTCTTCCGAGTTCCGCGTTGTACGTTGCAAGTAATTTGCAGTAGAACAATAATTTATTGTTTCCAAAGAAAATAATAATCGTAGCATTTTCAACCCATTTGATCCCTCTTGCTTCATTTATTTATAAATATGTTGTAAAAGGATACAAGGATACAGAACTGGAAAATAATCTACACGTATTACGTTTTTTTTCAAAATCTAAAAAAAAAATTAAAAAACACTTGTAATTTTTTACGGCGTATAACTTTTGCTATAACTCCGTCAGTGCGACTTTTTTCGACATATTTTGAAGTTTATTTTTTGGGCTGTAGTACATTAAAATATAACACTTTCTAGCATAAAATGAAAAACCGGTAACGCCTGTCTAAAAAAATTTATTGCGCAACCCCACGTATTTTTGTGCGAATGCAAGAAAATCTCGATGCATATACAAATTATTCTAATATTTTCAAATTACAAAACTGCCAAGTCCATAATAAACCCAATCAACACAATTTTAAAGAACGGGCCTGAAATTTCGAGGCCTTCGCTTTGCACAGACCTCCTCACGCATAAGACATACCAAAAAATTTCCTCCGACAAAAGCTTCCCAACTTAGAAAGCCGCAGCGGCTCCGATACCGGCCGGCTCGCGCCCAAGTGCACGCGCGCACACACAGTACACAGCCGTCGCCTCCGTGTATTTTATATTTTTATTTTCCACGCTCGCGCCGTCGGCTCGAAACTCGAGCGTCGTTCGCCGGCGCTTTTTATCGCGCTTTTGTCGCGACGCGCGTTTCAAGGATCCGCCGTGGCGGCCACGTATACGGCGGCAGGCGGCGGGGCCGCGGCTCGCCGGTGCTAAACGACGTATCGGCCGAGTCTTTTTCGCCGCGCGACGACGTGCGGCCACGTCGCGGCTCTCCGCAGTTGTGCAGCCGGACACGTATATTGTATACCGATCACGGGCTAGACAGAGACAGAGATAGAGATAGAGAGAGAGAGAAGAAAAGACAAAGAGGGAGATGAGGAAGAAGGAGACGATGGCGGCCGAGAGGACGTTCGCCAAGACGAAGACGGGGACGAAGTCGAGGAGCGCGATTCCGCGGCCGACGTCCGCGGCGAACGGCCCGAGTTTCCCAGTAAATTTTTTTTCTTCCCCAATTAATCGCCTCTTCCAGCCGGCGCGACTCGGCGAGTTTCCGCGGCCGATCGAGCGACAAGCGGCTTTCCTTCTCTCTCTCTCTCTCTCTCTCACTCTCTTCTGGCACTCTCTCGCCAGGTGGGGGAGGATCGCAGGATTAATCACCGTGAGGGGCTCACGGAGGCCAGTTGTCGAAGCAAATTTCCCGGAATAACGCGATCCCCCGCTGGATTTTAATGTTCCGAGTGATTCCTTCCGCTTCGCTTTCCGTTTTCTTTTCTCGTCTGTCGAGGGATCGGCTTCGAGTGACTTATCAGTGTGCCCCTGGTGCGCGCGTGTGTGCGCGCTCGTCGTGCGGTTATTCGAAGAGCGGTGTGATACTGGCGGAGTACTTTTTTTTTTATAGTGTTTAACACGCCGCTCACGGTTGTGGTGAAGTTGTTTCATTGTTTTTAACTTATATAGGAATTCGAGCGAGCAGCCCGCGAGCGTAAGATTTTTCAAACTTATTCGAACACGCGCGGCATTGCTCAACGGATTGCTCTTCCGTGGAACGTAACTTTTTACTTTCTTATGCTTGAAATCCGAGTTGGTATACACGTAGAGTGCGTTGAGGGGGGCCGGATTCTACGCAGCTTTTGCCAAGTAAAAAGTTCGCGGAATGCTTTTTTTTTATGTAATTGTCGGAAATAATTTTCAAGTGGCAACTCTCTTTCTCTCTCGCAGGCGTAATCCGCAGATCGAACTTTTTCAAACAAGTTATAAGCTCGACAAGCTAATCGTGTATTCACGAAAGAGTCTCCTGCTCTTATCGGCCTGCATCATTCCGAAGTAATTAGTTTTTTTTTTAATTAGCTTTCGCGCCAGAA
Organism: Philotrypesis tridentata; assembly: GCA_018906965.1. Classification (NCBI taxonomy): domain Eukaryota; kingdom Metazoa; phylum Arthropoda; class Insecta; order Hymenoptera; family Pteromalidae; genus Philotrypesis; species Philotrypesis tridentata. Next base: position 2,916,999 of record JACCIB010000023.1, on the reverse strand, counting down.
CGAAGTAATGCGAAGGCCACGTGAATATTTGAAGATAACGCCTTGAACTGCAGTCGAAGCCCGTCGAGGAACATACATAGAGTCCCGTCTCGCGAAAGATTGAACGCGCGCGCGCGCTCAGCTCTCGTGCAATTTTTAAAGCAATTTACGAATTCCTAGCAAACATATTCACCATAACGCTCGGGCGCAGCTCGCTTGACGTGTGCGCGAGGCTGGAAAAGGAAGCTTAGAATAACACCGGACGTGTACTGGCAAGTGGAGTTGAGGGAAAAATAAAATGTCGAAGAGTGAAATAAAAGACTCATTTTTCATGCTGCGTACGCGGATGTCCCGAATGCTGTCGATAGTCGACATCACCACGCCAGTGTCAACGAATTCGGTATCGGACGAATCGAACCCACACTGTAAAATCCAAATCTCAGCGCGAGAGCAACTATTTTGCTCGGCGATCGAGCGCGAAATGTTTATTAGCTTATGATTCGTGCTCAAATAATATCCCGATCGATACATAAAATCTGGACGCACGAGTACTTATAGCTCTTCAAAATGTGTGTTTTGCGCAAATTCTATACGAGCCTTTGACAATCCTCAACTTTGTTATTCGTACGCTTTGCTCTTTTTTTTTATTTATATCAAAGTCATATTTTTAAGCGTGTACTCTGCGATAACGAAAAGCCGGAAGTAATTTTCTTATGCAAAGGAAATTTCCATTTATTCTTCTTCCGGCAAAAGATAGAACAGCCAAGGTTTCTCTTGGATCGTCGGTTATAATGTATAAGTTAAATTATCTAAAGCTTATTTTAATTAATGAGATTTCTGTTATATAGAGACTCTGGTAGAAAATTAATCCTTTTTAGTGGCTAACTGCATTTCTCAACTGCAAGTAATTTCACGACAAAATGTATGTGGCAACCGTACTAAAAGTATCCACATAATCATGATAATATAATATTGCGTTCAACTACTGTCGACCACAAAATACTAAATTCTCTTATGAAGCAAAATTACATTCTTGTGAAATTTATCCTTTTTAACTTCAAAATTAGACAAAAAATGGTGAACATTGCCATCAGGAAAAGTTATGTCATCGTCAAATAAAAATATTAACAATGTATCGATTTCCTGTGACTAGCAGAACATCATATCTAACATATACATCCCATTGATTCGCAGATGGCCGGACAGGATCCAAAATGGCAGAAGGACGCGTCGGATCAAAACTTCGACTACATGTTCAAGCTGCTGATCATCGGGAACTCCTCGGTTGGCAAGACCTCCTTCCTCTTCCGCTATGCCGATGATTCCTTCACCTCGGCCTTCGTCTCGACCGTCGGCATCGACTTTAAAGTGAAGACAGTGTTCAGGAACGATAAGAGGGTCAAGCTCCAAATCTGGGTCAGTGTAACGCAAAAAAACTTTTCATCGCACACATCTCTCCCTGCATACATCTTCCACTCGCTCCACAATCCCCACATCCCCGCGCTATATTCAACCCCCTCCTGCTATCGCCCGCGGCAACGCAGCGAAGGTCGTTGAATTTGCCTCGACGCTGTGCAGAGGGCGCCCGCGTCCTCGAGTCCATACAAGTTTTCTGTTTCATCTGTCGTCGGTCTAACAGCTACGAGCTGGTCGAGGCTGTGTTCTTGACACTCGAGACGCGATGCTTTTCTCATAGATTGTCCTGATGATAAGTTGCACTGATACGCTGTGCAGCTGTGCGTGCTAGCCTCTGGAAAACTGAGCTAGAATATTTTTTTAGAATACTTTTTTTTTAAAAAGACTTTAACTCGCCGGACGGATATTTAGGATGGCAATAATTCTGGCAATGAAATTGGAAGTAGAAAAAGAACTACTAGTAGTGAAATGTTTATTGATCGTAACGTATTTTCTTGTTGTCGAGTTTTTGTTTTATATATTATTAACTGCAGTGTTATATATAATTTATAAAGAAAAGATTCCTCTAAAATTTAAAAATGGGTATAACGTACGAATGAACCAATGTTAAGTCATCAGAAGTCCTATTCTATCTATTAGAGTTATGTTATAGTGAAATCAAAGTGTAAGCTAATAAATTACTTGTGGTTATATACTACTAAAAGTTGATATATAAAATAAAATCAAAATAGAAGCATAGCCCTCCGGTTAACTAGACGACTGTTGTTGAAAATAACTGACCCTACTAAAATTTAAGAGCTTTGGAGAATATAAAGTGAGATTTATCAGATATATGGGTGTTATATGAGTCTCTGCGATTACTCAGATCTTTCTCATATTTCTGACGATAATTTTACTCTGCTTTCAACTGTTCAAAACTTTTAATTAGAGCGATGATTTTCAAATAATGTCCGATGAAATTGAAAGGATGAGTCTTCTAGATTTATTTTCCCAAAAACTTTTTTATGTAAATATATTAGTGCAAGAAATCTTGTAGTATCAATGAATACCTACAGTACTTAATTTTGCTACTATATTATTATTGTATTACTATATTATTCATTTACGTCTCGGATTCTACAATAAGTAATCGTCAGTTTTAAACTTTAAAATGTTTGACTTCTCGTAGATTTGCTATTAATGAAAAAAATTATTAACACTGCATTTTCGTAATGTCCTCTGATTTTATTTTTGCAACAAATGGAATCACAATTATTTCGGTATTTTTTTACGTATTATAATATCAGGTTAATATATCAAATTTTGATCTGGGCATCCAATTCACACTTATATTAGGATCATCATTGGTATCTATCCAGAAATATAAAAGAAACTTAAATACAGAAAAGCCATGTCTGACAGGGGTACAAAACGTGTTGTTCGTCTAAGTATTATTTATGATGCAGGACACGGCGGGTCAAGAGCGATACAGGACGATCACAACGGCCTACTACAGAGGAGCGATGGGCTTTATACTGATGTACGACATTACCAATGAAGAGTCTTTTAACTCGGTTCAAGATTGGCTAACACAGATCAAAACTTATTCGTGGGATAACGCCCAAATTATCCTCGTAGGCAACAAGTGTGACATGGAGGATGAGAGGGTGATCAGTTTTGAGCGGGGCAAACAGCTGGCTGAACACTTGAAAGTTCAATTTTTCGAGACTTCAGCAAAAGAAAATACCAATGTCAAAGTAAGAACATATTTATTTATTCGACAAACAGTTGAGTCTTTTAATGTTGACAGTCGAAGTTAGTTGGTTTATACTAGACAAAACACGTGTAACAATGCTGTTTATGCTATTTAATTCCGAGCTAAGATTTTAACTTGAACCAAGTCAATCTATTTGAATTAAGAGGATTACAGTTTAATTCGATTAAGTAGTCCAATTACGTAGAAAAGCTTCGAGATGCGTTGAAACTTGGAAGACGGGATCGAATAAACGGCTGCTTCACTTAACTGAAATGAAAAATATTTTTTCAAAGTTACTCAACTGCGAAATCCAAAATTATTAGCAAATATCTATGTAGACATATACTTAACCTGAACATCGTATTGCTTTCATTTGAACGTTCACCTACAAAAAGAAAATCTGATGCATTTTCCAGGCGGTATTCGAGACTCTGGTGGATATAATTTGCGACAAGATGAGCGAATCCCTGGACAACGATCCAACCCTGATGGCAGGCGGAGGTGGGCAGAATAAGGGCCAACGACTGACCGATCAGCCGACCAATCCCACGGACACCAACTGCAATTGCTAAAGGCCGAAGCGTGCTTGCGAACCCATACGAGGAGGAAACGACGCCTTCTCAATTGAGCTGGCTCTCTAGCTAGACCACCCTCTACGTCGTTCCTTCGTTCGTTCGTTCCTTCATTCATTCCCTAAGTTATTTCGAATGAATCGTTTTTATCGTTTTGTCAAGAGAGCGAAACACACAGAGAGAAGGCAGTGAATAGTGTGACGAGTCATCGCCTCGGCGGCTGCTCGAGCGTCAATAAAACATGTGCGACTAAAATGACGAATTACTTTGTTTCTTACTTGGCACGGACCAAGATCAATTGAGCCGCGAAGGCTGCTGTAGCTTAATGTGAACCAGGTGGTTGTCAGATGTTTTTTTTCGATGGTCCAGAACAGAAAGGGTATCTTTAAAATTTTTAGAATCATGCACTAGTGTATGAAATACACAATTTAACTTGGTTTCTGTCACAACCTACATACTTGATCGTGGTTCTAGTTTGCTCATTTTTCTGCTCATTCAATCAGTATGAGCAAAGTTCAGTTTAAAGTATTAATCATCTATAAGTTCAACAAAGTTCATTAGAATATTGCTAATAGATTGAAAGTCAGAAACGTCTGTCTTCTTATAGTTCTGTTACTGCAGTTGCATCAGTGCATTCACGCATATTTAAACGTATCGCAACGAAAAATCCTGTGGGAGTCGATTCCGAGTTCCGTTGTTGCACAAATTGTAAAGCATTGAAAAATTGGAAAATGCGGAGAGCTTAGGATCGACGAGACTAAACGAGTTATTGCGCGCATTTCTGAAGCAGTATCAGCGCTTCAAACACCTTCCCATAATAACACAATGTACTTTGTAAGTCAATTGGATCGTATGGAAAAATTGCGTGGCGCTCGAGCAGCCGTGAGTGCAGTCGAAAAATTACATTATAAGTATAGGATTATGTGTTGGCTGAAGTAATAAGGGCTGAGGCGCAAGAACGACGCCAAGTTAACAGTAGAGTTTTGTAGAGTTTTAAAACAAAAATGCCTTTGTCAAAACTTCGAAGTAGATACGTTTACACATTGTACACATTCTCACGCTCATATTTCCAATTGTTAGTAAGACAAAACTATACGATGACGATACATAGACAGAGAGAAGCGCTCGCGCAGAGTTTTTAAATTTTTTAATTTGACGCGATTCAGCGGCAGGACTGATGTGCCTGCGCAACTGGTGCGGTGGATTTTACTTCGATTACGAGGCAATGAAGAAGAGAATATTTTACATTGAAAAGTTTGCTCTTCTAGAATCGCGACTAAATCTTCTTGAAAGGAAGCAAGAATTGAAGCATCAAAATCATACCATTATTCGTAGTTTAAATATATAAAAGTAGCATATTGCAAGTAGTAAGTGTCCAAAAAACATAAAATATTTAAGTATTACATTGACTCTGTACTTCTGGTATTATGAATATTAATTTTTTCTAACAGATTGTTAATTATCTTTTGCTATGAATCGCAGAAGGTGTTGGAACTAGTTGGCGCGTATTTTAAAGTTGGTAGTTGAATGAAGAATTTATGTTGAAATGCAATAGGCGAATTAAAAAAAAAAGAAATAAGTGTATAAATAGGTTTCTATTATAAAGAGAATAAAAATCGAGCCACGAAACTGTTTTCCATTTGATCACTTTCTAGAACAATTGTTATGTAGGCCAATTAAATATTAGTTCTATAATTAAAACATGTGAGGTGTTAACATAGTGTATACAGTGTATTGTTTATTGCGTATGTGGATATTGAAATGTTGTGTAACTTGAAATCTTGTTTGCGTTCAGTATAACCAAGGAAGAAGGGATGAAGTAGAAGCGATGATCGTTCTGTCGAGGAATTTTTTGTTTTAGAGGCATGAGTTTGTTAAAATTCCAAAGATACGATTATCTCGTTCTTCTAATCAATTATTAGATAGCGAATTTTAGCTTTGATTATATACCATAATGTATAGATCATTTTCATTCCACAAATTATGCTATTCTGTTTATTTAAAATGACCGATTAATTTTTTGAGACGCCGAGGGAAATTCTCTATTTTTACAGCAGTATGTACATTTTTAGCTGGTGAATCTTGACCTGAAAAAAATTCTAAACTAGCATGAATCACGATTTTTTATTGTTTTCAATATTAGTTTATTTTATCTATATGCATCGTCAAGACACAAAACTTAAAGCTGCCAACCATCGCACTAAAAGGCTTTTCTCTCATATAGGAACTCGGTCGATTTTATCGTCTTCTTCATTATACACTCAACATATTAAATAACGCAAAAATAGATGTTTCCCCCCAAAGTAAGCACTTAATTTTTGGACAATTCTTTTTTTCCTTTTCACGAATCTTTGCGATTCCTTACAAGAATCTATACGGCGAAATTAAAAGAGGGACGTTAGCCACATATTGTTCAATGATGAACAGACGATACTTATCGCACGAGAATCACGTCAATTACGACGAACGAGAAACATCAAAGTGTGAGATCACGGCGCTGCATCGTGTCCGCATTAGTACTTCAGCTATCACGACGTTATAACTATTATGACTATATAGGCAAGCTGCCGACTGTACATATACAAAAGATATATATTATTGACTCTGTAATGAAGTGTAATGTACGCGTTACTCATCCGTGTGAATTATAAAAAAAAAAGAAAAATTTAATGGTAACTATTTCGCCTGCTCGGCGAAACTGGTAACTAATTCATGTTGAGAAAAAACACTTGATTAAAAAAATAATGCGAACGATTCGCGCCACTTTATATGAATCGTACTATTTCGTAAAATTTCCTTTGCTTCCTAAAAACTTCGAAGAAAAATGCTAACATTGAAGTGCTATGTCTATACGTGTATATTTTTTCAACTGGGCTTTCTTTGTATTGACATTTAAGCGGTATTGACCTACTTCTTGCGCTTTTGCAGACGAATATAACAGTTTAACGATATTTGGCGCATCAAACATAATTTGGTGGATGAATTTAATTTTCTTGTGCAAAATACATTTTCTGCTTTTCCTCTTCGCTTCATCATTCGATGAATAACAATAATTGTACTTGTACTGTCTACATTATCCACAATATGGATTATTTGTGTACACTAATTATGCGAATGATTTTTCTCCTATTCTTCTTTAAAAGTGCAGATGCGCGTCATTCGCTATTGTCAAAATTTTAGCTTGTTGCGAGCGTCAGGTGAATAAAAATAAAATATTATATACATGTATACAAACTACGAACCGTGAAAATTTTTCTTGGTGGACGGGCACTCTTGTACGTATGTATTGTATCGTATGTAACTATTATTATGCCTAACGTTACGAATAACATAAAAAATTATAAATCAATAATGCATTGTAATAAGAAATTTGTCGAGGATGGGGATGAAGGCAAAAACGTATAAGATCAAAGGGTGGAATAATAAACATTGTAGCATTGTAACGTCGAGAGTTTGTATGAGAGTCATTGTATAATGTAAGCCATGAGTAACGATGCGGAATTCATGTTCTCGGCGATGTCATATGTGCATATACATATAGGGAAGATAAAAATTATCTAACACGTCTAGCATGTGTAACACAATTTACGTGTATACGCGAAGTTTCGATTATATATAGTAAATTAATAAAATATATGAAACAGGCGAATAAACATGTCGGTACTGATATGCAATATTCGAGAAATGTATGAGACGTACTATATCTATACGGAAAAGCGAGGTCTATTGCTAAGCATAGAAATGTAAAAACAAACAAAAAAAAAAGAAATATAAATGTAGTAGGCGGCGTGTCATGGTCGTTACGTGAGCGATATAAGAAACAAAATCGAGTAAAGCTATGATTTACAAGATGTTTTCACGGTTTATTTATATATATATAATACTGCTACAAAGTTTAATAACAAATTATCATTTGAATTTAATTTATTTAATGATTGTTGGTCTCTTACATATCTGTCCAATTATTTTTTAATGACAAATTCATCTGTTTTGAGAGCCATCATTTTCTTTTGTATTCTTATCCCGAAATACAGTTTTATGTGAAAAATAATTTAACCTTTTTTACTTATTTAACTTTAAATTTAATGTCACTTATACGTTTGCCCATTACATACATTTTTAAAACAACTTTTTTCAGTTTTTAAAAATTTAAGTTATGATGTTAAAGAATTATTGCGTTTATCAAAGATTTATTACTTTTCGCTCATAGAACAATTTTTAAGATCATATAGATTACAAAATTCTTCAGCATATCTACACATATCAGATTATTAATTTTGGACTTGCTCGTTAGTATCAAGAAAGCGATGTATCCACATTTCTTTTTAATAAAAACTGCTATAACATAATTCAATCACATTTTTTGAAATAAGTATCTGTACTTCTTCGTTTATTAAATTTTCGTATAATCAACTCGATAATGAAATCCTTTTTTAGACAATAAGTAATCATTTGCTTGGCATTTAACCTATTAGCTAAGAAATTGTTTTATATTGCATTGCTTCTATCGAGGTCTTAAGCAAATTCATGAGCAAGGGTGTCTTTTCCAGACAGAACTCAACTCTAGATTTCGTAATAAGACAGAAAAAAATTATGAAATTGAGTTTGTCTCCAAAAGATTGAACTTATAAATAATTAGATTTGACGAACTAAAGATAAATTCAAATATAGTTTTCTGAGGCAAATTAAAAACTAAAAACAACAACAATTAGACGGGAGGGGCAGATAAACTAATCCCAAATTGAGGTTTTTCATATACTGCAGTTGGCTTAGTTTAATATAATAGGACTTCTTAGTCTAGAATTAAAACAATATTGACATTTTATATAAACATATATTTGATAAAATATTAAGGAGGTAGGTTCCTATAATAGTTTGCTTCTTTTGTGTTTATCTATGTATTTCTCAGTTATAATACATTCATAGTGCCACAACTTTATTTAAATATTTACAATCTGACGTACTTTATGTTCTACTAAATATATTTCTTAGCCAATAATTAAAATTTTATCGCAAATAAAGTTAATTGACAAATAATTGATTTGCTGATTTTGAGCTAACAAAAAGTTATTCTTCGAGATTGACATCCTTACTATTTTCCCGTAAGATTGATTTCTATCTTTATTAGTAGTTTATTTATTTCTTATTCTCTAGCATGGTTAACATGTTTGGGATTGCAGTTTGATGTAAATTGTATGCTGTATTGAATTTGCAATTTTTAGAGCATGAATACTACTTCTATGCGATGGACTTCTGCACTAATCGTACGATTTCAGCATGGAGTGTGATGTTAGATTCTTTTATTCGATTTCTGATAGACAAGCTTTCATACAATTATTATTTAACGTATATTTTGATCTTTCGGCATTTTGATCTTTCGGTATTTTGAACACCTTCGGCATTTTTTGAACCTTCGGTATTTTGAACCTTCGGCATTTCGGTATTTTGACCTCGGTATTTTTTCGATTGATTTTCGTATTTTTTTTGGCATGCTTGGCATTTGACTTTCGGATGATTTTCGGTAATTGTTTTCGCATTTAACTTGGTATTTGAACTTCATCTTTCGTTATTTGACTTTGCATTTGATCTTGTATTTTGAACCTTCGGCATTTTGGACTTTCGGTAATTTGAGTTTTTCGGTAAATTGAGTTTTCGGTATTTTTAACTTTCGGTATTTTGAACTTTCGGCATTTTGATCTTTCGGTATTTTGAACATTCGGCATTCTGATCTTTCGGTATTTTGAACATTCGGCATTCTGAACCTTCGGCATTTTGGACTTTCGGTAATTTGAGTTTTCGGTAAATTGAGTTTTCGGTATTTTTAACTTTCGGTACTTTGAACCTTCAGTATTTTGATCTTTCGGTATTTTGAACTTTCGGCATTTTGATCTTTCGATTTTGAACTTCGGCATTTTGGTAATTTGAGTTTTTGGTAAATTGAGTTTTCATTTTAACGGTACTTTCGGTCATTTTGACTTTCGGTACTTCGAACTTCGGCTTTCGGTATATTTCGGTTTTGAGTTTTCGTAAATTGATTTTCGGTATTTTGATTTCGGTAACTTTCGGTATTTGAACCTTCAGTATTTTGATCTTTTGGTATTTTGAACTTTCGGCATTTTGATCTTTCGGTATTTTGAACCTTCGGCATTTTGAACCTTCGGCATTTTTTCGATTTATGACTTTCGGTTTTGAACTTTTGATCTTTCGGTATTTTGAACCTTCGACATTTTGAACCTTCGGCATTTAGATCTTTCGGCATTTATGACTTTCGGAATTTTGATCTTTCGGTATTTTTGATCTTTCGTCATTTTGAACCTTCGGCATTTTGGACTTTCGGTAATTTGAGTTTTTCGGTAAATTGAGTTTTCGGTAACTTTCGGTATTTTGAACTTTCGGCATTTTGATCTTTCGGTATTTTGAACATTCGGCATTCTGATCTTTCGGTATTTTGAACATTCGGCATTCTGAACCTTCGGCATTTTGGACTTTCGGTAATTTGAGTTTTCGGTAAATTGAGTTTTCGGTATTTTTAACTTTCGGTACTTTGAACCTTCAGTATTTTGATTTTTCGGTATTTTGAACTTTCGGCATTTTGAACATTCGGCATTCTGAACCTTCGGCATTTTGATCTTTCGGTTTATTTAGAACTTTTGGCATTTTGATCTTTCGGTATTTTGAACCTTCTTTCGGTATTTTGAATCTTCGGTACAGATTTCGGCATTTTGATCTTCGGCATTTTGAACTTTCGGTACTTTGGACTTTCGGCATTTTGAACCTTCGGTATTTCGGATTTTGGGCATTTTGATCTTTTGGCATTTTGATCTTTCTTCATTTTGGCATTTTGGACTTTCGGTAATTTGAGTTTTCGGTAAATTTGAGTTTTCGGTATTATTAACTTTCGGTACTTTGAACCTTCAGTATTTTGATCTTTCAGTATTTGGATCTTTCGGCATTTTGATCTTTCGGTATTTTGAACATTCGGCATTCTGAACCTTCGGCATTTTGGACTTTCGGTAATTTGAGTTTTCGGTAAATTGAGTTTTCGGTATTTTTAACTTTCGGTACTTTGAACCTTCAGTATTTTGATCTTCCGGTATTTTGAACTTTCGGCATTTTGATCTTTCGGTATTTTGAACATTCGGCATTCTGAACCTTCGGCATTTTGGACTTTCGGTAATTTGAGTTTTCGGTAATTTGAGTTTTTGGTATTATTAACTTTCGGTACTTTGAACCTTCAGTATTTTGATCTTTTGGTATTTTGAACTTTCGGCATTTTGAACCTTCGGTATTTTGAACCTTTGGCATTTAGATCTTTCTTTATTTAGATCTTTTGGCATTTTGATCTTTCGTTATTTTGAACCTTCGGAATTTTAATCTTTCGGTATTTTGAATCTTCGGTACTTAGAACTTTCGGCATTTTGATCTTCGGCACTTTGAACTTTCGGCACTTTGGACTTTCGGCATTTTGGACCTTCGATATTGATATATCGAAAAACCTCCGATTTTGATATTTTGGCATTTTGATATTTTGGCATTTTGATATTTTGGCATTTTGGACTTTCGGTAATTTGAGTTTTCGGTAAATTGAGTTTTCGGTATTTTTAACTTTCGGTACTTTGAACCTTCAGTATTTTGATCTTTCGGTATTTTGAACTTTCGGCATTTTGATCTTTCGGTATTTTGAACATTCGGCATTCTGAACCTTCGGCATTTTGGACTTTCGGTAATTTGAGTTTTCGGTATTTTTAACTTTCGGTACTTTGAACCTTCAGTATTTTGATTTTTCGGTATTTTGAACTTTCGGCATTTTGATCTTTCGGTATTTTGAACATTCGGCATTCTGAACCTTCGGCATATAGATCTTCCGGCATTTTTGACTTTCGGAATTTTGATCTTTCGGTATTTTGTACATTCGGCATTCTGAACCTTCGGCATTTCGATCTTTCGGTACTTCGAACTTTCGGCATTTTGATCTTTCGGTATTTTGAACATTCGGCATTCTGAACCTTCGGCATTTTGGACTTTCGGTAATTTGAGTTTTCGGTAATTTGAGTTTTTGGTATTATTAACTTTCGGTACTTTGAACCTTCAGTATTTTGATCTTTTGGTATTTTGAACTTTCGGCATTTTGAACCTTCGGTATTTTGAACCTTTGGCATTTAGATCTTTCTTTATTTAGATCTTTTGGCATTTTGATCTTTCGTTATTTTGAACCTTCGGAATTTTAATCTTTCGGTATTTTGAATCTTCGGTACTTAGAACTTTCGGCATTTTGATCTTCGGCACTTTGAACTTTCGGCACTTTGGACTTTCGGCATTTTGGACCTTCGATATTGATATATCGAAAAACCTCCGATTTTGATATTTTGGCATTTTGATATTTTGGCATTTTGATATTTTGGCATTTTGGACTTTCTGTTATTTGAGTTTTCGGTATTTTTAACTTTCGGTACTTTGAACTTTCGGCATTTTGGACCTTCGGCATTCTGAACCTTCGGCATTTTGATCTTTTGGTATTTTGATCTTTCGGCATTTTGAACCTTCGGAATTTTAATCTTTCGGTATTTTGAACTTTCGGCATTTTGGACCTTCGGCATTTTGATCTTCGGCACTTTGAACTTTCGGCACTTAGGACTTTCGGCATTTTGGACCTTCGGCATTCTGAACCTTCGGCATTTTGATCTTTTGGTATTTTGATCTTTCGGCATTTTGAACCTTCGGAATTTTAATCTTTCGGTATTTTGAACTTTCGGCATTTTGGATCTTCGGCATTTTGATCTTCGGCACTTTGAACTTTCGGCACTTAGGACTTTCGGCATTTTGGACCTTCGGCATTTTGATATTTTGGCATTTTGATCTTTGGGTATTTTGAATCTTCGGCATTTTGAACCTTCAGCATTTTGGACTTTCGGCATTTTGGACTTTCGGCATTTTGGACCTTCGGCATTTTGATCTTCGGCACTTTGAACTTTCGGCACTTAGGACTTTCGGCATTTTGGACCTTCGGCATTTTGATATTTTGGCATTTTGATCTTTGGGTATTTTGAATCTTCGGCATTTTGAACCTTCAGCATTTTGGACTTTCGGCATTTTGGACTTTTGGTAATTTGAGTTTTTGGTGTTTTGACCATTTCGAAAACTGATCTTCGACATTATGAGTTTCGGTATTTTCGTTTCTTACAATACGGCATTATGCATGTTTAATAACGATATTCCACACATTAATTTTTGATATTATTTTTTTTCAATTTGTTGAAATTCAGTACAAATCATTTTTTACACACCATAAAGTTGAAAATTACAAAATTCATTAATACATCGCTCACCGAAAAATCAAAAATGATCAAAAATGAAAAAAAATCGAAATGAAAAAGATAAAAAATGAGTAAAACTTTTGAATAATTTTTACCAAAGTATAATACTTTTTTGAGTATGACAGTTGATTTATTATTAATTCCAAGTGGGCGCCTGCATAACGTTTGCGTGAGTACATGCGGGTTATGCGTCACGAATTCATGCTTTGTACAGGGGGCTTTTTATTCCTTTTTCCAGGACGGCGATGTTGCAACGATGCCAAAATATAATTTATATAATCCTAAACCCTAAATCCATAAAATGCTTACATAATATTTAAAAAATAACAGAAATCAGCACATTTTTTAAAACAGGAATCAGCAAAAAAATGTATTAAAAAGTCTCTGTACAGTTTCGTGGATCAACAAATTTTCAGACAATTAGATATTATTAAATTATCGAAAATTATCCCCAAAATTAATAAGCAAGTTACTCGAGGAAGAGACAAATTTATTGCTGAAAAAACTAAAACTAAAATCGTGGTTTCAAAACAAAGTTTGTCTAAATGAAAAATAAATGAATTAATTCTGATTCATGTTAAATTTGATCTTATTTAGTTATTAGATCCATGTATACACAAACGGAGAAATCGATTGCAATGATTTAATGGGAAAAAGTACATGCTCTACGTGTGCGTATGTGTATACATATTCATTGCTCTGCTTTATTTATTAATTTTCATCATTTAGTATTAACTTTATCTTTATTTTATCTTTAGTATTAAATTTTATCGTTTATTGTTATTAACAAACGAGTTTGTTAATTTGTGTATAGTTTACAGATAACGGTTTCAACAATTTATAATTTGAAGAATTTTTCAATTTTAATCAACTACTTTTTGCTTAGAGTGTCCAGTACAGTCATAAATAGTAATGTAAAGTTTCATCAATTTGTTACTGCGCCTCTAATTTTACTAATAGAACACTCAACATTTTTGCTTTATACACAGCAGTATTTAGGATAATTAGTGTATACTCGTTGTACTGTTCATTTCGTAGTATGTATACTATACACCCAAAACTTATTGAGACCGCGACTTGCGAAATGTAAAAAAATGTCGAGGTATCATTATAACTCTTTTGAATTTAACAGTAGAATTTTGATATTAGTGATTTTTACGAATTAGTAGAACAGTGATAGTACCTAAAAACAGCTTTCTGAAGAATAATTAGCAAATTATTCATCGAATGGTAATTTCAAGTGATTGAATTTTGTATCTTTCGTCCGGGAGTCCTAGGATTTTACCATAGAAAGTTCGCGCAAGAGTTTATTTTATCGCTGAAATATGTTGGTAGCCACTTACTGAAAATAGCCCTAAAGTCTCGACTTCTGACCCGATCGGGAACATTGTTATTATTGCAAAATATGTTTTATTGCAAAATACCCAACCTTTGTATGATAAATTTAAATATTTTTATGATTATAACAGTGCAATGCATGCGTTCAAAGGTTGTGTATGTAGCCAAAAAAGATTCTTTTTCAGAAGAATTCGTAATTTGCGGTGTTTGCATTGTATCTATGATAACTTAATTAGTATGACGTTAAAGCTGAAAAAACACGTTAAATGAAAAAAAATTTATTGCAATAGCAGTTTTGGTTACCGAAATAATCAAATTGTAACTAAGGTGTATGAATTCTATTCGCCGCCGAGCGGCTTTCCCTCCACCACCGCGTCGCCCGGCCGAAGCAACCGCGCGGTCACGCGCGCTGAACTCGCATTGTTCGTCGGTCGTTTTAGACAAACTAAACCATTTAGAACTATCAGGTAAAATGTAATCATCTAGAGTATGATTTCAGCAAGCACTGTGCCAAATTTCAACTAGAAATATCCAGTAGTTTCGGCGTAATCGTTGGTTGAAAAAATTTTTGTATCTCGGCTCCTATATTGGTCCGATCTTAACAAAATTTATATGAAAGTTCATGATTGTTTACGTATTTTAAATTGCATTTTGCCGCGATTCTCTAACTCAAAAATTGGCCAAAATAAAAAAACTTTTTCATTAAAATGTTGCTAAATATTAATATTGAGAAAATTATTTTTTACCATTTCTTAATTATGTCGTAAGTTGTTGATTAAACGCAATTGGATTCAATTATCGTTCCTGCATCGAATTCGACATCAATTTGAACTTTTCGGTTAAATAATAATGCAACAAGACGCCATTTTAAGATATCGAGATTGGGCTTCAATTTTTACGTTGTCTGTACTAAAAGTCATCTTTGAGGGCTAACCCGATAAATAAAGATCATATTTTATAAAAATCATGGCAATGTGAAAATTGAAAAAAAAATTTTTATTTAACAATTTAACCATGAAAAACATTAATTTTGTATTTAGGAATATATGTATATCTTATAGAAAATTCAATGCTCATCAACTTTTGTCCCTACCTTTTTTTGCGCAAATTGAGTAACAAAAAAGTTAATCAAGAAAAACTGGGGAAAAATGCATTTTGGTAACTAATTTTACAATAATAACAGTGTTCCCGATCGGGTCCGAAGTCGAGTTAGGGCTATTTTCAGTAAATGGCTATCAATATATTTCAGCGATAAAATAAACTCTTACGCAAATTTTCTGGTAAAATCCTTGGACAGCTCGATACAGTACAATCCCAATAATAATCAATGAACCATTCCTAATCGGCGATGGCACATCCCAACTTTCTCGTATTCGTTCCGGCGACTGAAATTTTCCTCAAATCATCTTCCCAAATCAAATGGAAACAGGCGAGAAGCGCGCGCAGTGGTCACGGCAGTTTCGCGGCGCCTCTTACCCAGAGCGAGTGTCCCTCGTGCCAATTTCCACGCGAAGACGCGAGAGAGTCGCGGATTTTTTTTCCTCGGTCGTTTCGCATTATAAGCCGCCGCCGCGCGAGAGGACGGAATATCCGATCCGTCGTGAAAAATGCAGCAGTTGGACGCGTCACCGTTGAGCCGGACGGAGATGCAGAAAGATGAGCCACTTGAGATTGTCAACGATTTCGAGGCTGGCAGAATCAGTCTCGAGGGATGGCTGGCCGCCTCGTGCGATGATAGGGAAAAGAAGTTTTCGTGCAGGAACCGTATTTTCGACACCGTTTACGGGCGTACTACCGTCGACGGGTGAGTTATTCGTATATCGGGCAGATTTGCAGGAAAAGTGACGGAAGAGTTTCGCTGTTTACATCTCGTTTAACCTATCGTTGTTGACAGTGTTGCGAAATTCAAATATTATGCTCGATAACCTGTAAATAGGAACAATGTTGCCGTAGTTTTTTCTTACTGAGGTGTGTAAAATTTTTAAATGCGAGTAAAAGTTTTAAATGTAAATTTCATTGTTTACAATTTAATGCATTGCTATACTGTAAGAATTGCGCGCTAATTACTATAACGTTGAAAAAAGAGCATAGTCTACGTAATAACTTCATCACATTCGAGTTAGCGTGTCGAGTATGATGAATGGAAAGAGAAATTTTCGCTAATTACAGCCTAGAATTAGAAAATGGCCTGCATTTACGCACAAAGGCAAATGCGAATTTTCAAACAAAACTGAATTTTCTCGTGCGTATATGCGCATAAAAAGGAAATCGCGGAGATTATTTAAAAATTAATTTACCATTTCTTCATTATCTTACACACGTAAAAAGTAATTCAAATCCACGTTTGCACTCTCATCTTTCTTACCATTAATTTCGACACTTGTGGATATATGTCGAAACCGAATACTTCGTCAAATCTATCGCGTTTCTTGCTTATTACAGAAAGTTCATACTCCAAAGCGCTCCGCGTGTCTGTACGAGACCGAAGCGCAAGACGAGGATTTATCGTTACAGAACAACACGGCTTCCCAGGAGTCCCTTGCCATAACCCCCAACCGAGTAAAAGTACACGTCGTCCGCAGTAAAAGTGCTACACAAGCCGAGTTAATATCCTCCTCCTCCTCGGGAGCCGGCACACGGTTAAATAATACTTGCCGCGCGCAGTCGATGCCCCGCGCGCGCGATCTCGAACGCAGCCGCACTCCGCCGATAAAAGAGGAGGAAAAAGAGCAGACTCCACTTTGGCGGAGAGAGAAAAAGCCCCCACGTGCTCTTTTTCCTTGTGGCGCTCCTCTTGACGTCCCCGTAACGGGACACTCGCGCGCGGCTCCACATTATGCGCCTGACGCTTTTCTTCACTCTCCAGACTGTCTCTCTCTCTCTCTCGCTCGACGACTCGCGGCGTTTGTCGTCGCTTCGGCTCGTAAAAATCAGAGAGTCGCTTTGCGTGCCTGGAATATCGTTAAGAGCAACCTCGCGAGGTCGCTGCGTTTGTGTGTACTTTTGGCTGGTCGTGCGACGGCGAGTGGCTGTTGAAAGAGCGACTTCTTTTGGATATGGAGATTTTGTCGTCTGAGGATAGTTCGCGACTCGCGCTGGGAATTTTCGCTACTTTTTTTTTCCTCGAGACGCCAAATGCCTATGGGAGAGTAGCGCGCGCTATACGGATCTTTCGCCGGAGATTAGATTTATAATGGGCTGCGGCCTGCATTCGTAAGTTGTCACCGGCGATTGTGATGTTACGGTCGGCGTATTACGTGGACAACTTTCCTTATTTTTCTTTCGTTTGCGTGTACTTTGGTTTAGTTTCTAATTTTTCTCCGATGGGAATGTAAGAGGGATTTGAAACTCGATGATAAATTCAAATTTCGCGGCGTAATGTATATAGATGACGATAAAATAGCAATTGATCTAATTGTTTAATACTAGAAATGAAGTCAGAATAAATAGAACTTTTTCTACGTTTATATTTTATATCTTAATGAAAAAGAACTGCAATAACGTTATTTGGGTATATTGTTGGTAGCCTTTTTGTTTAGATTAAAATATTAATTGAGTACTAAGTTTCTCAAGATTATTTTTTTGTACAAAATAAATTTGAATTTTCATCATTAACGACATAATAATCTTCAATGTTAGTGTGGTGTTTATATTTTCGAAATTAATCAACAATAAGTAATTGCATGTTTTATATTTCAACGTGGTCGTAAAAAGAAAGCGAATTTTAAAAATTTTTGCATTACGTAGGTAAAAACAAGGAAATTTTGCAGAAAACCATCCAAGTTGGACCTCGGAAGTAATTACCAGATTATTGTGGATGGAAAATATGCCTGTTATTACCGTGCGCGGTTTCAAATGAAAGTTGTTGATTTTGTACAGTGCAAAAACGTTGTTTTTAAAAATTTCGAGTTATAACTTAATTGCTTCGAAGACCAACGTGATAAAATTTAATGCAGATTTTAGTTGCGCTATATAATTTGCGCTTCCATAACTTAATATTCAAGGTTATAAATAATTCTCAAGTTTTAACTATCCGACATTTTTTTTAATGTTCTATAATGATGCACAAACGTATGTCAAATTACTTTTTAGTAAGACAACAATGGATATTAATTAATCAGTGTGGTATGGTTGAGGTTTTAATGATGGTAATGTTATCATTCGCGATTCAACACGTGCAAATGTAAATCGTCTCGTATCGATTTAGAAAATCTGTGCACCTATTCAAGAAAGTGACAAAAAAATCTATAATCATAGTACTTCCAAGACATGCAATTAACCCTATCAAAAAGTTTGCCCGACGAGAATCCTCCTTCGGCAAACCTCTAAAGTCGAAATCTCATATCCAGTAAAAAGCATGAAAAGTAAGTGAAAAAAAACATCTCAGGCGTTAAACCACTTTCACCAAGAGCACAACTCGATATGTACACTGCTATCGACTCTCGGGGCGTTTTTTTCATTCGGCGTAATTCGCAAGGCAGTTTTAACGTCTCTCCAGCAACAACACTATACAGTGTTACAAGTCTATACACTTTAGAAAGTCCCTGAGGCGCTCTGACAGAGACTCGTTCCTAAACAGCCATCGTGGTTTCGCACTAAAGCTTTATTTGTCATCGTTATGGGGAAGGTATAATTGCTATTCTATGCAAGAACTTTGTCCGCGTGTTTGGCGTTGTCGAATTATATAGAAGTTTTCTTTTGTTATTGTTGGTTTGGTAATCGTTTTCTTTTGTCGATGAAATGAGAAAGGAAGCGTACGAAATATCATTGAAATTCGTTGCGTACGGAGAAGACATTCTGAAGTTTTTAAGTTTAGTGTTAACAATCGTTTTCGAGCTCTTGTATTGAATAAACGCTTCGGTACATACGTTAATTATTTTAGCGTTTATTTTACCACATTAAGATGTACATTAAATTTTTAAGTATTCATTTTATAATAAGTGTAATATATTAACTGTGCAAATTGATGATTTTGGCGCATCGTTGCTCCCAAAGAAGACAATACTTTACAATACTTTAAAATATACTTTGTGGATTGTTGATTCAAGGGTAATAGGTAGATGTTTAATTGTTTAAGTTGTGAGGATAGAAATTATGCATTCCTTTAGCAATAGTAGTTTAAAATTTTTTATATAAAAAAAAGATATGGGACTTGCTTGATAAGTCTTTCGAACGTAGACATGGCAATTTCAATTTTACGAGGTCTGATAATAGTGTAGAATTTAACAATAATAAGTTTAATAATAATTATACAGATTTTAATAATTGTTGTTCAAATGAAATAGATGCTTTACGGAAAAAATGGTTAATTAATCTTTCTGACGTCTCCCTCCCGGATTTTGTTTCAAACGTCATGTCTATGGGAGAAAAATTTAATTTTTGTATCAATTTCGAGTTTAAGCAAGCTGTACAAATAATTAAGAGTCTTGAAAATGTTTGCGCGTTCGATCGAGGCCTAGACGGAAGATTGCGAGACTTCTCTATGCTATGAATTTTTAAAGTATATTCACTGAATATTATTCAGTCATAGGGACAGTATCTCGTCAATTCGACTCACAGCCGCACTACGTGCGTATAGAAACTCGAAACTCGATGGACCGAATTAAGAGCAGCGTCAATCACGAAGTTGGCGAGCTTCCGCAAGCAGCGAAAGCGAAAGATCGATCGGCCGTCGCGTAACGAAAGTGAATCGAACGCGGGATCGGCGCAACCAGCCGATTCGATACGCAGTTTCAATCGTCTCGACTGTATTGCTTTCATTCATAATCGTATCGCAAGATTCCTTATCATTGTACGTTCTCTATCGGTTTTAAAATTAAAAAGCTTCGCCGCTTGGTTCTTGAAAAAAAAATTGTGCGACGGATGTGCTCACGAAACATACTCCGTAGTTTTGCTTTTTCGGTCGCTAATTATCATATTCTGGTCTTTATTGATTATTCAAACGAATTAATTGAAACGACGAGTTGAGGGGTAATGACGCTTTCGATGCTGGCGACACATAAGCCTTTTCCTTGAGCTGGTTATCAAACGTCATTTTGACAAGTAGAATAATTTGAAAGGGGAAGTGTTGAAGACATCTGGAATACGAGCCGCTAACGTGAAGCTGTCTGCTCAGAAGTAATTAGTAGTATTCGCAGTTTTCACTAAATAAGGGAAGTCTGTTCTTAATTCACTTAGACTAGATATATATCTGCAGATTATCTCATCTATTAATGTCATTGCATTATAATAAAAATGACAATTGAAAATAATGTACGAGGTTAAAAGAATATTATTTCATTAATCGGTAGCACGAGGAAAGAATTCGTTTTTTCCCGTCGCAGAGTAATGTAAAGTTAAGTTTGACAGATTGATGTATTATTGTCATTTTGTCATGCGTAACAGAATATAACAATGTATCCACTGCCCTCATCGTATTATGAAAAAATCTTTTTTAAAGACTATTTATGTCGAATTAGAAGTTTTTACGAGAAGACTTGTATTGTGATTAATGATTGTAGGATGAGGATAGACATGTTCGTTGGAGGATGTGACAACTGTAAAAATGTTACGAAGAAGTGTTCATGTTATGTTAATACTCCAGTAAAAAAATTACAGCACAATTTTTTGACCGGTAGACACTGTGATTTTTCATTAAATATATAACGTCACGCTTGAAGTTTAGAAAATTACTGATTCACGTTTCTATCATTTAGAGAAAATAAATTGTGGTATAATAAAAGGTTTATTGAGTTTAGCGTGCTCTGCAATAGAAAATTAAAACAGAAATCTTTTTACGTATCTAATAGAATATTTGTATTGTTAAGACATATCAGTATACAATACAATTACTTTAGATAAGGCTCTGCCGTGTCGCAGTCGTATCTAAAAACATATATTTAACTTTCATTTCATTATGATTTATTTAAGTTTAATAAGACTCTTATAATATACTACTGTATTAGAAATTTATATTAAATCGTACCGTTTACGACAGTAATAAATAGTTCAATTGGATCAAATAAGAATTATTTACGAGCAATTTGATTAACGGTATACTTTTAATGATTCCTTCTTCATCTTATGGTTAATACTTTTACCTTACAATAAAAAAAAGTCATGATTCAAAATAAATAGGTATTCGTAACATTAGGGGACCAGTCCAAAATTTAAATTTGTTTTTTCAAATTAATCTTTCACACCAATTATAAAGTATTAGGATTATAATATCTGTTCAATTTTGTAATAAAAATTTTAAAGAAAGATTACCATTTTTTAATTAGATTATAAATACTTTCCAGTAAATAGCATTGCAAACCGGTTAAGTGTGTTACTGAACTTCAATTCAAATAAATAACTCGAAATAAAATTTATCTGACCTACTTAGTAGCTGCCATTATCCATATTTTTTATTGCTCTCGTTATAGTAGCTCATCAAATCTAAACGTAACCAGGAAATAGCTTCATTTCGAAAGCCAATTCTAGTTTCTAAAAGACAGCTTATGTTCCCAAACATAAAAATTTTAAAATGAATCCGTGAAGCATGTGTAGTGTGTACGTAAAACATATTTACATAGTGTAGCAATGCTGGAAAGATAACAATTTTAGGTCTATTGCAGAAATGCAAATAAAACAGAAACCAGCGATGAATTTGTCAATAATTTCTACGCTGCTACAGGAGAAAGACACTAACGTACGTACTAATGATTGCTGTATATCTTTGCCGAAAGCAGAAATCATATGTATAAGTACCAAAAGATCTAGTTCATCCCCACCGATATGGAGGATGGCCAACGTTAACAGACAGACGAACCGAACTATCGCCGTCAATGCTACATTACACCTAGTTTTTCATGTATGCCACCACGATTCTTTTTACCTTTCTTCTTAGAAGCCTTTTTCTCTCGCGTCTCTCTGTGTGCTGCTCTTTTTGCTATTTGCACTGCATATACGAGTGGTCTGGCTATTTTCCTAATTAGCACTGGCACACTTTAACTCGTTGACGATTTCGATTCGTCAAATTTTGACTAATTTATATGTTCTATCTCTTTAATTGTGTTAGTTTTGTTAAATTTTTTCGATTTTAAATAGTCAAAAAATTAATCATAGAATTTTATTTTTACATTTAATTTGTTCAAATTGTACATTGAACACTGATGTAAACTGAGAAATGATGTTAAGAACGTAATATAATTTTAGTATATGGCATAAGTCAGATAAACGCAAAACGTACTTGTACTATACCAAATTTTCAAAGTCTCTTAATACATTAGATTTTTTTAAATTTGCTTAGCTAAAATTTCAAATACATTAACGTGCACGCATCATTTTAGAACCTCAATTATTTTCAGTTTCCTATTGTAATGATCTGGTAACTATATGCTTTTAAAGTAGATATATCACAGTAACAGCACTCTTCAGTATCTGGATTCAAAGAAAGTGTGTGGTAATTGCTTATAAAAATGAAAATAATAAATTTTGGCTTTTCAAAAGCATTTGAACTCAAACTATGAAGTGTAATATTGAAATAAATAATTATTTTGCATAATTCTTATTACTACCATAATTTTTATTGTTATTATTATTCACATATTTTTCAAAAAGTTGCATGCAAAATAAAAGCAGTGTTTGCAGCTATTGCATCCTTTCTAGAGTCTGGTCCCACAAAAAAAATCATTTTTCTGTTCGTGAACTGCTCCAGCTAGGTTTTCTTCACAACGTTATTTTAATACACAATATAAGTTTCTTGTTTGCATCTCTCAGCATACTCCTATCATTTGTTTCTCATTGTTACAAGAGTGACACACTTCACGATCGCGAGAAAATCGCTTATCATCGCACAACTCGGCGGCGGCACTTTAACGCCGTGAGCTCAAGGTTGAGCACTATTTGCCTCGAGTATATATATGTATTCGTGTATGGACGAGCGAAAGGTCTCCTCTTTTTGCTCCTTAAGAATCATTGCTTTGTGGAAATTAATGTGATCTCTTTCCAGCTGATAGAAAATTGCCTCCGAATAATACGTTGCGCCGCCAGATTTAGCAGCTATAAGTGCAGCTATTAACGACATTTGGTGATTTAATGTGCCTTGTTTCTATATTTAGCAGTTGAATGATTCCTTGAGAGTTTTGTTTTCACTATGCACACCATATTATTTTATGAGGCAGAACAAGATCGTTATCTCGAATATTTATGTGAATTTTAAAATACACAAGGTCGCCTCCAGGTAGTGTTTAAAAGATCAACGAGCTTCGTCAGCTATATGTTTTCACATTTTGCAAAATGTTTCGGTAAGTGGAGGCATGCCGTGGAAAAAGAAATCTGCGCAAGCTAATTGCGCGTTGAAAAAGGATAATGTTATAAAATTTGTGCTACAGCTGCCTGTTACTCGGTGTTACGTATTGTCGATTAAAATAGAATTTAAGTATACAGTTGTCCAGAGATAAATTCACGTTTTACATAAGAAGTAGAAAAGTATTCCTGCAAAGAAAAAGAAAATTGAGAACATTTTACGTGTTCGTTAACTGTGCTCAGAACATGCGGTATTGATAGTAATATTTAAATAGTTCACGGCGTCTATTTCAAATGCAACTCGATCGTTTAGATATACTATACATAATGCAAATTATAATTTAGCACGACTTTATTTATAAACTCTTAATATGGATTTGCTTATAAAAATACTGTTCCATCTGAATTACGCACATTCCGCACATACGTGTACAGAAGAGACAGCGAGAAAACGAAGTCAATAGTGTGTTTAAACGTCCTTCGTAGAATATCCATTTTTTTCACTTACACTCAACTTGTTACACACATAACTGATGCAATTACACTGTGAATTTTTTGTGATTTCAAATAAATTGTTATGCTCTTCCTTCATGGTATAAGATATTTTTATGGGAGACCGCTCTTTCAAAACGTTAAAGTCACAGTGTCAATAAATTTTTTCTCCATTTAATAAAGCAAAAAATGCTTGTTTGTACAATTATATTTCAATTGCTGGATGACGCGCGTATTATTATGAAATGCTTTTGTAGTTTACATTCTTTAAACATGTCGCATCGATAAAATTTTATAAATTTTTCTCTCATTATTCAAATAGTCTAAATAAAAGTTTATTACACATGTGTATGTTACTGATATTTTTTTGGGATACTAGCATTTATAAGAATCGGTGCTAGACTAAATCAACCTTTTAAAAAGTTACTTGCCTCAATTGCAGTGAGACTGTTTAATTAATTTTTTTTATACTGCAGTTTATTAATTCTGCTACAGTAAATAATTAACTCCATAACGTAAAAGATTCCGTTCTGGTGCCAAGCACAAATACATAATTAGCCGTGTACATTGAGCGTAAATCATACTGGATATCTTTCTTTAAATCTAAATGAAACTATCACGGAACTCTGCATGAGTGTATACTAGACAAAAATATTAATCACACTTAATAGATGGCTTCCGATTTCAAAATGTGATTTCGTTCATCGCATTAGTTTCCTTTAAAAAAAAAAAAAAGATTAGTGAAAGGTCAGCCGATCGTAAAACGAAGTCGCAACTCACTTTTATTCTTCTTTCTTGTGGCTGCTCATCTCTTTTATTGGCGTCGACAATCGCTGATGAGGATTGCTGAGCAATTACCGTTTGATGTTGGACTTAAATTGACTTTTGTGCATTGATCCTTGTGAAGTCTCTTTTCTCGTTATAATCTTTGTCACAGTGTTCTATATGTAGATTATGCATATAGGTATCCCCCTCCCCCTCTCGTATGAATGTGCGAAAGATAAGAAGATTAAAACCGAGAAACTCATTCTGGTCTCTTTTGCGCAAGAGTTTCTTTTTGCGATTATGTTACAGTTCATTTGAATCAAGTACCTGAAATCAGCAATGTTGGTTCCAATGAAAATTTCTTTTTTTAATTTCAAAGATTTAATAGTTAACGGAGTACTAGAATGGTATATAAGCCATTCCGCTGCAATTAAAGCTTCAAAACAACCCCTAGTGAGCAATAACTCCAATTTTCGAATATATACCAAAGATTACAAAACATATTGATCATTCATTCGTGAAATATGAAAAAGATCTCAATTTCTTTACGCCATAATAAAGCTTATGTTCCATGAAGTAAGCCCATGTTTTATTTTTTACCCTGTGTGTTGCTCGGAAATGTCCGGACAAACATAATTGGAAATATTGTACGTATACGACTATCATTAAATGAAACTTTAATTAAAAATCTTGCCGAAGGGAAGAACTAATCCAACAACGCTATTTTCAGCCAGTCTCTACGAGATATCTAGAATTTTTTAATAAATCTTAAACATCGTAAAATTATTGTTCATTACACACAGCGAGAAGCAATAATATCCTAGATGCTTGTAATGTTCTCATGGACATTAACTATAAACGCAATTTAGCCATTGATTCATCCACAGCTGCCTCCTGGCGCCAAATTTAAATTCGACACATCCCTTCGCACTCGACGCATCTTTGCTGTCTTGAAACGCGGCGATGAACGGTAAAAGTGAAAACAAAAATAACTCTGTAATCACGTGATTGACATGATGAATTTGTCGCAGCTAATGCAACGCGCCATAGAGCAGAGATATTAACTCAGTCGCATTAAATTCCCTGATAAACTTATGCATTACTTACTTGATAATACTTCTTCATCTTCCGATGAAATAACGCTTTCTGCAGATTCAGACTCCGGCCCATCTCGTAGCTTCCAGACTTTTCTCTATACGAGCTCGCACACGAGCGCTCGTAAGAATTCCATGCGATCGCGCGCGTTCCTTGCCGGCTAAATCATCGCGCGCTTGAAAAAAAGGGAGCGTGAGAGCCCGTGTACATACAGCGGGCATATAAGCGCAACATCCGAGCGGCTATAATACGCTTCAACATATATAATATTCAATAAAGACGTTTACGTAAGCCTCTCGGCTATAACTGCATAGTTGGCGAAATAAAGTTTCCATATTACGATTCAATTTATAGTAAATCTAATCAAGGCGTTGCCTCCGTTGGTGAGCCCATATCGCACATGCACGGAGGTAAGAGAATGCGTTTTACGGATTCTTACACGCACGCTCGGATTCAGCGGACAAATATGCGAGGCGTCAACAACAATAAAGTGTTTGACAAATTTTAGGAGAAACGTGTCTCTTTAATTTTACTCAATAATATTCACGCGCAACAGCGCGAAGATAGCAAGAAAAACGAAATAAATATTTTTCTCAAAATTTGTTCAAAGCTTATTATTATTGTTGATGCCTCGCATCGTACAAACTTTGCCGACGCGGCTCACGAATGCGTACAGGCCTTCTCCTCTAAACATAAAATATTTTTTTAATTTCGCACGCACGTGATACACCGTCTATGTGGCGCGCATATGTGGAATTTTAAAAAAAAAATGCACTTTTATTTGGCTTAGAAATCGAAAATTTTTTTTTAAAGCTAGAGGTTTCGGACCGATTAGACTTTCTTCTGCGAACCGAAAGATAGTCAAAAGTGTAGAGGAACATGGGAAAAGTTACTAGTAACCATATTTCTGAACCATTTTACGCTTTATTTTTACAAAAAATTAATGCGTCAAAATACTGGAATAATAACTACGAATGTTTCCAAGGTACCAATAAAATTTTGAATTACACTATAATAAAGTATTACAAAAGAACTTTAATTTTTCAAAAAAAATATATCGAGTTTCGATGCTCTAATCAAAAGTTGTGCTCGTTAAAAAAAGAAAAAATCCGATTAGTCAATTTTTTCTTTTTCCTCCATACGCCTCCCCGTGTTAACTTTTAATATTCTATAATTCACGTGTTCCTCGGCATTTTTCATTATCTTTTGGCTTGCAGAAGAGAGTCCCATTGGTCCGAGAGTTCTAGCTTTTTTTTGCGAATTCTAGACTAAAGAAAGGTGCATTTATTTTTTGAAACTAGACACACATATGAGGAAATCTACGGCCAGGTGTCAATTTTTGGGCGAAAAAGTGGAAGATTTGCAATTTTGAGGGCACACCAACCGGGCTAGGTTTTTTTTCACTCGTTAGGGCATGCAATACAAGAAAATTGACCGAAATACATCCGCGCCCTATGCCAATAAAAAGTTACGGGCCAAAAACTGAAAAAAAATACGCTAATTTTTTTCGCATTTTTTCCATTCTCCTAAAAATTTAAGAGTAGGCCGTATGTTAAATCAAATTTCTAATCAACTAAAATAAAGTACTTGAAAAGACCTTTCATTTGGATATAAATTTGTCTAAATCGGATGCACTGATCAAAAGTTTCGTATTTTAGAAGTGGATGAACTTGGATTTAAGATTTACGAAAATGACCGCTCTTACCTTTTTTTTCTTAAAATCCTTCTAACTTTTGATCCAAGCATCCGTTTGCAACGTTCAATACGTCAAATTAAAGGTCTGTTTTTGTACTTTTTAATTACTGGGCGGGTTTTTTCTTTTCGCTTATGATGAGCTATATATATGCTTTTCAAAATGATCGTTCTTTGAAAGCATATATATAGCACACTACGAAGAAAAAAAATTTTTAGACTCAATAGCATAAAAGTAGAAGAAGAGAGCTTTAATTTAAGCTATTGAACTTTGAAAACGCACGATTGGATCAAAAGTTATTAGCATTTGAAGAAAGGGAAAAATCTCCGAATTTTCGAAAATCGATTGATTTCATTGAAAAAAAGCGAAATTTGCTATTTTTTAAATCCTTGTGCCTTCCGATCCAACCGACCGATTTCAAAGTTTAATAGCTCAAATTAAAGCTCTTATCTTCTACTTTTTTACTAATTCAACTGAAGTTGAAGTTTCTCGTGGGATAGGCTATATATATGCCACTGAAAATCAGTAAAAAATGAACAACTTTAGAAGCATATATATAGTCCATGAGATTAGAAAATTTGGATTCTGATCAACTAGATTGAAAGTTGAAGAAAAGAGCTTTAATTTGCGGTATTAAACGTTGAAAACGATTGTTTGGATCGCAATTGAGAAGGATTTGAAGAAACGTAAAATTCTCTGGATTTTGTCAAGCTTGACATGGAAGAAATCGTTAAAATAATGGTTTTTCTTTTTTTATTTAATACCTCATGATTTGCGATCCAACCAATCGTTTTCAACGTTTAATACCGCAAATTAAAGCTCTTTTCTTCAACTTTCAATCTAGTTGATCAGAATCCAAATTTTCTAATCTCATGGACTATATATATGCTTCTAAAGTTGTTCGTTTTTTACTGATTTTCAGAGGCATATATATAGCCTATCCCACGAGAAACTTCAACTTCAGTTGAATTAGTAAAAAAGTAGAAGATAAGAGCTTTAATTTGAGCTATTAAACTTTGAAATCGGTCGGTTGGATCGGAAGGCACAAGGATTTAAAAAATAGCAAATTTCGCTTTTTTTCAATGAAATCAATCGATTTTCGAAAATTCGGAGATTTTTCCCTTTCTTCAAATGCTAATAACTTTTGATCCAATCGTGCGTTTTCAAAGTTCAATAGCTTAAATTAAAGCTCTCTTCTTCTACTTTTATGCTATTTAGTCTAAAATTTTTTTTTCCTTCGTAGTGTGCTATATATATGCTTTCAAAGAACGATTATTTTGAAAAGCATATATATAGCTCATCATAAGCGAAAAGAAAAAACCCGCCCAGTAATTAAAAAGTACAAAAACAGACCTTTAATTTGACGTATTGAACGTTGCAAACGGATGCTTGGATCAAAAGTTAGAAGGATTTTAAGAAAAAAAAGGTAAGAGCGGTCATTTTCGTAAATCTTAAATCCAAGTTCATCCTCTTCTAAAATGCGAAACTTTTGATCAGCGCATCCGATTTAGACAAATTTATATCCAAATGAAAGGTCTTTTCAAGTACTTTATTTTAGTTGATTAGAAATTTCATTTAACATACGGCCTACTCTTAAATTTTTAGGAGAATGGAAAAAACGCGAAAAAAATGAGCGTATTTTTTTTCAGTTTTTGGCCCGTAACTTTTTATTGGCATAGGGCGCGGATGTATTTCGGTCAATTTTCTTGTATTGTATGCTCTAACGAGTAAAAAAAACCTAGCCCGGTTAGTGTGCCCTCAAAATTGCAAATCTTCCACTTTTTCGCCCAAAAATTGACACCTGGCCGTAGATTTCCTCATATATGCAGTGCTATAACACAAGTACACGATTTTTCGCGACAATTCTCATCGACACAAATCTCAAATCATTCGTTAATTAAATACCCAATTTCGTAGTATACACGCAGATGCGCGCGTCGCAAGACTTATATATGCAGCTCGCACAATAGTGCAACGCGAACAAGGCGCGAAGGCAAGGCCCGTTTCACATGGTAATGCGAGGGACACGAGACGCGCTGCAGCGACGTAATCTCCTCCTTTTGTCCGAGGATTTTAATGCCGCGGTACGGGGCTTCGGGAGAGACTGCACCACAATTAAAATTCAATATCACGAGGAAGATAGAGGCGCGCGCGTGTGATAGCGAGAAGCTCAACGTGCAGCCTCGCAGCTTTCACGCGCGGGGTGTATATAGCACTGCAGCAGTAGCGCGAACGACGATATATCCGTGTATACTATATATTCGTCTCTCGACGCATACCCGAGCGTCGTTTAAGCCGATGCGCCGCAGTTACATTGTTACTTGTTTGCTTTCGCTCGTCGCTCGTATAATGTGTGCTTATACACATACGAAAATTGCTCAACGCGCCGCGCTTCTGTTTGGAAAATTATTAGTCGCGACGGTCCCGATGAAAAATTTCGTATCTCTCTCTCTCCGCCCGATGCGGAAGCGGCGCATGGCGGCCGTCGATATTCGGGCGTCGATCGCTCATACGCTTTTCAGAGCCGAATTTCCTCGTTCTCACGAGGTGCGGAGTTTACGAAAAAGCGAAAAATATTTGGCCTTTTTAGCCGCCGCGTGTTTTGCATACGCTTTCTCCTTGGGAAAGCAAAACTGCGCTCTCGAAGTAGCCCGCGAGCCGTTGTGTTCCGCAAAAATTGATATGCGAGTACGCGCGCTATGATAAGATTTCGGATTGTCACGACGAAACAGAATGCTGAAAGCAACAGACAGATTTTTCCACGACGAGCGATGTGTAAACTTCGTTTTCCCGCGTGTGTACGTGTGTTGACGTTGCGAGACGGTGGATATTGTTGAATTTTCGGAAAATCGATCGACTATCGAGAATCTTTCTTATTCTAGGGGGTTTGTTTTTTTATCGGGTCCGAATCGGACGAGGAGCCAGGAAGCTTCGAGTATTTTTCCGAATTTTCGAATATTTTCTGAATATATGGGCGACGCTTACCTCGACGCGATGTACGCGCGAATTGAAAAATCCTTTTTGTAGAAATAGATCGAAGCCATTGATTAACTTCTCAGTTTCACTGAAGCGCGCAGCATTGCGCGAACACTTAAAATTTATTTTTACGCAATTATGTTTCAACGCTTTTGAATTTCAAGAATACCATTATCACAGTTTCTCAGCTTAACCTCGCACTACTTATCTCGATTTCCCCGCAGCAGGCGTACGGATGAAGTAGTTTGTAGAAAACCCGATATGAAAATTAAGAAGCTACCCGAGTAAGTAAATCACTGCGTAAACGATCGCTATTGTTGAATCTCCTTAACGCTTTGCGCATACACGCATGAACTTTCTATGCCTCTATATGGAGTAAAGACGCTGCATTAAGCGAGGACTTAGAGATCGTTATGCTTATGCTAAAGTATCGTAATTGGAAAAACTGCTCGCCTCGAAAATAATTTTAAACGACATTTGGGTCAAAAATTTTTACGGCAGCCGTAAGACTGTAATCTAAAAATGGAAGTGTACTATTAAACTTTTGTTGACATTCGATACAGTTCGCATGCAGGCACGCATACGAGCAGCGCTTGTCCAAGATTCTTAAATGAGAATTAATGCGCGGCTTGCTCTCGGCTAAAGTCTCGCGCAGGATGCGTTTCTGATGCGAGAGCTTTGAGAAGGCAATTTAATTTGACCTATATTTCGAATGTACAGTACTAAGAATATCCTGTTAAAATTTTAAACCGAAATTTTATGCTCGACCGGTCGAAGCTATATAATCCTCTCGCGCGCACTCGCCGCAGTCGAACGTTGACAGGGGAGATGTAAAAAAATTTTCGCATTCACTCCAAATTTTAGTGCAATGGTCTTCCCCCCCTTCATTAAATAAAGCGATTTTGAAAGTTTCACCCTATTATTCTGTGTAATATTTGTCGAGTGTTTTACGGATCCGTAACGGTGAAGTAGGACAATGTTCATCATAAGAAACGGATTTTCCTATCGAAACGATAATTTTTCTGTTAGATTTTCCGTTGGTTACGCATTGATTCCATAAAAATTGATACATTCTTATTTTTAGGATTTATTTTCAAGAAAACATAAGTAAATTGCAAAACACGTCTTTTATCATTTCGATCAACAAATTCTTTTCCCCCATAGTTTCAGCCAGAAACGCTAGCCGAAGGTCTTGATGTTCTCTTGCCAGTTCACAAACCAAAATGCCGGTAAATAAAATATCATGTGTACACAATAGCGAAAACTTAAACACCACTGTCAGATTAAAGTAACATTGTTGCCTTTGTCATTGCGCCGCTATGTAAATAACTAGCAATTTCTCTGCCGTGCATTCCTAGCGACCTTCTAGCTGCATTAATAATTGTGCATTACGTGTCGGCGAGTTCATAGCTCCTGCAAATTGACACCTGAGTCGAAGGCGAGGGTGACGAGGGCTTGTGCTATATGGGCGCGTCGCTTTCCCTCATCTGGGCGGTGTGTACTATCTTTTTCATTTGCAACATCGCACCGACAGTATGCCACTTTTTATTTTGGTGGAATGTGTGATATACTGTGGGTTCGATGCTCCGAGGACGGAAACGCCATAGATTTCGTCAGAATAACATTCGTCATCGTTGAAACGGATTCAGCTGCTCGATTCACTTTAATTTTATTTGCAAGAGATGACGCGTTATCTCCGTCGTTAGTACAAGCGAAACCCGTACTTTTCCGCGTGCATCAAGCGCACAGATCTCATCGAGGTCTTAATTTATTGGTCTTGTTCCTGACAGCCAGCGGTAGCTTCTATTTTATTTGCAATGCGTCTCGACTTTGCGTTTCTACAGATACCGCACATATTATATATATACCGAGGCTTGCAGATAAATGATTTGACGAGACCACGTCACGATGACCGCATTATCTCGGTAATTAATCTGTAATGACGTGACTTTTGAGAAGAGGTGCCGCATTGGCCAGGTACGATATATATATAGATTCAGTAGAAATTTCAAGAAAGTCCTTATGTGGTACGTAATCTAAGATCACGCTTGTACTCTGAATAACTTTTTTTAATTCAGATCAAACCGTAAAATCTGATATTTCGCGGCAACGCGGCGTTGATTCAGCGGGACTTCCACTTCCGCCGCGCGGACAACGAAACGGGGAAATAAAAAAAGAATTCGCTGCAAGTGTAGAAACCGTCGAGAGCTGTCAATGAAGTTCATCGTGGCGATCTACATTCTTTCCCCCGTCGGAATGGAGAAAAAAAGAAAGCGCGCAGAAAATACAATAATGAGCGTTTACGCGCACGCGCGCGAAGCTCAAGTTTCTCGAGCAACTCCTTACGACAACTCTGCTCTCTAAAGTAACAGCTATCCAGTGCTGCTGCGAATAGCTACCTATATCAGAGCGCATAGCAGCGCACAATTCCATCGCGCGCGCATTACGGCTTGCATATATCTGCACTTCTACATACAGCCAGCCGGCAGTGTGTGCCTCCATATACCAGCAGTCATTACGCATTTTTCTCAGCACTCCGCGTATGTATGCATGATGTATAGAGCCGAGAGTAGAAACGCGTGCAGTTCAACCGGTCGTTACACATATATGTATATACATACGTTAGGTGCATACACACGGCGCATATACATGTATACACCGATATATGTACGTAGAGCCCACACTTGCCTCGCTCGGGCTATGCGGGAGCAAACTGCTGTCTGCGCAGGCTTACGATTCTGGGCACACTCGTTTTCTGGGCTACTATACCGCGCATACGAATGCAAGGCGCAGACCCGGCTAATAGACTCGGCTCGGGTCGACAATCCCTCTGGCTGTCTTTCTTTGTGTTCGAGAATATCTCTGCGCAGACGAATATCGGTCGTATACGACAGCGGTCTATAACGCCGTCCGCGGTTGCTCTTTTCCTCTGCAGTCCGCGAGAGAGAGAGAGAGATCGATCGCCGAGCGTTATCGGGAGACGAGCTGCTGCAGCAGAAAGAGAGAGAGAGAGAGAGAGAGAGAGGGAGAGAGAGAGAGAAATCGTTAGGCGTAAAGAACGTGGTATTGGTGTCCTTTGTGGCGACACTGATGGCGCGTGACTTCGATATAGACTCGGGCCGGGTTCGTTGTGTGATGGTTGACCGAAGGCTGCAATGCTCATATACCTACGCGAGGAGAATTTTTTTCTCTGCTTTCGGATTTACATTGAACCGAGACGAGTGTAATGGTATGTGATAATGGGACGGAGTTTGCGCACGCTCGATCGTTGTTGGTGCATAGGTAAGTATGGAATTGCCGTGGTTCGGGGAAAAACTTCGAAGGATTTTAATCAAGGTGTCTCTTGGCGGATATTGCTCAAGAGCTCTGGCGACAAATGATTTGTATACTCTATTGGCCCGCTGCTGACGTGGTAATTAAACGCCAGTTCTTCCTCAAAACTGAGCTGGAATTATCCATAATTGTTGTTGCATTGTAATATGCGATGTGTCGATATATTGTGTATTAGTAATGTCATATGTTAAAAATTATGCATCCCTTCGAGCGATAGAAGCATCTATTACAATGTCATATGTTCTTACATTGGAAAAATATAAAATTTTCCGGTGAATCGATTGTGTAAGGCTAAGCAACCTTTTGATGGTAAAATTCAGTGGATGTAAATTGCAGCATCACTGTCTGCTACGCATCAGAATCAGAGAAGCAAATGGAATCTGATGCAGGATGATAGCTGCGGTATTTGTGTGAAAACGAATCAAGCGAAGCGGAGTACAAAGCTAAAGCAGATTTCAGAGTTAGCATTCTGGAATACAGCGCTATCGCTTTTACATTATTACCACCAGCTGTGATTGTACACAAAACGCATGCCCATAATATTCCTGTTAAATTCAGTGGGCTTGCATACGGTATTCCGGATTGATTGACTTGGCGGATATATCAAGCGCTCGAACTGTGTATACACCACAGCGTGTTCTGTTTCTAAATAACCAATGCGAATTTTTTTTGAAGTAACAAAGGGTTACGATAAGGAACAAATAGCTTGAGATTGTTCGACCGGTAAGTGGTTATCAGATTCGGAAATTGGTGATGCAAAAGATTTAACTTAAAAAAAAGTGTTTGTCCACGTATAGCAATAGGAAACATTTCATTGAATATTAAAGAAAGTTTTTCTAAATTGAAACCAAAATGTTGCTAGGTTGTGCAGAAACGTGGAAAACTCATACTTCTTTGACAAGAGTACGTTGTCAAAATATATTGGGACACATTAGTGTTAGGAACATTGTAGCGTTTTCAAAATCTGCGAAGAATTACTTTAATTACGAATCTGAACTAAAAAGTTTGCACATTAAACGATGCGTGACCTTTCCATATTTCTGTAGAAATATTCAACAACGTTTTCTGGTCTTAAGGTATAACATTTTTTTAGTTTCCAATCATTACAGCATCGGTTCCACGTTTTATTCATACTTGCTGAAAGTTTGGCAAATATTAATTGCCATTTCGGTAAAATTATTACCAGATTTACATAACGAGATTACTGTTATTATAGTTTAGAAATATGGTTTGTTCATAATATAAAGAATAGTTTAAACTGCTGAACAGTAAAGTTCAGAGGCCATGAACTTAATAATGTATAAATAAATATGAAGAGTTGGCGTATCAGCTCAATGTGAAACTATTTTAGAACTTTTCTACTTCTGGTAGATTTCGCAAATGAAAGAAAAACTACTATTATATGACTATTGCTGTCGAAGTTGCGCCAATTACTTTAAATGTTACCTAACCTAAAACTTTTTTTCGATCATAAACAATAAATATATACGTAATGTTGTGCGTAGCGTTCTGGTGAAGGTGACGCAATATAACTTATAATCTTGGGACTATACGCTCCAAAACAATCAGCCAAACTGTATGTTCTATTCATGGGAAAATACGTAGCCTCAAGTACAGAGGCTTTTATGGACCAACAGTTTCTCGACCAGAAAAATATTCGGCGAGTCATAAACAAGATTATCTTGAATAAGAAAAAAAAACATTGAAAAAGACATTTTTTTAGTGTATAAATGTTGAATCAGGAAGGTATATATTTTGGTTGATTTCCCGCTGATTTTCGGTATTTCAAACTTAAGCCGGATATACTTAAATAAGTTGATCTTGTTTTCGAAAAAAAACGAAACATGTACAGCATGATTCGACCTTTCGGAAGTAATTTTTGCGTGAATAATGTGATTTTCTCTTCTAATGCTTTAAACTGCGACAATGAAACGTTAAGTTGTTTGACCTTTTATTATTCCAAATCCTAAACTGAGCAATATATGTCAAAGCATGTTACTCCGGGTGAGGAACCAGAGGTTTTAACGCTCAATTAAGATTTTTTCTTCTAAATCTTTGAGCTATAAACATAAGTGCTTAGTCATTTGACCTCAGTACTTAATGTGAAGTTCCGAAATCCCCTGGCTCGTAAATATCATATACGCCGAAACACGCGTAGGCTTTTTTATCGCGTTTAAACGCGTTTTTCCGGATGTTCCTCCGTTACGTTAATAATTATTTACGTCAGCTAAACCTTATCTTTTGTGCAATTATGTGTAATTTTTGTGTAAACGGTGTGAACAGAGACGCGAGGTGAAGGCAAAGCTGAAGCGGGGGATCGTCGATAGCGTAAGCAATGCTTACGTATAATTATTTACAATATAAAATTCTTTCGTAATTGAATCAATGAACATTAATTTTTGATAGTGAGCAAACAATGAGAACTGCAGCTCGACGTGCGATAACGTTGTCGACGACAGCCTTTGTTTCTGTAAGCAATACATTGTTTCAATGTGTAATATATGAACGAAATGATTTAAACTTTTGAATACATGAAATTTATGAAACTTGACCTGCTCTCAAAATTTGGTCATCTATACGCTGTAAAATCCTGAATTGCAGGTTAATTATACACTATTTGTAATTTGTAATCTCTAATAGTGAAATGAGGTACTCAAATATTGGTACCCATAAATGTTGATACCTTCATCTTATGATGTATTTAAAATTATAGAACAAAGGTACAATTTAATCTATTTTGATTTATCAAATTTATGTGTTCGATTCTGATAGTCATAAATATGTGAGCGTAGTCGAAATCACCTGGTAGGATTATTCAAATGAAGTGCGTGTATATAATGATATACACGTCAAACTAATGGTATTTTCGAAGTTATATATTTCTTTTGATGCTTAGTACAGACAATAATACATAATTCACATAGAAAACTCGTTGTTTTAAAACACACAGTACTGCATTATTTGATTAGATTTATACTCTTGAACTGTTTTTTTTTTAAAGTTTTTATTGTCTTGATGATGAGACGAATAAGAAAATTTTAAAAAGTGGATACTTGTGACAGTAGACAACTATAACTTATAGTTGATTGTGTTGATGGAAGAATCGCAATAGTTGCGCTGAACATACAAAACTGAAATTTAATATGCCATTAAATTTATGGTACACATAATGAATTTGTGATTACGTAGTCTCATAAAGTTCTGTAAAGTCCCGTGTAAATTCGACTACCTGCTACGATTCTAAAACGGTACAATTAGACTCGAACATATATAAACCAACGAAATGATATTTAAAGGCTGTACTGACTATGCAGTAAAATATTGAACTAAGTGTAGATCTTAAAATGCATCAATATTTGTGAATACACGTATTAAAAAAAAAGTAAATAAATAAAAAAAATATAACAATAGATGTAATCTTTAAAACTTTTCATGATGATTCATAAATATATGTCGGAAGAGAAGTGAATTTTTATTATTAACCGTAAAAAACCGTAACGTACTTCACATTTAAACTTTCTACTAAGTAGTAGTGGACTTTAAAATGGATATAAATTTTTTGAGAAAATAACAATAATACACGCGTTTAGAAAAATGCACTTTTTGAACTTTTCCAAAATCACTTGGTTGTATTTTCAATATCTCTCTACAATCGCGATTCTACATCGATCAATACAAGCTTAAGGGAAGCAGCTGATAAAATTAGTGCGTGTTTTTTTTTTATATTTTTCTTTGATGTTTCAAACGCATAATAGTTCTGAAAATTGAATTACGTGCAACTGAACCAACAAATATACTTGTTTCATTTACTTCTATTCCCACAAACTCCCAAATTCTACATACCATACAGCTTAAACTATATGCTTTATATTTTTAAATAGCTGCACATCTATCAAAACAGAGAAAATTCCGCATCGTCATTCCAATGGAATCAGTAACCAAACATTCAAAGCAACTTAAATCCCGTTCCAAAACTCCACCGAAACTACTGCTTTACGCAAAGCTCGCTAAGCGCTATAAAAGAAACGAGGAAATCCTACTTTCCCGCTCAAAGAAAGTCAAAGTCAAAGTCCCAATGACCCGGACTCCAACCTGCGCGTCCGTCATCCCCTGCGTGAGCGCAGCCGAGTTATCCCATGGCAATCCACGCAGTGGCATCGCGCGCACCTGCTCAGCTATATACCTGCAACGCGTCGCGAGCGCTTTGAATTTATCGAGAAAGAGCGAGACGGCTGCGGCGAGCCGCCGCGCGACGCGCAGAGGAGGGAGAAGTAGGCGCCACGCGAAGAGAGTCGGAGGTGCTGTGCAGAGAGCCCGTCTGTATACGTATAGTTATACGCGTATATCTACGAGGGCGAGAGAAAGAGGCGCACGCTGCTGACACGGAGAGGGAGAGAGAGAGTGAGAGAGAGAGAGAGACGAGCGGCAGTCCGAGAGGGAGAGCCCGTTTAAATACGAGGAGAAGCTCGCGCGCTCCTTCAGTCCAGCAGCAACAGTCCAACCGATTCATCCGGGCCGAAGACCGATTTTTTTTCTCCCACCCCTCGACACGACGGTCCACCCCTCGACTGCGGTGGGCGCGAGTTGTGCGCGAGCGCGAATTCGAAAAGCCCGCCGATAAGTACTCCGTATATATATCGTAGTCAGCAGTGCGCGCGATTATCCTCGCTGTGATATGTGCCCCCAGTGGTTCTTCCGAGAATAGACCCTCAGAAAGGATTGGAGCGAGAGAGAGAGAGAGAGAGAAAGAGTAATAGGCTCGCGATAAAGCCCTCGTGTCGAGGAAAGCCAGACCGGCAGGATGACCAACAGCATGAAGCAGACCGTTATCAAGTGAGTTCACAGTCTCTTCTTCCTTTTTTCTTTCTCTATCTCTCTCCCTTTCTCGACGCACGCCGCGACGCTTTTTTCAGGTTGAATTTCTTTCGATTGGCCCTTCGAGACGTCTCGGGATCTACCGCGGCCTTTATCGTTGATAATTTTATTACGCAGCGTTCGAGTTGTCGTAGAAAGTCGCGCGCGAGAGGTGAGCGTATACAACTTGGCGGCAAAAAGCGCCGCTGATTCTTTTTTCTCGATTGCGAAACGTTTCGCGGCATTTTTTTCTCCTGGCTATCCGCGCGCTCGAGACGAAGTCTGCGCGCCTTTACACCTCGCTTATCTCGGCGTTTTTTCTATACGCACAGGCGGGTCTGAAAATTCCTTGAAATCGTCTGGACTTTCCGTCCAGCGGCTTGTTGTTTTTTTCTCGCGCGCGCGCGCGCGACTGGAAGTGTTTTCAACCGATTATCCCCGTATATACGCGACAGGCCAACGCGTCGTTATTCGAGAAACGGCCGCCTGTAACTCGATATACGTGCGGCCGCAGACTCTCATCTCGAATCTCCAGGCTCTAATGAGAATCGCTAAGCGACGAGCGAAATCTCGCCGCATCACACGAGCAATTGCGGCAACGCGCGAGAAAAGAGTATAAAAAAAAAAAATTGTCCGCTCGGGACTTGTCTACTCTCCTTTTGCCGCAATTATTCATGGAATTCGAATCGTCGCTCGAGTACGTACACGCGTATAACACCGCGACACCGTTACACACTCGCGTCGCGCGCACGAGAGGACTTTTCATAAAATCTAATTGCCGCGCACTCGCCTCGGCA
Organism: Philotrypesis tridentata; assembly: GCA_018906965.1. Lineage (NCBI taxonomy): Eukaryota > Metazoa > Arthropoda > Insecta > Hymenoptera > Pteromalidae > Philotrypesis > Philotrypesis tridentata. The sequence goes on along the minus strand of JACCIB010000023.1, from coordinate 2,877,370 downwards.
AACTGAAAGCAATTAAAGACTCGAAAACGTCAACGCATCCTCGACGTCTCCATTAAACTCTCTCTCTCTCTCTCTCTCTCTGTGTCGACTCTCGAGAAGCGAGGAACTTTCTCACAAAGTGCCGCGCACGCGAGAGAGCCGCGCACATACGCTCTCGCGCGCGCGCGCAATTTCACAAATATTTATGTCCAAATCGCAGCAGCGCGACAATGAAAGGAAATCGCGGCTCGCATTCGCGTGTGTACACACACATACACCGGGCGACTGCTGATTTCGTCTCCCGCCTGCCAACGCACTGTATATGTATATGTACGAATTATCGGGCTCTTCGCACCGACTCAAATTCCCAAACGGGGCTCACCCCGTAATACAGCGTCTATGGCCCCCGATAATAACGATTCCGCGACTCCTGCCGCAGCCTACACCCATTCGAAGAATCCGATCCCGAACCCGCACAATGCCCTCGCAGTCCACTCCTTTCACCAAGCCCGCGTGGGCTCGAAAAACTGCGCCGCTCCGCGTATAGTCCCATAACTCTAATATCTTCGGCGAATCGATTGCCGCCGTGGGAAGATTCGCGATCGCTATGTATAATGTATACATCACGTACACACACACACGCGCGCGCGCGTTTATGGGAGTGAAGCAGGTTTCGCGCGGAGGCGTCACGATCGGTTCACTTTTTTTCGGGCGGGAGGGGGGAGCTGGGGGGCAGGTCGCCTTTGATGTAGCACCTTTCGTTTCTGCAGCGCGCGGGCCCATTGTGCACGGCGCGCGATTTTGCATGCGGACGCGCCGCGGCTGTGATTGTTGTATATACGCGCGGAGAAAGCCCCTGGGGGAGAATTGATTCCGCCCGTCCGTTGTGCGGCCGATAACGGGCGCAGTGCTCGATATTCCCTGGCTCTGGTTCGCGCGTATCGTATAGAAACTGGATATACGGAGCGGCGATGTGTGTAAGAGGCCAATCAAGTTTCTTATGGTTTCGCCGCGCGGTTCTTGTGCAATTCGAGGAAAATAATCCGGGGATTGGAATTGCGTTGAGTGGCTTTTACTATTTGTTGATTTTGTGGTTTCGTTGTTGTTTGCGGCGAGAGACGACTCCGGAAACGTGGCGCAGTTTCTTTTTAATTTTGTTGCTGCGAACATTTTTACGCATCGTACGCTCGATTTTATTGCATCGCAACGAGTATGGACAATTTGTGTAAGGTCTCGATATTGATTGTGTACGAAAATTATATTCTGTTTGATTGCCGACACTTGAAGTGAGAAAATTGTCTGTTTAATTTCTACCGATTGTAATTTTTATGACTACAAGTTTTTAATTAAAAAAAAACTTATAATAAGAGACATTTTTAGGTGGAAGATTCTGAAAGTTGTTGATTAATCACTTGTCTTTTTTATCTTGAATTATAATGACGACATTTCATCCCATCATCATAGTTTACAGCGTCCTTTATCAACTGATAGAAATAACGTGACTTTAACGCGCGTAACGAATTTCATGCATACTTCGTCCAGGCATTGATGTTCCGAAAAGTTAATAAGGGATCTAAGCTACATTGTAATTATCTTTTCACACTATTATTTATCAATGCTCCAAAGATGTTCTCAATTCAAAGTTCACAATTTAATTATTTTTAAAATTTCATACTTTTTTTAAATAAAAATCTTAAAGTTTGGGATTGTTCTTAATTTTGCATTAATTTCGTATGAAACAAATTAATATACAGCGCTGAAAAAACTTTCATAGTCTAGATAAATCTCGTTGTGAACATTCTGACAGAAATAATCTTGCAGTTAGCTTAACAATTAGCTTGCAGATAAGCATGTCCAATTACGTACGGGTTGTAAAGCAGGCGCAATAAAAATCGATAATGATTCTGACACACATTTTAATGGCTATAGTCTCGTTTCAGCTTGTCAACTAAAGTACGCATTCGGCGCGATGCGTATGGCAACCATCAACATGATTGTTTTTATGTTCTGCCATTTTATATAAAAGAACGAAAAGTCCATAATGAATTGTCGTCTATTACTCGATGTCAAACGATGATAATTCTCAAGGTGAGGCGCTTTGCTGTTAGTTTCAGGACGTTTTAAAATTTTACAATCTCATTTCACAATCACAATAGCCACTGCAAAATCGCGTCATTTTTAATTTTTTTAAGAAGAATCCGCTCAAAAGCTCTCACAAAGCCAAGCGCAATTTTTCTCCACGTGTTTACGCTGCACATGTGTAGAGTCCACTTCTGTATAGGACAGTTCGGCACATAAAAGTACTTATAATTACCTACAATACAGCTTCAAGTCACATAAAGTAGCAAAGCCAAAATTGCTCATTGCGCAACTCGCGGAACGAACCTGACAATTTCCTCTCCCAATTCCCCCCATATAATAATCCGCCAGTCATCGCAGTGATAATACAAGAGCCAAAATACTATCCTGCACTCTAAAGAAGCTGATACAAGTGTAATCCTTCTACCCGCTCTCTAATTGGCTGCTCGACTGACCCGTTAGCCAATCAGGTCAATGCTTCTCTCGGAAGCTATTACAGATGGCGCTTCGTGTGTTTATGTCAGCTAGTATACGATGCACATAATCTTCCTATTAATTATTGTAAATAAAATTATATTGTATTATTGTAAATAAAATAGGATCATATAACCTAAACTCAAAAATAAAAATAGCATTTCATTATCTTTCATTAATTAGTCTCTGCAACGACGATATGTAATTTCGTACGTCTAATTGACATCGCGTACACATGAACTGATGAAATATAGTATTAAGCTGTAATAAATGAAGGCACGTGTGCGGAAGTGCGTGAAGGTTGTTTGGCTCGCTTCTACCTTATACGTGCACTTATCGACAGCTATAAAGGGCGCCTATTTTAAATCCAAAGCTAAGGGCGCTTTGTCAGCACCGGCATCGTTGTAATGTACTGGTTATTAATGATGCCATTTGTCGTTGAGTTGACGATACAAGTTTATGAACGTTGCGGAGAAGGTAATAAATGCGTCTGTACGAGCTTCACTTGCCTCGGTTGCTTTGTGCTTTATAAGCTCAGCGTATCGGATAGAAAGCTATATTGTTTACGCTGCAAGATATTTACTTAGTCTGTTTGAAAGATTTTGCAAGGGAGATTTTGAGTGGCTTTTCAATGAAAATTTATGAGACGCGATGAGATATTTATTAAGTTTTCGTGCAAAAAAAATAATTTTTTTTTAACTCTTGACTGTCTTTGTGCCATAGAAAATTGTGCGGAAGTAACGTATTCAATGTGTCAGTGGCCGCAGCAATAAATTTTACAATGTTTCCTTCATCGATAGTTACGTGATGATAAAGAAATTGTTTTTTGACAATAACAATTGGTGATTGGATTTCTATGTAGCGCATATGAGTATTTACTTTAGAATCCATTTAAAGAAACTTTTAATGGAATCAATTTCGAACTAAGATAAGATTCCACAATTCATATTCATCGTTATCCTTGCATTAAGTTTCGAAGCTTCTTCTTTACACAAACAAAAGTTAGGACTTGTCAATATCAATTTAACTATTTGCGTCATATTTTTGCGAGGAAGTGCTTGTTATGAATATGGAAACATAAAACGTAAGTTCAAAGTGTAAACATGAAGCATTCGAAACAATTGTACGTAAAAATTTTACGAACGATGTACGGCTCAAGCAAAAAATATTTGTACAAACTTTATGCACAGCATTACAAAAAAAAAATAATCCTGTGAATTTATAATTTTTTATTGACCTATCAGCGAAAGTATCACTGTTAAGATAACTGAATAAAAAATTGTGTAGATTTCGTACAACTATTTTTTACTCTCAGATAATAGATTACACAGATTTTAATTAATTGACAATAGACTAGTTGCAAACTAGCCAAAGAAATGGTATCCCATCGTAAAAAAGAATAATGGTCTTTGAAAGTGATAGTGCGTGAAGGTATCGTGTAGGTGTGGTATGTGGAAAATATAGGTTTACAAAGGAAATCCTGTCAGTCGATTTAAAAAGTCAAGTTCTTGAATATTCATATATAAAAAATAAATGTACGACAGTAGTTATCAAAATGAATACGTTTTTGTAATACAACAGAAAAAGTATAGGGTACCATTTCAAGATTGGAATTATCCAGTTGTATTGAGTTTTGAATACCAAGTGTATTCTGACTATACTGTATTTTTTCGCTGAGAATAATCTAGTATTTCAGAGTTGCAGTCTTTATTTGTTTCTGCAGCTGTTCGCTTTACATAGTTACGTATTTTACTTGTATTCGACGTTAATAGGTGGCCGCTCTCGAAACCAAACAGTTACAATATTGCATATAGCCTATATGGGAAAATGACAGAAAATATTTCTCACAAAATCTCTACATGTTTTAATAGTATTTGTTTTTTTTTTAATTTTGCGCCTACTCCATGTTAATATTTAACAAAACCGTTTTGAAAACTTTTTCTTTTTTTTAAACTAAAATTTTCAATGTTGCAACGAGCGAGTAGATACAGATTAACTACTCTGAGTCATAGACTAACTAAAGAGCTCTTCTACTGACAAAATAACAGAATGGTTCTGACTGAGGTCTATCTTCGCAACTGCGTCTCGCTACCTGGTCTCTGCAGATACTTAAAGGGATGCACCCTTATGTATAAGTAGTAAGTATTGCCAAGTGCCAGGAGCGAATAACAGTCTCAGATCGACACCTGTCGTCATGCTCAAAGCATTCGAGTCGTCTGATCGCGTTGAGCAGAAGAATCTCTCGACATTATTTCTTGTATTTTTATCTTTGTATTTGTAACAATTTGTAATTATTTCGGAATCAATTTACTTTTTAATCATTAAACTCTGCCGAGTTTCAATAAATCTCTATTATGCATTGCTCTACGTACTCTTATAGCGTAACTGTAAAATATTGTGTCGCGCTCGAGATTCTCGAGAGGCACGGAAAGTGCTTCAAGAACTGACAGCACGCGCAAAATAACTTAAACAACAAATACTGATTTGAAATGCAGTTTGAAACTTTATTTTAAGAATTCTTCTGTTTTTGCAAGCTTAGAATGAGCTCCTCTTTATCCTTGTAAAGATTCCGTTCTTCGCCGGTCAATAATATTATTTTAAAATTCTTTCATCAAAGACGAACCTACGTTCCGACGAACAATGCCTGCTTCGCAAGCAAACTGACGAATGATTTGTATCGATCACAAAAAACGATGTTCATCACAATGGGCACAAACAAATTTTTTGCATACATAATCACGAAGTTCGAGAATCTTTAATGCAACGATTCTTTTGCGCATCGCGAAAGGGACAATAAACAAATATTTCATCGATTTCACGCTGCCAGAGCTCCGAGAGACCTGCGCCCGCCGAAACGTCGCGCGCCTCGACGTTCCCACGAACAATTTGGGTTTTACGCGCGCCGCGGCTCTCCGACGCCCTCTCCTCCCGTCGTAAAACGAAAATCGTATCCTTACCCTTGAAATTTCTTTCTCTCCTCGGAACGGGCGCTCTCGGGCGTTTGCGGTAAGAAAAAAAACCATTTTCACTCTCTCGGACCGCTAACCTATAAAAGTTTCCCGTCTGGGCGTCGCCTGCGCCGCGGAGAGAAAAATGTGGGTCAACCTGCAGCGCAGCGCACGTCGGATACACATATATGTTATACGTGTGCACGTATACGTATATGTACACAGGCGCACATAGACCGAGCACACGGAGTTCGCGAAGGTCGTCTCGTTTCAAAGCCAAAAAGCGCGTAATTGCCCGTTTCGCAGCGTCGGGAGGTACGCAGAGAATAACGAAAACGCCAGCCTATATAGTGTCGTTTACCGCTACGCGCGTATAGGTACTTTCCTCCTTGCTCCTTCGCATAAATAACGGTGCGCGCTGATAAACGACGGGAGCATTTCACGTTTGTGCGTGGACCCGAGAGCCGAAAGAGAGAAAGGGAGGCTGCTGTTGCTGCTGCCGCTGCTGCTGCGCGATGCGAGCATAAAATACTCGTCGAATTTTTCGGCGGTCAACGCACGCTCGTAGCCCCTTGGGAAACTTGTTTGGGTGTTATGAGCTGCCGTTTTTTGTAAATATATACAGCGCGCGCGCCGCTTGGGTATTTCATTCGAGACGGTATGCGGCGGCGCATGTGTAACGTATGCAGTCGGCGTAATGGTTATTGTTAATTAGCGGAGTCGAATGTCACGCGTAGTTGGGGAATTAATTTTTTGGAATTTAAATGGATGTACTGATAATTTCTTCGATCGCGTCAAAATCAAAGCTTTAATGTAAGATTCAGATTCAGAATCAGATTCAGAATTCAGATTCAGATTCAGAAGAAGTGTATAATAAGTTATTGCAGTATATTAAAATTATAAAATTGTATTCTAAGACCTGTCGCTTCTTTTCGCAAATGCAATAGGATTGCAGAGCCATACCTGGTGTATAAATAACGGTATAACGAACCAGAAGCTAGTATATCTTGTTTTACGGTAGAACTAACGTTTACGATTTGTACAACAGTCAATACCTATAACTCTATTCAAGATAAAAATAAAAATTTCTATATTGTGTACATAAGGCAGATATTATATTATTATACATTTTGATCTACAACTCAATCAAAATGCTATCATTCAATCACAGCATCGACCAAATAAAATTTAATAACTTTCTCTCAATACGTCATATGCTCCTTCCCATAGACTAACTCTACGCAAACGAGTAAACAAACTTCAAAAAAAAAACGCTTTTCCGTCCGGAAATCGATCGAACGAAAAACCGATACAGCCACACGAATACAACCGTATCCCGTGCGCATCTCTCGGATCTCCTTCGAGGGCTCGACGGCGGCGGCGTCGTTAATCGGCTTTCTAAATCGATTATCAAGACGCGTCTAATAATCGAGGCTCGCGTGCGGCTCAATTGTCGGGGCCACATACGCAGCGCCTCGTCTCCGCGTATCTCTCGAAAATGAGGATGTGTCGACGGGCCGGTTACGCGGTATACATATACTTATGCATACAATACAAAGTCGGCGTGCAATTGGAAAAGGCGATTGTGCAACGCGAGTGTGCGCCGCGGATTTTCGCGCAGCGCGCACGTGACGAGCGAACGAGACTCGCCGCAGACGACGCGAATGTCCGCCCACACAATCGCGAGAGGGACTCGTATACGCGTTGCGGAATGTCACGAGGCTCGTTACACATCGTCTTCGAGATAATAACTTAACTTCGGCGAGGCAGACGGATGACTCGTGGGAAACGGAGACGATTTCTACTGCACACGCGGCCCGTTTTTTCGAGCCGCGACGACAGAGCAAGTCAGGCGAATCGCTGAATTTTAAAGTGGGTTAGTGGGATGAATCAGCCCGAATCAGCTGAGAGATCCTCCGGCTGCGTGTGTAAACAAGGCGATACAGATCTCTCTCTCTCCCTCTATCTCTCCTTCTCCGATGCATCTCCGAGATATGATGTGGAAAGCTTCGAGCTATTGGCGAGCCAAGGATCGGCGTCTGTCACGGGACGACGACGACGACGACGACGACGACGTTGAAAATAGATTCCACATCGAGTTGAATTAGCGATTATTGAGTCCCGGCTAATGAAGAAAATAAAGCTGTTTTCGAGGTGCGGAGAACATCCGCGTATGTATACACGCGTATACGTGGTGAAGCTACCGGGAGGCAATATCGCGCAGAGAGGCGCGATTGAACAATCTCGACAGAGTTATATTGACAGTTTAGCGTAATTGAAAAGCGATCGATCAGCGTTTAGAAGTGCGTTAAACCAGTTTCTACTGGCGTTTGCTTTATTATTGTTTTTCTTTTTTTTTTTAACTCAACTACGCTGAATTGCCTAGATCTACATCTGTTTTCGTACATATAGCCAAGAGGCAATTGACTCTCTTACATTTCCTTTTACATAAACAGCCGGGATTTCGTAAAAATAAGTCTCGCATACGCCAGTGCTCTCGTAATGTAGCGCATGCGAGTTACGGTCATTGTTTTACGTCTATTAATATAGCGTTGAGAAAAATAATCGTTGTTGACAATTACGTGTTCACTGACTCCATTAGATGCGAATCTCATACCTTTTTAGACTTAACACAATTATTCGTGTTACTCGTCCGAGAGATTCCATTGTTATGAATGTATTGCTTAACAGTAGCTCGCTTAAACGAAGTATAAAGTATAATTATACCGATGTTTCATCGAATATTCGCTTGGACCAATTATATAAATCTATTTATTTTTAAGCATTTTTCACTTCTTACCGTCGTCTATCGCCTATCCAAATCATTTCGTCCTGGTCGCATTAGACTTCCACGCTTCTATAATTAACATTTGTTTACATCACAACAGTGCAACCGGCGCAGCCGACCAAACCCAGACAATCGCTCAAAATGACTTTCAATTAAAATATATTTCATTGCGCTCAACAATTACACATCTCGGTGCGCAGAGCGCGCAGAACCTTGAAAAAACACGAAACAATTGATGCATCCCGCGACCGCGAACTCGCTCAGCATATACAGCGTTATTCAATTGCTCTCTCGCGCAGAGGAAAAGCCATTTAGAAACCGATGCTCTCGATCGACTCTCGGCGCGAGAGTGGAAATTTTGCCGGGGCAATAAATCGGGAGAGGGAGGCTCTCCGCGATATGTATGTATATATGACCGATTCTCTTAGAAACATGCACTTTTTGAGGATCTAGAAAATTTTTTTTCTAAGCTACAGAGATTTCGGATCTATCAGACTTCCTTCTGTAAGCTGAAAGATAGTAAAAAATGTAGAGGAACATGGAAAAAATGCAACATAAGAATTTAACATGGGTAGGTGTGTGGAGAAAAAAAAGAAAATCGGCTATTCGGATTTTTATTTATTTTATTTTTTTAAACGGACATAGCTTTTGATCAGAGCATCGAATCTGGACATATTTATTTTTAAATTAAAGCTCCTTTTGCTGCACTTTATTGTAGTGTAATTTGAAATTTTATTTGTGCCTCCAAAAAATTCTTAGTTGTTATTATTCCAGTATTTCGACGCATTAATTTTTTGTAAAAAAAAATGCAAAATGACTCAGAAATATGGTTACTAGTAACATTTCCCATCTTCCTTTGCGCTTTTGCTTACAGAGGAAAGTTCGATCGGTCCCCAAAACCTCTAGTCTCAAGAAAACTTTTTCGATTTCCGAACCCCCGAAAACTGCATTTTCCCAGGAGAATCGGTCTCACGCAGGCGATAGTAGAGGCCCCTGCGCGCATGTGTCGTCGGAGCTGGCGGCGATCGCGCGCTGCAGTTGTGCCCGCGTGAGGTAAACAGGCGCGCGATGCGCCGTTGCGCAAAAGGGGAAAAAGGAGGCCAAGCTAATTTCGTTATTTCTTTTTTCTTTCGCTCACTGCTCTCCGGCCGCGACGTTTATTATGCGAAATCTTTCAAAATGTTTTCGAAAAACATATCGGGAGAGGCGGCGAGCCGCGAACGCCGAGCGCGTACGACTCGGAAGCATGGCGCTTCCTTTGACGCTCTATGCGCGCATTTCGACACGTGTGACGCGCGAGTGTTTCACCGGTTATTTCGCGCGTGTACTCGTCGCGAGCGCCGATGTTTGTTGAGGGGATCCGAGCCGTTGCGCAATTGCCGGACGCGGAATCGTTACTTATGTTATACTGCTTTCGTTTTTGGGAAAGTCCGGCGTGTTTGGTGCTCGAGTGTATTATACACATGTATTATGCAGAGCAGTACACGGAGACGCGCGTAGGGGGAAGACACCTACGGATCTGCAGCCTTGATCCATTTGGGCATAACTTTTTAAGACTCGACTGGAATATTTACTGCGCTCGTTGTGTAGCGCTGTTACGCGCTTTACTCGAGCTCTACGATTGAGTCATGTAATTTACCGGACATCTGGGTAACTGAGTTAATAGATCGGTACACGGCCATTGGCTGCGTAAACAGGTGAATAAGAGCCGCGCAATTTTATGCTTCTACAATCTCGCGCGCGAAGCTAAATCGGTGTAAATCGCGCGCAGAAAGAAGAGCGCGGATGATAACTCATTGGTATATGTAAGTGTGTATATATTTCTTTAAATCGCGCGTTTCTGTAAATAACTACAAAAGTAAGCGAGGAACGGGTATTTTTCTTTGCGTTATAGTTGTGAGTCCTTTGAGATATATAGGAATCAATTAATTAGTTAATTATGGAACATCAAAAACTGAATTAATGTTATGGATCCCCTGAATACCTGGTATAAGCTAGTATTTTATCTAGCTTCTTAATTTAATGGAAGAAGGTTTGAGTTTCCAAACACGTGTTGACCTGTTTAGCATCTTAAAGATAAGGATTGTATTTACATAAAAATCTAACGGAATCAAAAATTTGAAAGTCGATTCACAGCTTTTCATTTCCAGTTATCGCACCACATCGATCGAGTAATTTCTTCTCAATTTCTAAATTTTTCTCAGAATCGATATCTAAATATCTTATAACTGCGTTGTAATCCCCGTACAGGAAAAGAATAATGAACGAGCAGTCACAAGTATCGAAATCCATCGGGCAAAAGCCCGACAGCACTGTTTACAAATCGTCATGTCGAATAGAAGAAGAAAAACATACTTTTTATTCTCATTCACAGCATTAATCATATTCTTCCTTCAAAATCAATAGAACGGCGTGGTCTAATGACTTTCCCTATGTATACGCACAGAATCGACGATCAACGTCAAATAATCCTTCTCTCTCTCTCTCTCGTAAACATCGCATGAATATTCAGGCTCCCAGAAAAACCTGTTATTTCCCCCCATTTCCATTTACCAGCCGCGATCGCGCGCGCACGATTTCGAATTATCGGTCACAAGAGAGAGAGAGAGCCCACACATTAAAACACACGGCGCAACCGATACACCTATAGCAGTTAAATTACCGTTCAATCGCAGTCCTCCGCAAGCTTCATCAGCGAATCGCGAGACTTTTCAATTAACTCCGCGCGCGCGCGCGCGCATAGCCGGAAGAAGCTCCGATAAAAGTGTCACGATCGATCGCGGAAATACAAGGGGTTATATACACATGGCTATACTCGCGTCCGCGACTGTCCCGTTGCACTTGGCGCCTGACGATGACTTAAACCATACTAGGATCACACGTACGCACGAACATCGCTGGCGCAGACAAAGCCGGGCGAGAAATGAAATGGCCGAGGGAAAGAAAGGGAGGGCGTAGTTTTCCACTGCATCTCTCCTCTCTCTCTATACTTATATATATACGTACAGGTGAGCTCGTGTGTGCATTCGGTGAATTGGGTTATTCGTCGTCGGTTTATTGAGAGCCGATTGCAGAGTTCCGGCCGTCAAGCCAATGGCCAATTATCATTCCGCGCATTGTTTGCCCAGGAAGCGGAATCAACAAATCGGCGTGGCTTTGTTCGCTCTGCGTGGAAGTATATGTATAATGCGCGAGAGAACGCCGCGAGAGAGACCGTGAAAACGATCGCGTTGGACGTTGCGCTTGCGCTTTGGATTATAAAGTATATGTTGTTTCGTGGAAAGCGCTCTTTTCCTGCGGATCGCGCGGTGAGCGTTTGGTCAAAGCGTTGAATTGAGTTTGTTCTGTGGGGAAATTTAGTTCATTGCCGTTGTGTGCGAAGCACTCGACAGTTTAAGGACGGATAATTTTAATGGACAGGAGGAGAAGACCTTGGAAAGTTGGAAAAAATGTGGAATCGGTCGTGAGGTTTTTGCATTCGCTTTAGTCTGGGGCTATTCAAGTTTTTGATTAAATTTTTTTCGGAAAATTTTAGATAATTTTTATGAGTTAAACTTATTATTGACCAACTTTGCTTAATTAAATTTATTTTCACTGACTCGGCTGCTTTCACTACTTTCTAAGTGTATTACTATGTATACCTAAAATTTGATCTTTCGTGCCTAGAATCAAAGAAAGTATGCAGTACTCGTAAAAAATCAAAATTATATAATTATGTAAACAAATTAAAGCCGATTATAAAGTACAAATCTAATTTCAATTGCTTTGCGATATAAGGTGGTTTTAGGTTCCATTCAGTTTTATTGAAATTGAATTATCTTTAATAAGATGATTTCAATAATCCTTGTGTGCGAAGTTATTAAATTCAAGAATTAGCCAATATGTACGTTAATTAAAGCATTTTCATGTTATACATTTACTGCTCCTGCGAATGAATTCCTTATGAAATTCTAAGCAAACTTACGAGCGAATAGTAAATCTTATTGAATTCGAAACATATGGCAAAGCAGGAAAACTTTGGAGCATTCATACTAAATGCAAGCGTATAGACACTTCAACAGCATGATTAGCAGGAAACTCGTAATTAAACTACAAAGATGAAGCTTTGCGTTCTATTTCCCTTCCCCTAATTACTATATTCATCGAAAAAAATTCAAAAAAGTTAATTCCAAATTCAAATTTCGCGCCGCAAAATACAGCTCAGTCGAGAAGACCAGCTAATTCGCTTACACAACGCACATAGTAAAAGCAACATCTTGAAATTCGAGCTTTTAATCAAACTCTTGCACAACTCCAGCTTTCCAATATCCGCTCCTCCGTAACAAAAGCAACGACGCTCTCCACCGATAGATAAATCAATCGATTAATTATCCCAAGACTCCACCCAAAATTGATAATTCAACTCTCGCAAACAATACATCGTGCATCATCGTATATATCCCCACCGTGTACCTTCACACCGTACAGACGCGTCCGCGTATTATTTTCCGGCTTGAGAAATTAACGCGAGTACGTAATTGAATCGTCTCCTCCGGCGCGCGCGCGGACGAAAGCATCGGCAATTAGCTCTCAGTCTCGCGGCGCTAATCCCGCAAATTGGCGGAAAGGAGCGCTTGCCGGATGATAGCTCGGCTCGCGAGCGCTTCTAATTCCCGGAAATGAGACGCGCGTGGGCGCAGAGACACGGGGGCCGTCTCTACACGACACGACGACGAGATAAGCCTCGAATCCTTTATCGCCTGACGATCCCCCACCTCCGCCCCCCCCCCCTTGGAGAGAAGCGTGTCTCTCTCGCGTTTTAAGCCCTAACAATAGACTCGCGAGGCTGCGTAAACTTACACAAGAGGAAGAGCGCGCGGCAGATCTCGAAAGCGCAACGCTCGATCGCGAAGGTGGGAGAGGAGAATTGAAGTTTTAAGCTCGAGCATCAGGGACTCGCGCGCGCGCGTGACTGAGTTGATTGCACCGCGGAGAGGTTTTTCCGGATTCGTCGAGACGTCGACGCGCGGCAGCAGCTCTCGATATCTAAGGCTCGTTCGCTGTGCGTATATAGTCGTGCATGTGTGCGTTATTAAATTTGCATAGAGATGAGTTGGCCGGTCATGGATTCGCTTCTTTCTCTCGCTGTGGAGGGGAAGATAATGGGAAAAGCAGCTGTGCTCGTGCGGAGATCGTTGCGTTCGATGCGACTCGCGGTCTGCACTGTAAATTCATCGCTGTAGTTTAAAAATAATCTGAGTTAAATTTTTCTGTTGTCTTCATTGTTTCTCTATAATTTGGCAAACTTACAAATGACAGGCGAAGCAGAAACAGACGACATTTTTTATCATTACGAGTATTGCGCGCAATCAGTACAAATTCACTATAGGAATTTTCGACATTTTTATTTTAATTTGTAATTGCTTACGCACGATATCTTCCCCCCCCCCATTTACCTTCAGATTTCATTGTTTGCAAATGAAGAATTAAAACATACAGTTTCAAGCTTGCGTGAAAACGTTTTTTATTATACACGCACGTACCTTGAAACAACGAATTTCAATGCAATAAACGCAAATTTCATCTATTTATTTTACACTTATATATCTATACAAAACTACTACGCAATAAATTTTTTTAATTAGAACATTCATTCAGATCCAATCAGCGCATAGCTCTGACTGATCACTTCGAAGTTCTGCACTCCATTATTCGAAATGAAAATTCTCCAAGTCACTATTCGTCTGAAAAATCAAAAGTAAGAGGAGGAGCGTATAAGTCTCGAGCAATCGCCGCCTATAACTTCTAACGTTTATAACTCGGAGCTCGCGCGCGCCTCGCCACGCGCACACACACCCATATACATAATATACGCGTAAATATATATATGTGTGTGTGTGTGTGTGTGTGCGAGCGTGTGTACATTATTTCCACCAGATAGCAACGCTTACGCGCACTTTCCCCGTTTAATTTTCCCGGGAATTCATAAGGCTGATTAACGAAAAATTATACACCTCATCGGGCGCGCAAAAAGCCGAGCGCGGCAAAAGAGAAAACGGAGGTGGCCGCCGCGCGACGAAAGTAAAAGTCGACGGTTATCTGCGCGCGGGATAATAAAGCTACGGAGGTGGACTCTTTGTTTATCGCGCGATTCGAATGCAGCTCACGAAAGAGACGGAGAGAGGAGGAGCAGCAGCAGCAGCAGCAGCAGCAGCAGCTTGGCGACATAGTGACACGCTTTTCATGCGACGATTCGACGGGCCGAATATACGTCGAAAACGGAGAAAAAAAAACATGTCACGTAGCGTATAGGTATAGGACGCGAGTCCGCTAAGCCGCAAATATACTGCTCATTGCCTTTCAAATGCTCCTCGCTAAATCACTACAGGTCTGGCAATCATGGAAAGTGTTTCTCTTCGCTGCGCGGTTGCTCCAGTTCGATAATTTTTATAATGCTATTGTTAGTAGCCGTATATAGTGGCAGTGAACGGTTGGATTGTTTTTTACGCGTATATACGATTTACGTATGGATGGCCGACAGCGATTCGAGATTCAAATTTCGCGCGAATTTAATTAACTGTAATCCGCTCGTAACAACGTATACGAATAAAATTACGAAAAATCATGACGCGGCTGCCTTTGATTGTCTATCGTTCTAAAGATTTTCAATTCTTGATTGCAGTATCTCGAGAGAGCCAGTTCAATCAATGTGATCGAGGTGTTGCAATGAAAAATTGAAAATTTTTAATACGATAGATAACTATTACTCAATGAAAGGCGCGACTATCTCGTGGCTTTTCGTTATGTCACTGCCATTCAATTATACGAGCAACTTACAGCCGTTTCCCGCCATTCACCGATTGTTGTGGCGCGAAATTTGAATTTGTCATTCTGACTGTGAACAAAATTTCTCGTGCACTTTACTCCTATGTACATAGTACCGATAAAATTCCTTAAAAAATTGCAATATTTTTTTATCCAGTTTCCGTATAGACCGCGCGCGAAAAATTGCTCGACAGGGCCGATCGTTTCGCGCTGACTTTATAAATCCGCGCGCGGTATACATCAAGATTTCTCGTTTGCGCCGATGCGGCTGTCGGATCGATGAAGCGATAAACTCGAAAACGGACGTGCTCCGGGCACAAAGTGATTTCCTCGCCTGCGTTTCTCAGTGCGATCAGCGACCTCGCAAGTCGCTACATACCGCATCAATATTAATTCCAACGGGCGTAACGTCATTGACAGATTATTGTGTATCAGGCTATGAATTTAAGGCAAACGCCTCACGGCTCGCCTATTCCCTTTATTTAAAGAGTTTAACTTCACTTTATTACGCACGTATAATGCACTGATGCAATGCTCTATATGACGCGTTATGTTCATACTTATAATTTCGATTGACAATGTTAATTTTCGAACTTAACAATAATTATTGTCGAATATAACCATTGTATTTTAATTAAATTTTACAGTCGCGAATTCATTTTAATACATAACTTATAAGTAACCAATGTCATTCCTGTAATTGTTGCACACTGACATCAGCTGAAATTTCAATTGAAATTCAATCTCTTTCCACATACTTTCACGCGTATATCTACCCAAACACTAGTATCAAGTTTCTCCGGCTTTTGCGGGAACTTCAGGACCCAACGAATCAGTTAAATCAGATCCGAGAGCATCGATGACCGTCTGGATCTCGATTGTCGATTGTATGCCTACTGAGCTCCTTGAAACGATATCCATATCGTTGTAACGCGTATACGGCAGCGCCGCCGCCGTCGCGACGATAATACAACGAGCTCTCGATGTCAGAAGGCGCATGTATACGAGCGAGCTGTGCGCCGCGATAGAAATCATCCATTACATATGGAAATGACTATCTATATGCGCATACGTCGATGCGTTGACCTCAAAGAGAATCAGCCAAGAGCGAGAAGAAGTGAGCGCGTCGAAAGCTTGCGCTGGGGAACTTTTCGCGAAGCGCTGGAGAAAACGTCGGGTGCAGTGAATCACGTTTCCTCCTCACGCGGAATTGACATCTAAATCGATGGAATTGAGCGCGCGTTGAAAGAAAAAAAAATTGATTTCGCCCGCGCTTGATTTTTAACGCGCGGCGCGAAGATTGACTTTTGTCTTCTGTCGCAATGATCGAAGCGCGTTCATGTTTTTTTTTTTGCGTTTATTTATTCTGTCTTTATGATACCTTCTGTCTTTATGTAGCTTATGACTAAGTTCGTGATAAACTATGGTAAAAACATTTTGATTTCTTAAGCTCTTCGCAACTATACTCGTTCTATAAATTTAATGGATACGTCCTTTAACGGAACGTCAATTAAAAATTCAAATTTCGCGCGCAGTAACAGCGCAGATACGGAAAAAGCTGATTTGTTTGTTAAAAAAAGTAAAAATAAGTATTTGAAAAACCAAGACCCTGTTGCTCTCCGGCATATAATTATGAATTACTTCATGAAGTATGAAGTTAATATTTAAATATCTCTCTAAATGTCATTTGCATGATTTTGCAATTATTATTCAAATGCATTTCCAGGAGATGTTTGCATAATAATAATAAGCATCAAACTTGATGAAATGACAGATAATTATATACCACACTAGTACTTATAGTTTTTACTGTTTGTCAAGAGCAAATCAGCTGCGTTTTGGTCTGCTAAGTATATCCTGGCGCAAAATTTGAAATTTCGATCGCGGCTTGGGCATCTCCTCGATTTTCATTCAAGAGAAACTCAAACACGAAAATTCAAGCGGATCATTTAACAGCATATGAAATACTATTGTCCACAAAGAAACAAGTCCATCAATCTTCGAAATTTGTAATCCCTTTACGGTGCATCGATCGCTGTCAAGTCTCTCTGGCGTTCACTTCGACGTACCGGGCTTTTGTCCTATAGCAGCACATGCAGACCATAGACTCGTGAACAGAAAATGAACGCATGATTTCCTACGTTCACATATTATCCTCTAGTGGGTATAAGTCAGCAATATGTGCGTATTAGAAAGTCAAAGATCGATACGTGCATGTGCTCTGCGTCCACTGAGTTTTTAAAAGCTGCAACGCTCTCGCGCGTTTTCTCTCGCTCGATAAGCCCGAGAGCTTATGACTGGATGAGATTATAGCTCGACGTTTACTCAGATCCAGCGCGCAAAAAGGGAAAATTAATTTTCTCACTTTTACCATTCATTTTTGTACGAAATGATTTTTTCCCGATACTTTTTAATGCATCGATCGAAGCCTAAGCGATTAAAACCCAAGCGATTAAAATGCGTATAAAGAGATTTTTAATTAGATAATTTAGCGATCAAACGTAGAATCTTTTCATTTGGAAAATAGATTGAATACCTGTCACTTCCATGTGAACGTACGAGTTTAATTAAAGTGATTGCCACATTCTTTAAAATAAATATTTTACTCGAATAATTGCCTTATCTAAACTGGAAAATTGAATTCTTTTTGATAATTCAAGTGAAATTCCCAAAGAAAATTACAAATTTAGCTTGAGGCAAGGCAGATTCTTCCTGAGTATCAGTTTTTCAATAAAACTAACCATCGAAGAGTTGTTTCCGCACTTTCAAATAAGTGTAAAAAAATATCCAAACGCAATTCTTGAAATTTGCATCAGTACAAATGAAAGTTTTTAATGAAAATGTCCAAAAAAGATACCTTAAAATCAAAGTAAACCATTTTACCAAAATTTTTCCGCGCTTATTAATTAACTTTGCTGACATTGCACTGGCTCAAGGGCTGCAGGGCCTCCGCATCGCTCGAGTTTCCTCCTCGTCGAGCGACAAAAATTTCAAATTCAGCTCTTAACTCGCTGTTTTTTCGCCCCTCCCGTTCTCGCGTACGTAACAACCTTATTATAATGAATTTCAATCTCGGCGCGCGTAGAAGTATCCGGGGATGCGAGTCGTCGCCTCGATAAACATCGGGTATACGCCACTTTCGTGTATATATATACACACACACCTACCGACCCAGTTACACGTGCAGCCGTGGACGCGTTATGCCATTTCAATGAAGCCCTATCACGTGAGAGATCTCGACGTATGCGCCGCGGCGCACTGCATTTATGGATCTCAGCTCTATTGAGGAATTCTCGAGTCGAGCGAGCAGTGCAATTGACTCGATAACGAGTGTAATGCCATATGTATCTGCGTGTATCCATATAACCGTGTAATTTTATACATTTGTGCAAATCCATCAATTTTCGGAAACAACCATCCCTGAAAATTGCAAAAAATTTTTTTGAAGGTACAGCCACCAGGACTGTTGTTTTTCCTGATACCTTATACATTCTAAAAGAGGAAAAACTCGCGTGCGTGCATGGCTGGTCGTAGGGTGTACTTTTTTTACGGGAGCAAAAAAGACTCGAAAAAACGAGAAATAATTAACAAAAAATGAATACATCGATTTTTTTCTCGAAAACTATGGACTTTTATAAAAATGTTATTGCAACAAATATGTCTTAAAATTCATCAAATAATGCTCTGAAATTTTTTCAGATTGATCCAATACAATTTTTGATTTTACAAAAATTCAAAAAACTCGAAATTTCGAAGTGTTCTTCAAAAGTTTGAAAAATTCCAGAGCATTCTTTGATGAATTTTAAGACATATTTGTTGTAATGAAATTATTATAAAAGTCCATAGTTTTCGAAAAAAAAAATCTATGAATTCTTTTTTTGAATCTGAATTTTTTTCAAATTGATCCGACACAATTTTTTATTTTTCGAAAATTCAAAATAAAACCGAAATTTCGAAAATCGTCATTTAAAAATCTGAAAAAATTCCGGAGTATTCTTTGATGAATTTTAAGTCATTATTGTTCTAGTGTTATATTTTTAAAAGTCCATAGTTTTCGAGAAAAAAATCTCTAAATTCTTTTTTTGTCAATTATTTCTCGTTTTTTCGAGTCGTTTTTGCTCCGGAAAAAAGTATACCCTTCGATCGGCCATGTACGCGAGGTTTTTCTCTTTCAGAATGACCTAAGGAACGCGAAAAATCAGGTCTGGTAGGTGTGCCTTCAAGAAAAAATTGTATGACTTGCTCGTGTGAGTTGTTTCCGAAGTAGGATGGACATGCACATGTATAAATTTTATACATATATAATATATATATTTTTACCTATAGCTGTTCTGGCTGTGCGTAACCGCTGCTGCAGGCTCACGTCTATACAGCCTGTCTGAGGGAACAAACGAGACGCTCGAGCGTCTCATCAGGGCTTGACGCGCGCGCGAAGAGCCGATTGTTGTCATTCGCAGTGCGCAAAGCGTCTTTTTGTCTTGTCGCGGAAGTAGTGTCAGCTTCTCACAAAATGGATCGGTAATGTACACAGCTGCAGCCGAAGGGATACAATGCATTCGCATGTGGATTCCGCGCGAGGACAATGCTTTCAATACGATATATATCACTGACCCGAATAAAGTGGAAAGGATGTTGCGCCCGATTCGAGGAAGCGATTGAATATTCGAATTTCGCGCCAGAATTGACGATTCGGACAAAGGAGACGTGTATACAGCTTGAAAAATTTAATGCTCGAATAATTTCGACTTGGTAAAATATATGTTAACATTAAAGAATTCTTTAAGCGTATACGAGGCGCTTCCGTGATTTAGTGGAATAATAAAAATTTGGCATGTACGATGGAAATTATTCTTGAATTATCCATATGATGGTGCGATGATTTTCTCAGCGTCCATGGGAATATAATGATTATGATGATAATGCATGGAAATGATGACGATTGCGTCAGTGAAACGAATCTCGAGCGAGATAAGAACCCCTAGCTGTATTTGTACTGACGTTAACAACAAAACTTCTAGCCGCGATAATGGCAAAAGTACTCGAGCAGCCAGTAAATCTTGCTCGAATCACTACAAAAAGCTTATCGATTTCCTAATCGCGCTGGTCAACGACTCGCAGTGTACGGCAGCGGCAAAATGTGTGTAGCGCTCTTAAATCGAAAGTCGAGAGCAAAAAGTTGATTGGCCCATGGCTGCACAATCATGCAATCGCTGATAAACGTTGCATATACATAATCATTTGGTGTTTATTTTTTTGCAAATGATTGTGAGGTTTGCCCGTTTCTGCGTAAGTCGGATTACATGCCTATATCACACGGCGACCGTTCGGTAATATACCGATTGCTCTGTATCGATATATGCTAGTAGGTTAAACTATGTATTCATGTATTGGACTGAATTATATCAAGTGAGCTTTAAGATATGGTTTTAGCGTACTTTTGTTGAAAAATTGATTTTCGATCTTTTAAGTGTGGCCATAATAGGTATTTTTTTTAAATTTGTACATTTGTGCCTGTTCGCAAGGAAATATCAAAATATTGTTTATTTAGAAAAAATTTTGATGGCTGATAAGGAATCGGAAATGCTGTGTTTTTATAAATAAAATTGCATAAAATTGTTTTTTGATCGCGTTGATCACGATTAGTACGATTGTTTAGTTTGCACGTAAAATTAATATCTATTGCAGCTTTACCTGCATAGCTTCTTTTTAATTTTGCATCTTTTCGAATAAATGCAAATCCGAAACTCAATGTAATCGCCATTAACAAAGTGATAAAAAAATACTTACTCTTTACTGCCTTTTGTTTCGTTATTATCTATCACTCTATGCAACGTTTCAAATTTCTTCTAAGATTTCTCATCAAGGGCTAAATATTTTGTTTGATCATTTGTATATTTTTGTTGGCTCATCTATGTCGATACGACGTGTGATAATTAAAGTTCGAAAATGATTTTCGTTCCCGTCAAAAGCTTCTACAAACGCGATCGTTGCATTCTCGATGCGGATTTTATTAAATCGTGTCAGGTGAAAAGCTCTTATTGTCGCTCGCTTCATCGCGGTTCTCGATTGAGGTACTTACAGATGAAACGTATGCCAGCGCTGCAGACGTATGATAGACTTGTTGTTTGTTGTTGAATACATCGTGCAATACACAGTCGGTTCAGACGCATAAGCGACGCAAATGTTTCGTTAGCTCGCAACCACATGCCGAGAGAACGGAATTCCGACATATTACACATAGTTACGCGATGCCATTGCGCTCTCGGGTACGTAATTTTTGTTTGCTCCGCTATTAAACTGTATATCGCTCGTAAATTTGACGACACCCGAGAGATACTTACGCCTCTGTTCGCTAACAAGAGTAAGAAAAAGGGAAATCTTATCGGCTTCCCCCCCCCCCCCCTCTAGCCCTGCCGACTCTATATAAGTATACGCGCCGCGTCCGCGCACGAGTCGTAAAAGTGTAGGAGAGAGCACCGCGGGAAATGGAAAAGCCGAAGGGAATAATGAAAATCAATTGAGAATAAAACTCGCTGCGGAGCGTCTCCCCTTTCCCCCTCCGCGCTATACTGGCCAGTATAAAACTCGCTGAACCGTGTATATGAAAAGTCAATTCGCGATTCTATAAACTCGGCGCGGCACGTGCTCTCTCTCTCTCTCTCTTTCTCTTTCTCTCCTCCTCTTCCTCTTATAGAACTGGGATGTTATCGAGAAGGTCACGACGACGAGCTGTGATTCGCGCCGGAAACGAGCGGACCATAAATTTTCCGAGGAGCCGCATACTTATACTTTTAGTACCCAAGGCGCGCGCGAGAGAGAGAGAGAGAGAGAGAGAGAGAGAGAGAGAGAGAGAGAAAGAGAGAGAGAGGTAGGGCGCGATAGCGCGCGAGGAAAGTATCGCCGCGCGCTCTCCCTGCAGCACAGCGGCGATAACGCGCCGGATATAGAGGAAAAGTGGGAGAGAGAGAGAGAGAGAGAGAGAGAGAGAGTCGATCAATCGTTGGGCCAACGGACAAGGTCGTCGCGACTACGTCGCACCTTGGAGAACGCAGTTTTCATGAGGAGGGATTGGATGGGCTGTTTACTTAGAGATTGACGGGGGTAAGGAAATTGGCTTTGGGGCTTTTATTAGGCTGTTTTTCCTTCCGGTTATTTTCTATTGAAGGTCGAAATGATGATTCCCTCCTGTGTGCATGTGTGTGTGTCTGTATATGTGTGTGAACTTATACGTCAGACCAAGTTCTATATCGTGTGGCTTAAGAACAATTTTAGTGTCAGTGAGTTTTGTGGTCTTATTTGACGATTGAAATTGGTGCTTGGAAAGGGACAAGGGACAACGGAATGTGCAAAAATTTTCCTACGCTTTATAAGTCAGCTCTTGCAGATCGAATGGTGATAAAAAATCCACCGTTATCACTTTAGTGGTTTTCTTTTGAGAGTAAAAATAAAATATTCCGTAAGCTTTGGTCTGAAAGAAATTGATAGGTTTGGTAAAAGATTCGTTTGAAAATAACGAATATTTTACCGCATTTTATGAATATGCACAATCGATTTTCATCCTTTGATGAAATCTTTATGTATTGAGAACCAAGAAAATATTTGCAACGGTTTTATTACTTGAAGTTTTATTCGTTAAATTTTTTTGGTTAATAATAATTTATATGCAACTAGTTAACATCATTAACGAAAAATAGTTAAAACTGATAAAAGTAAAAAAAAACAGCTAAAAGCATCTATCCAGAAATCTATAAAATTATCTTCTTTAGTCGTCACTAACATGAATTCATAATTCGATTCTTGTATATATTGGTTTCCAATATTCTGGATATCGTAAAAATTCATGAATCGAATAAAACTACTATTTTTAAAAAGTTATTTCAACGACCCTCTTCCAACTTTTAGTTGAATTGCAGATCAATAATTAAAAGTTAAAATTTTATGCGAAAATCGTGCACAGGAAAAAAACCTAGATTTTTCTAATAGCAAAGAACATATAAATAATATTATAATAAATCTAGTGTTTCATAAAGTTATCAAGTTTGCGCATTGTAATACCCAGACGAATAAAGTTTGATTAGTGTAATGTAAATATTCTTATTTTCAAAAATTCTTCCAAATTATCAAATCATGTTTTCATTGTTTCAGAAATCCAACTTGGTGGAAACGACGCTCAGCATTAGAGCGCGGACTGACAATTGTTGCAGTATGTGCTGTCTTAATTGCCATAGCCCTGGCCATCGGTCTTGGCGTTATGGCCCGCAATGTCGAGCCATGCGCATCAAACCTTATGAGCCGTAAGTCACACCATCATTTTAATACGTGGGTTACGAGATATAGGATCTTAATGTGTTGCCTTCATTTGATTTCTACGTCATTGCTGCTCTATTGTGTGTCGATTTTCTCATTTTTTTGTATGGTGAACAATGCACTGAGAACAATAATAATTGGTTCTTTTTCCAAACGCAAATTTTGTTTAATCGATGATAATTGATAGCTCGATTGGAAAAAATAAATAATCTATTGAACTTCCCTGGTAGTAAGGAAACCCAACTATTCGCCGATTATTGTGCTGCAAAACAAGAACTGAGAAATGGGTAATTTCGCTTCCCATTTTTTTCGACTGGACGAAACGCTTGCGAACCCATTTAATTCCAGTTTTTGAGCAAATTTTGTGCTGGGATATAGCTGGTGAGATAACACATAATCCAAGACAAAAATGATCCATTGCGATTTCAGAGGTTAGAATTGATTTTTTTTTATTTTTAGTTGAATCCGAACCACACAAGCTTTGATGTGTAGACACTTGCGTTAATACGTAGATATGACCAGGTATATTCCGAAAATCGCCGAGAGTCGGGCTTGTATCCTCTAGCTTTGGTGCAAGCCCGACCCTCTATCGATTAAGCGATCGACTGTCGGTCAATTGCTCGATGCTCTTTAGAATTCGAACGATCAGTATTACCAGATTTGGTTCCGAGTATATTTTTTACAGAGAGGTATGCAATAACAACTTCAGAACACGTGCTATAGCTGCGCCATATACGCCAATTGCTCATCGCTCATATTGTAAAAAAAGCAAGAGTCGACTATTAATATATCCGCATAAAGCACAGAAAGGGAACTTTTCTACCAGGAATAGACTTTCAATTAAATTCATCTCATTGAATCTCACAGTTATTTTTTTCTCAGTCCAACGAAAACTTGCGCTTTCTAACTTGTAATCAGAATCCGTTAATGCATTTATTTGTGCGTGACATCATCTGAAATCCACATTTATATGTATAACCCGTGCATTACTATTGCCAATGCTCTCATTCGAATAATATCACGTTGCACTCATTGAAAAATATTGTATCGTCGCACGTAAATTTACATTCACGTCCTGCTCATCCCGAACACAACTACCACCACCACCAATGCACGGCTTAACCATTCGCACTTGTCACCGTTGCGCTGCATCACTGGCATATTAAAGCTCCGGCTAATGCGGAAATGCTACCGTCCACAGCGGAAGCCCTCGTCGGCGCGCCAGTAGCCAAGAAGACACCCCAAGTCGTCGAGAAGTCGCCGGAACGGGATATTTGCTTGTCACCCGGCTGCATTCACGCAGGTAAGTTCAACAGTTCCAATCCCTCTCTTTCTGTCACTCTCCATCTTTTTTTTACGCTCGTCCATTCGGTCTTTTTCTTGTTGGTTATTCGATTGGCTTCTAGCAGGGCTGAACGGGAAATCGTTTCGTTTTGCTACTTATATAGATTATTGATTCCTTGGATTTCTATTTCTGACTTCCAGAGACTCGGTAATGTTAACTTAGAACGATTGCGCGTTACGAGAAAACGTGTGCTTCTTTCAAGAATTTATAATTGTGGAAAGAAACTCGCGCGCTGTTAAATAGATAACGATTCTTGAGGAATCTGGCTCATTGTAGCATTTCATCCTTGAACTTTGATTAACGACTCTGAAGGCTCGGTAAAATTTTAACGTGCAATGATGGCTCGTGACTAGAAAAATGTCTTGGAATACAATTATATAAAAATTAATCTATTATACATCCTTGAACAATAAAAGATGTCATTCTTGAGGAATTTTGCACATTTGCAACGTTGCTTCGCGCACATTTTATTTTCTTTGAATCCTCAATATTACAAAAACTGCTCTTCTTTTATTGATTTCATATAAGTCTTCTAATGCTAAGTAATTAATCAAAATTTATTATTCGCTTATAGCATCTTCGATTTTGGAAAACATGGATCAGGATGTTGAGCCGTGCGACGATTTCTATCGATTTGCTTGCGGTAGTTTCTTGAAGAACACGATAATTCCCGATGATAAAACAAGCGTCAATACATTTAGTATCATCAGCGACAAATTGCAAAAGCAACTCAGAAGCAGCATAGAAGAGGACAGCAAACCCAGCGATCCAAGGCCTTTCAAGCTGATGAAGACCCTCTATAAGACATGCATGAACAAGAGTAGGTTCATAAATAATGTAACGATAGAACGTACTTACAAAAACTTGTGATTGAAACGTAAACTCAATGAAAATTAAATTTTAAAGCTCTCATCGAGGAAGAGGGATTGAATCCACTCCATAAAATTCTCATGGAACTAGGTGGTTGGCCAGTATTGATGGGAGACAAGTGGATTGATGGTGATTTCAACTGGAAGGAGTCTGTTTACAAATTCTGCAAGAAAGGTTACTCCGTCGACTACTTCATTGATTTTAGTATTGGCGTCGATCTGAAAAATAGTACGAAACGTGTCATTGATGTACGTTAAATAATAGATTTAAAATTAAGAAATCAAAAGAAGATATTTGAATCATTGGCCGATCAATTTTTTCTTTCAGTTGGATCAAGCGTCATTGGGTCTGTCTCGTGAATACTTGATGAAAGGAATGACCGACAAAATTGTCAGCGCGTATTACAACTATATGGTCGATATAGCTGAGATTCTGGGAGCGGACAGAGAACAAGCCAAGACCGAGCTCAAAGAATCCCTGGAATTTGAAATCAAATTGGCCAATGTAAGTGAATCGTGTAATCATCTTGTTTCCTTATTCTCAAAAAACTTATCTTAAGCATTGATATTCGTACTCTAGTTCTAAATTAATGGACTATTACAAAAATTAACGTTCGATTGCATTTGTGTGCCTAATCATTCAGCTTGCACTAAAATTGTTGATTATGTAAATGGAATATCAACATTTATAGCAACATTTACATCACTTCAGAAAATACAGAGAAGACGTCAAATTTCAGATTTCCTTGCCGAACGAGAAGAGACGAAACGCTACGGTTCTCTACAATCCCATGACGGTTCGTGAGCTGTCTCAAAAATTCCCATCGATACCCTGGCTAGAATACTTCAGCACTCTTTTGCCATCGAGCATCACCGTGACCGAGGATGAGATGGTGATTGTCAACGTGCCAAGCTTTATTACGGATCTCGAGAAATTGCTCGAACAGACTCCTAAGCGTGTCCAAGCTAACTATGTCATGTGGAGGGCTGCAGCGACTTCCGTTAGCTACCTGAACGACGAAATCCGCAAACGTCAACTCGCTTACTCGACTGTCTTGAGTGGTGAGTATTTTACTGTACGTTAATTGTTCATACATTACTGCACTCTTGAAGCCTCACCTTTTGAAGATAATCTATTCACGAATGTTTTGCATAGACACGTTGATATAATGTTGCTCTAAAGCAGGAGGTTTATGAAAGTACTGATTTACGTAACCTATAACCCATTTGGTAATCGATAATCAAATTTTAGGACGGACGGAACGAGAACCAAGGTGGAAAGAATGCGTTGACATTGTGTCCGGCAGCTTTTCTATCAGCGTAGGAGCTCTGTACGTTAGAAAATATTTCAATGAAGACGCTAAAAAGAATGCCGTAGAAATGATTTCTAACATCAGATCCGAGTTCAAGAACATTCTTCGTCAGGTAAGGATCACTATATCAAATTGAATTGATTAATGAATTATATTAAGTTGAATTAATAGCCATCACTACATTTACAAACTTTGTGAATAATTTCCAATTTTTTTATCAAAATATGAAACTCTACTACCTGATTACATTGACATTGACTTTCATTAACGAAAACCACGATTTCCTTATTAATCAAAGGTTGACTGGATGGACGACGAGACGAGGAAAGCCGCACTGGACAAGGCCGACTCGATGAGCTCGCACATCGCTTATCCAGACGAGTTGCTCGACGACGAGAAGCTTGAGCAGTTCTACGAAAAGCTGGATATAACGCCGGGCAACTATCTTGAAAGCATCCTGAATCTCACACTCTTCGGTACCCAGTACTCGTTTGAGAAACTCAGGAAGCCATTTAACAAGAGCGACTGGGTGACTCATGGAAGACCTGCCATCGTTAACGCCTTCTACTCGTCCATAGAAAATAGCATTCGTAAGTCGTAGTCGTGATTTCTTGATATCCGCGCAGAAGAAAGCTGTAATACAGCAAAGAATCGTTTGAAAATTAGTCTGCAATGCCATTTGATTCTGTTTTCGTTTCAGAATTCCCAGCCGGAATTTTGCAAGGTGCGTTCTTCAGTAATGAAAGACCCAAATACATGAACTACGGTGCCATCGGTTTTGTCATGGGCCACGAAATCACCCATGGTTTCGACGATCAGGGTCGGCAATTCGATAAAGACGGCAACCTTATCGAATGGTGGGCAGCTGAAACTAGGGAAAAGTATCTGAAGAAAACGGAATGTATTATTAATCAGTATGGAAACTACACAGCATCGGAAGTATCACTTAATGTAAGTTTCAAATTTTGTAAATGATATAACACTTCGATACTGTGACAGACGAGTAACCGTTTGCGTTGTGGAATTAGTTTTCGACGGTCAATTGTTGAAATTCAAATGTTATTTTTGTGACTCCTCTAACTTTCAAACGAATCAACATTTATTCAAAACAACATCTCTGCACAACTCACTGGAGATCTTTTCGGAAAATTTAGATCGTGTTGATATTATTTCATATTTGAGCTGCATGGAGAGTTTAAATTCACTGTTGATACATTTTTACAAGAATGTTGTACCAAAAGCAATCCCAATCTAATAATTGTGCACTACTCTGCACGAATATTTCAAACTGCAGTTAAACAGTTATATAATTCTGTCTTCCAGCTGAACGGAATCAATACACAGGGTGAGAACATAGCGGATAATGGGGGAATCAAGGAGGCCTATCTGGCATACAACGAGTGGGTGAGCCGTAACGGAGTCGAGCCGGGACTACCAGGTCTCGATTACACTGGCCAGCAAATGTTCTGGATTAGTGCGGCTAATACCTGGTGCAGCAAGTACCGGCCGGAAACCCTCAAGTTGCGCATCACCACCGGAGTTCACAGTCCGGGTGAATTCCGTGTTCTGGGACCTTTGGCGAATATGAACGAGTTTGCCAAGGATTTCAAGTGTCCCGTCGGCTCCAGAATGAATCCAGAGAAGAAGTGCGCCGTCTGGTAGATAACAGCAGTAGAGCCGGGGCTGCTGACTCAAGTTTTATTCGGAGCGACATGACTTATTTTTTTTAGAATTTCTATGCAGGGGACTGAGAATAGACGATCCGAGCAGAAAGTTGACTTTTACTTTAAACCTAGATGCTGATTTTACGAAATTTTCTTCATTCTCGTTTTAATTAATTGACTTTATTTTTATTTACCTTGACAAAGTAAAGTTGATTGATTTTGTGGGATTAAACACCTTCGTTACAAGCAACTTTAGATGACTTGAAATTTCGTTAATTAGAGAAAAACTTCTGCTCGGGCCGTGACGAATGAAGTAATCCTTCGGTGAGGGCTTTCCGGTGATTATCTTTTCAAGGGAGATGTAAGTCGAAAACCGGAAGTGCCTTGATCCGTACATAAAAACAAACGATTAATTCGATCACAACTGAAAATTAATATTAGAGCAAACCGAAGAAATGTAATGCGGTACGAAAGTAAAATACAATGTGAATATATCGAGTATAACCGTGAAATTCGCGAATACACCATGAAACAAAAGTCATTATTCGAAACTCACGGATAGTTGCTGTGCGATTAAAAGCAGTGAAAATAAAAAAAAGAAAAAGCTTACTCCGGACAAATAAAGCTCACATATCCTTCGAATCGTTAATGTAAATGTTTGTCTTTGTAAGCTAAGTAGACTACTGTACGAATAGTAGGATATTAAGTAACTTATTAAGAAACTTTGATAAACCGATTCATCGCAACTATTCTCCGAATATTGTGAATGTTCGGCGTTGCAAACTGAAATAATGATTGTCACTTTTTGTGATATCATGCTCTGAAATAATTTTGCACATTACATGCGCGCGCTGTTGTTATATACTACAAACGACGCTATACGCGCTTTACTCTTTATACGAGTACATACCTGCAATTTCATGCGCATGCTTATATTTTTCGAACAAAAACAAAACCAGCGCGATTTTGGCATCGTATTTTTTTCTCAACATGTCAATTTTTGTGATAATGAACAAGTCGAGGAGAAGATTCAAAATCTATACCTAGTGTAGAAAGTAAGAACTAACGTGTATATTAAATTTGTATTAACCGTAACGTTTCACACAAGATAAATTATCGCTATCGTCGTATTGGTTGAAAAATTGACTTGTTGGATATTGTAGGTCACAACCTATTGATCGTATAACTGTAAAATATTCTATAACTTTTATGCACGTGTGAAAATAACTCTTTCGCATGCGAAAACACTGCACAATTGTACGCGGACGTGATATATCTTTAAGATATCATTGGTATATGAGATTATCATTAATTTTTATTCTTCTCATTTTTTTTACTTGAAGAACTAATTTAAAAATCGACGGTGTGTCACATGAATTAATAAGCTCATGTTTTTAAATTGGAATTTTAAGCGATTCATTTCATTAATATTAATATTATTATTGTGCTTTTTAAATATAAATAAGATATATTTCATTGCTTGTACAACGTAGCAATAAAGTCCGCAGGTATTTAGTTGATTTGTCCATTTAAAATCCGAACAATTCCGATGGCTCAACTGATAATGTAGATTTTTTGCAACGTATAATTTATATACGGGATTCATAAATGAATTGTAATTTTAGCCATAAGCCATTAGTAGAATATGCAGGAGGTGATTTTACAAGTTATAGTGAAGAGAATAGAGAACAGCATTACGATGATTACCGAGCAAAGTGACCATCTCAAAGTACTTAGGAATATACCCTCCTTCTAGTATTAATCGTGAGTAGTTCGTTATACCATGTACATTTTACAGAATAATCTCGCTTCAATGATGAGCTCAATCACGTTTACTTTGCCATAGACAAAAGCAAACCGCAACTGCGTTTCGTAATTTATTATTGGTATTGTGCAATCACATTATAGTTAATAAAAGTTGACGTTTATAATTTTACAATTTTTCCCTTTTTAATGAGGCGACTAAGAATCTAAATATTTAATCATAATGTATTTGTTGAACGTGAAATTTTAATATTAAACAGATAATACTAATTTTTGACTACTCAATTGTCTAACCTTATCCAGTCTTGTGTATCGTGCATTGCTTAATGTAAATCATTATTTTTTTCTTTTTGGCGAAGAACTCGCCTCATAACAGTTATGTTTCAATTGAAACATCCAAAGACAAACAAAATGTTTCTTTATTTTCTTGTTGATTCTATACTTAACTATAGTTTGGCTAGAACTTCACGTATATTTTTGTAAAATGAATTTTTCTTATTGTTATCTTACTTTGTTGTCATTCGTAATACCTCTATAATTTATGTATTCTTTACCAATGTCTTCATTTGCTTCAATGCTCGTGGTTCATATTTTAACTTTTAATATGATTTCAAGGCGTTAATATAACAATTCAATCACATAAAAAAGTTAAGTTTTTCTACAATTAAGTTCTAAGAATCTGTATAATCGCTTCTTTTTATTTCAAGTTTTATAAAAAAAATTTGTCTTACTTGACATGCAATTAGATACTGCAATTTTATTGTTTTAACCTTGAATTATCTTATGCAGTCACAGAATACAGAAACAATATCAATATGCTTATAGGATAATAAAAAATAATAATTATAATTATTTACATTATTGTGCACAAACAATTAACACTTACCGATTGTCTTGAGGAGAATCTACCAATTTTTGACGAATAAAGATTCCCATTTTGAATTATTTATTTTTATCAAGACTTTCTCTAAGATAACGGATCTGAGATCTGTTTTGATTATAAAAAATATGTGAACACATGTCAAAAGCATCATTTTTCAAGATTAAGAATGCATTAGTAGTCGCAATTTTCCAAAGATGCAAAAACACCAAAGAAATTTAAAGATTGTCGTTGAAATTGTTGCAGAAACCAATTCAATGATACCAGAATCAATATAAAAATTAGATTTACAAATACCATTTTCGCCAAATCTTGTTCCTCGCCGACCCCCTAAATTATAAAAGAAATCGTGCCAGTTCTCCTCCTCCCCAACCAATGTGTCACTCAGCTCCAATCCGCAGACAACGATCGATGCAAAACCATAAAAAATAAAAATAAAACCAAACAAAAAGCCAAGATACGAAACTCTTCAACAGAAGCATCAGAAGCATCAAAAGCAATCTCGAGCCACCTCCGCTCGCAGTCGCGGCGCGCTGCATCTTTCCGCAAAAAAGCCACCTATATAGGCTCCTCTCATCTCAGTTGCGCGCGCGAGAGCGGCTCTCCACAGCCGGAATCCTCCCCCTCCCGCTTGTGTGACAAGCGCCCCGGCGTGTGTTTCAATGACTTTCACAGTACAGTGACCGCAGCCGCGCGTCTAGAGGCCTACCGAGTGAGAGAGACAGAGAGAGATGACAGTGCATAGTGCGCGCGCGCGCCCACGTCAAGTCCAAACTGCACTCAGGCAGTTTCTGCGACTATATACTATCCGCAACAACAGCAGCGGCAACACCATAGCTTTGCATTTCCCGGTTCGCCGTCTCCGCCACCGCCGCTTTGCTCTCGCCTCCTGTATATATACGTACACACCACGGGCCGTGATAACGACCTCGGCGTCACTCGCGCGGCCGCTGGATGCCCCAGTAGATTACTTCCAAGTAAGATAAGACGCTCTACACGGCTTTCCACGCGGTTAGGAGTGCGAGGGATCCGTCCGAGTGTTGCTACGGGGGTCTCTGGAATGTAATGCCGCTTTAGGAGTTTTCGGAAGGCCGAGCTATTATTGAGGTACGTCTGGTCTTTACATTTCGTCGCGCTGCGCGGTATAGTTTTCTTCGGTGTGACGACGTTGCGATGCTTGCTTATCTACCCTTCCCATAGTAGAGGATTCGTTGGTTTTGTTTGGACGGAATCGACGCGTATAGGAATGGAATTTTCGGTGTCGAGAATTATGTATTAATTCTCGTTCGCACAGAAGTGCTGATGTAATGTTTTTTAACTTCAAGTAATTGATTGGAAATCGGACGGTTCGACGTTAATAATTTTATTTGGTTTATATTAATAACGTGTAACGCGCCGATGTGTCTTGTAACGTACCCGCAGAAACTGCGCGTTCGATTGCTTTCACTTTCTAACGTATGCCTAGCTAATGACTGAAAACAAACTTTTCAAACACCGGATTCTTCGCACTAACTTATACACATGCTATTTGCAGATATTCACCGGGTTTATGGTTATATTTCACGGTGTACAAAAAATTCTTCGAAAAATTTCCACTCCATTGTACTCGCGCACCGCTTTCGAAATGCATTAAGCATGGAAAAAAAAAGATTCGAGTATCCAGAAAATAAAGTTGTCGTGTGCGCGATAATTCATCAAATTGTATGATCAATATTCCGGAGAATATGAAAAAAAACACTGCCGCAGCCGAACGAAATCGCAGCATTCAAGGATGTGATTTTCCGTATACCAATCACGAGAACGCTTTATTACTCGTCACTAAATTTAGCGCGAAGCAAAAAATAATGCCCAAAACCATTGGGTTTAATTAAAAAAATCGCAAGCCAGACTCGCCCGTTCGTCATTGCTCGCGAGCATTTCAAATAAAGACTGCCCAACCAAACAATCATGCTTAATAAACCGCAGGTAGAATTAAGTCTCTTTTACCACAATTTGCGCCGCGTTCAATTGTAAAATATCTTTGAGAGAGCTAAGTGCATCCTTATTATCGTAATAGTTCAATTTGCCTTTTTCCAATTAACGCGCAACCTGTGCGCGGGGCGAAACCCGTCGGAAAAACAAGAAGCAGCCTCGAATTTTGAAATCGCAAGAGCCAAGAGAGGACGAGCCTCGACGGAAAAAAAATCGCAAAGGATAAATACGTATACGTTATACGCGCCTCCTGCGCCCCGGCGCTCAATCGGCTTTTGTCCGGAGAAGGAGTGCCGTATATGCACAGAAGCCGCGACTGGCGTTTAAATACTGAGAGAAACGCGCGCGGGCTTTCAGTCTCGCCGCGATGATGCCGACGTCGCGAATACGCTTCTGCCGCACGCCACGCAAAGCCTCGCGTTGAGATTCGCAACACGCGCCACTTGGTCTCTTTCATTGCTGATTGGCTGAGCTTCGTGAAAACGGCAAAATGACGCTGAGCACCGAGCAGATCATTAGCAAGTTAGTTTTGGATTTTTAATTCTGTCCTGCGCTCGTATATTTAATGCGTACGACAATGGAGAGTCGGGGATATTCGGAGGCACGCCTCGGATTGCGCATCCGTAGAGTCTAGATAACGATTTCAATTTTTTCAACTCCGGGGTAACGACTTTTTTTTGCAGCGCAGACGTACAGTCCGCAAAGGCGTTATCGGTATTACTTAATTGTAGGAATGAATCGATGCGCATTTCACTATACAGCAAATGAATTTTGAAAGAATAAATGTGTAAATTAATATACAGGGAAGGGTATAAATTTATGTATAGCTTAATATTGTATATTTATGGTTAATATTAGTTTCATTTATGTAAATTGGGGCTTACATATATATATGTATTTTGTTTTCAGGAAAATACTGTAGTATGTGTAGTTGGATTAGTTTTATCAATCTTTTATCGCTCGATTTTAAATGAAAGTAGAATTTTGTTTGTTTCCCATTATTATTTTTTGTAAAACGATATATTTTCAAAAAATTTTGGATTTATATTTAAGCTCTGAAATAATTTTAAATTATTAGAAGATATCACTACAAAATATTTAATTCTAGATAAAATAATCACGTAATTGATTATTGCAATTAATACAAGAATTAAAATATGTAAAATCGGAAAAATGATTGCTTCCTATAACTTCTATATGTTAACTTTAAATTTACATAGTAAGTATAGTAAAAAAGGATAGATTTTTTTGTCGGTTCTTTGATTATTATTTTCCTTTGATGCTATTTCATTGATAAACGACGAAGTACATGATATATTTTTAAATTTAAAGCTATAATTTAGCAGATGAAAAAGTAACTAATTTATGCTAATAAGAGTAATAAAGATTAAAAAGAAAACAAGTAATGTAGCAAGTAAAATAATAATCCTCTTTAAAAAAAGTGATGGCCTTTGTGCAACCTTTAATGCGTGATTTTGATTGATTACTAACTCAAAGTATTTATGGTTTCCATGATTCATGATTGATATATTCATACTGATATATTGAGCCCAAAAAAACCCAAATCACACACTTTGCCCAAATGTAAATATCTCGTGAAATAGCATTGAAATCAAAATCATGTAATGCAAATGCCGTTCATTGATATATTTAAATATTAACTTCAAACATCGAAGAAAATGATAGATAATTATATGAGGGAGGCCACCCATGTCTTGTTATTGTGCTTTCGATCTTACAGTTTTTAAAAGCGAATTCGATGCTTTTATTCCTTTCCTCTAGTTTTGGTTCTTCTTATACGTATACGAAGATTTCCTTTTATTTATTTTTGATTCCACGTTGTTATGGTTATGATATAGTACAATTAAGATTAATTTCTGATGAATTTAGGTGTGTATATCGAGACGTACTCCTTATCTCACCATATCCACATTATAAAAGTCACAAACTTAATCAGAGAAGAATACACGCTGTCGTAAAAATTTGATTTGATACGAATTTTTAAACATACTTCGAGATTGGGAGCTCACTTCTCTATCTTTATTAATATATAAATAGGTCATTTACTCAATTTTCATTGTGGATGCAAAGGTTAATTTGTAAAATTTTTGTATTTGTATTGTCTTAATGCATTTAAATACAAGTTTAAGAAGAAGAAAAATTGATATATAATACAGTGTGGTGCATAATGAAACACGTAATGTATGTAGTTTGAAGCACCTTAATATTTAAGATAGGTATTGACGTAAGAATAATTTTTATACTTAAATATAGCAGATTAATTAAAATAAATGAATAAATAAATAAATTAAATAAAATTGAAAGAGTTTTTGAAAATAAATTAATAATTTATAAGATTTTCAAAGAAACTTAAAAACCTATTCACGAAATAAAATAAAATAAAATACCTTAAACAATATTACTTGTATTATTAAATATTTTTCGTAGGAGTAATACAAGAAATGAAAAATGAATTAGTTTTTAACGATAACTATCTATGCAATAGTTGTCATTTCAAAAATAAGTTCACATTACACATTTATTGAATAGACATTTATATCTTAAGTTTTTTAATACACTTTAACAGCATATAATGTGAGTAATAACTACAACTCAATACATAAATTTACCATTTGGTGGTTATTTTTTCAGAAACTCCACTTGGTGGAAAAGGCAGACGACCTTGGGGCGAGCTCTGACGGTCATGTCCGTTTGCAGTGTCCTCTTGTCCATCGGTCTCATTATCGGGATTGAAGTCATTGCTACTAAAATCAGGACTTGCGACAGGACGCTGGCCGAACGTAAGTCAATATTTATGTTTTGTCCTATGTAACAACCGATTTTATGCGATTATTGACAGATATTTGTAAATTAAATGACTCACTTTATAAAAATTGTTCAACGTAAATCTAGCCGATTTCTCATGTAATCAATAGACAATATAAATTTTATTTTTTAATGTCATTAAATGACTGATTGTAATTTTTTATAAGACAGCCTAAGTTATAAATAAATGATTTATTGCGATTCTTCATTACGTCATTAATTTTTTGCAATGAAAATAAATACTGACTGACTTTGAAAAAAAACTATAACACGTTAATGGATCATGAAAAAAAATAAAGTTTGTTTTGCTTGAAGCCTCATTCAGAATTTAGTACACGTACAGTAGTCCTTCAACACTAGAATAGCAACACCTAAAGAGCCATACGCAATAAAAGTTTTATTATTGAATTATCATGCCTTTCTTTGCGCGCGTGCGATCAAAAATAGCATGTAAATTAAATATATTAGCTTTACTGAATACCACGCTATTAAACGAAGTAAAATGGAATTCCCATTTTATTATTATGGTACTACAATGTTTCAGGAAACAATTTTATGGAAAAATTATATCATGAAAACTACTTTTTTATGGCATATAAATAATAGTTGCGTCAGTAAAAAGTGTACAGCAATACTGGAAACCTGCTTCTAAACATAAAATAACCACCTCAGTCATTAAAGACGAATAAGCACATTATCGCTGCATTATGGACTAGAAAACATAATTTATCAATAGTTTTTATCGATGAAGTAAGATGATGCTTCATTTAAGACGGATTTAGCCATTTTATTTTAGTTTCAAATAATTGTGGCCAGTAATAAATATTTTATAAGGATATACTATCTGTAATTAAGATAGACATCAAATCTGAACTGGGCATTTCTGTATTAGACGAAGTCAACTTTTATTTATGTAAAATACTTGATGCACACATTATTTCATGAATAAAAAAATCGTCTGTAAATAGTAGCTTATACTGAAAAAAAATTATCGACAAAAAGAAGTGCATTTTATTGAAAATGAAACATGAATTTAAATAAATACGAAATTATTTTAATAAATCACATAACACATATTTAGTCAAGAGCTCATTCGATGGTAAAAACAAACACGAATTAGAAATAATAAAATAAATATTGATGAAATGACTTGCTGATTTAACTAGTTTGATAAGTCCTTAAATCAAGATTAATTTCATTAATTCAGAAAATCTTTACGAAACATTCTTTAGTAGAGAAAAACACTTCCCAAACGAGATAAGAATCAAATCACTCGATGGTGAAAAGTATACTTCCCAAAAGAGCTGAGAGCTAAATGAAAACAGTCATCCACAGCTGGAAGAAAAAATTCAGGAACACACGTCTGATCGGTCAGTCCATCCATCTCATCTCGCCCTTGACGAGTAATACCCGATCAATCAGGCGTTTTTTTTTTAATCAATTGAACACGTAAAATAAGGATAGCTCCACTGCTCATACTCAACGGATTCAATTTCAATTCAATCGCCCGCAGTGATTACTTTTCTCACCGCAAATCACGCAGCGCGCAAATCGCTATAGAGTCGCTGCGCAAGCCTTGTATACCTTACGCTCGCGTCCTCCGCATTTCTTTTCTGCGGGAAACAAAAAAAAAAACGGAGCCTCGGCTTTGTCAACTGGGCGAGCCTGGCATTATGCGACGTCGCGGCGGCAGCGCTACCACGCGAAATTGCACGTGTATACTCTTGTACACCGGCGGGCTTACGTAAGCGCACGGCTAAGAGTAGAGGATCCGCGCGGAGCGCGTGTACCGGACGGTCCCGAGGCTTTCGAGCACTGAGACTTGGATAGCGTAGACACTGATTACGCGCTAGCGTGTCTAAGCAGTTTGCGGCTCCGAGATTTGCATTGTTTTCCGATGCGCTGTATATCTCGCTTGCGGAGAGCTGCCGTTAGGAAGGACGGCAATGACTTTTCTTTTTTTTTCTTCTTGTATACACACGCGCGCGCGCGCGCGCACGAGAGAGAGAGAGAGAGAGAGAGAGAGAGAGAGAGAGAGATGCGAGCTTAACTTTTTTTTCTGATTTATTTTTATTGTCAGTCATTCGAGAAAAGACTCGTATATGCATCGCCTTGAACTGTATTTCTGAACTGACGAATCGCGGCCGGATGAGATTGGTTTGACAGTGGGAATGGAAGTTTTTCTTTTCGCGAGGCCTCTCTCGAGCGCACGATCGTCCGTAATTGTGTTATTTATAATTAGCGCTTTGTGTGTCTCGTCCCTGCGAAAATTATTCGATTGACGGAGAGCCAATGAGCTGGAAAGCGGAGAACGTGGCAGACCGTTTCGATGTATGAATTACAGTCGATTTTGGCGTTAAGCTTTTCATGGTAAACGAATTATTGTCTCAAAATAATTACTTGACAAGAACGTAATCAATCATAACTCTGCGCTTGCAAAAAGTTTATCAT
This sequence comes from Philotrypesis tridentata, assembly GCA_018906965.1. Lineage (NCBI taxonomy): Eukaryota > Metazoa > Arthropoda > Insecta > Hymenoptera > Pteromalidae > Philotrypesis > Philotrypesis tridentata. The sequence goes on along the minus strand of JACCIB010000023.1, from coordinate 2,838,908 downwards.
TTTTTTACGGATATTAGAAAGTTAATTAAAAATTCGAATTTCGCACCGCAGTGCAGCTGACGAAAAAGCCACAAAATTCCTAACAATGAACTGTATTAAAATAAAATAACGAGAAGCCAAGACAGAAATTTTACTCTGTTATATAATTACCTATTACTTTACGAAGTTTTTGCATATACCAATATCTCACGGAATGGTATTGGAATCACGTCAAAATAAATTGTGTAATGAAAATGCCATTTGCAGCGATACCAAAACCGCATAACTTTAATTACGAAATAAAGATAGCGTGACATTTTTAACTGTACAAAGTATCGTTAGTTACTTTTTATTTCGGAATATTTATAAAAAAATTCTTATGTGCTTATATGTTGGTTACATAGTGTTTTAAAAAATTGATAAAAGAATTCTTATGTATTATAAGCAAAGTATAGTTATACAAAGCACTCGCTAGACTTGTTCTAGATCTTGAAAGTATACGTACTAAAAATACGAAAATTTAACTTTCTCGCGAATTCATCGTTATCAAATCTCTTCTGTTCACTTGCAATCGATTCACCTCAGCTCGTTTTCTTTTTTATATGTAACAGTTACATCAAACAGCGACAGATCTCGAGGTGGAAAATCTGCAAAGATAATTGGAAAGGACAGCATTTGCTTATCGGCGGAATGCATTCATACGGGTTCGTATTTTCACAGCTTTACGCGCGCATAGCAAACGTTTTGCTAATTCGGAATGCGATTATCGCGCATTATCTCGTGCGCTCTTGCAGCATCCGCAATCTTGGGAAACATGGACCAGGACGTCGACCCGTGCGAGAACTTCTACGAGTTCGCTTGCGGAAGCTTCGTGAAGAATACAGTCATACCCGACGATCAGCCGAGTGTCGACACTTTCAGCATGATCGACGATGATTTGCAAATGCAGCTAAGGTCGAGCGTAGAGGAGGAAGTAAAGCCCAATGAGAAAAGAACTTTCAGACTGACGAAAACCCTTTATCAGAGTTGCATGAACAAATGTAAGTGATTCTCGTAACGCTGCGGATTTTAGCAATTTTCCGTGGAGCATTATAGCTCGGCGATTTGGAAAACGCAACGTATAGTGCTTCTAAACGTGTATTTTTGAAAAAGAAAAAAAAAATAAAGAGAAACATCGCGGCTGCACGAAACAGCAGGAAATGCAATTAAAATCATACCGGCAATCGTGCTGCAACGGAGCAAAAATTTTAATTTCAAAGGTTTTCGTATATCGCATATTCGAAAAATATAGCGCGGCGGTTACGTGAAAACATTTTCATAATTTTCTCGCGCTCTTTCGTAACACAACGGCGTCGCTGATTTTTTTTTTCAAATTCACGAAATTTTGAATAGCAAGACTTAAAGGGGAACATTTGATTTTTAACCAAGTGGATTTCAGCCCTAATCGAGGAGATGGGATTGGAGCCGCTGTTCAGAGTTTTGCGAAGACTCGGAGATTGGCCTGTCATTTCACCAAACTGGAACGACAAAGATTTTGACTGGAAGGAGGCTGTCTACAGAAATCGAAAACTCGGCTTTTCGGTCGATCACTTCGTCAGTTTTGACATCGACGTCAATCCCAAAAATAGTTCTCAACGCATGATCACGGTAAGTTATTAAATTCTCTCGATTTCATCGAAAAAACGCAACTCGTTAAGTACAACGTAAGAACTCGAGATTTCGTCGAAAAAAAAATGCAATAGCTATGTAGGTAATGTAAAAGCTATGCAGCAATATGCACACTTGCAACTTACGTAAAAATACATCGTACAGTGTTACTTGCTATTCATTCACCTATTCTGATATAATATTGCGCACTATCCATATTCGGCCAAGAAATTCCAAATCCACGCGAATCCGAAATTCGCGAGCTCTGCGCGAGTCGTTTCGTCGTTTCCAATCGTTTTTCTTTTCTTTTCGCAGTTGGATCAAGCCTGGCTGGCGCTGCCGCGCGAATACATGACCAAAGGTTTGGGCAATGACGTTGTGAGGGCCTACTACAATTACATGGTTGACATCGCCGTGATCCTCGGCGGAGACCGAGATCGCGTAATCAAAGAGCTTCGAGAGTCCCTCGATTTTGAAATCAGCCTCGCCAACGTGAGTATATATGTAATGTGCACAATTTCAGCGTTCGACTATGCGCGGCGCCGCAGTGTAATCGCAGTTGAATTCTCTTCCTAATTTCATTGCGCGCACCAGTGAAATCGCTTGGCAATTTGATACACACTCACGCGCTAACACACGTGTACACGTATACGAGAAATTTGGATAATTCGTCTCTTCCCAAAAGAGTTTCCGTATTACGAGTTGAATAACTGTGACATAAATGCGAGCTTAAATCCGCGTCGAGAATCCCCGGGGTTGTGCGTCGCAGGTGCAATTAAAGCGGAATAAGTATTTTTCCTAAAGAACATCGAGAGAATGCATCTATGACTTCTTTACGAGTCGACTGTGTGGACTTTCTTTTTTTAAATTAAAAATTTTTAATAGGCTTAATTGCTGCCCAGGCTACTGTGGAAATTACTTTTGAATAGTGCTACAATGGGCTATTGTATAATTGTATGTCATAAAGGTTACGGCACAGACCAGTCAAGCATATAGTAGGTCCGCGTAAAATACGTGTGCTATATGACACAAGCAATGAGAAAGAAATTTTAAGTTAATTCAATGCTGTCTGTATCGTAAATAAACGAATTATTGCTTTGCATTACCTTTCAACGTTTAAAGACCTATTTCAAGGAATTGTGAATATTGAAAATATTATTATGTAAATTAAATTTTCAATTTACCGCCGTGTCAGTTTTTTTTTTCAACTGCGTGTAATTCAAAGCCCAAAACAAAATATGCATTCCCAGTTTTACGCAAGTGTTAAACTAGAAAAGTTTCGCGCGGCTTTACGCGCTCGCCGTGTGCTGTAAATCATTTTCAAAAGAACACTGCCCTCTCGGCGTCGTTGAAAAATAAACCGTGCGGCTTATTTTTAATATCAGGAGCATCGTTATTTTTAAAAAAAGGCACACAAACAAAAATACTTCAAGACTGCGTATTTCAGCGTCGTGTTGAAACCGAGTTAATTGTTTTCTCGTTCATTGAAGATATCGATGCCAAGCGAAAAGCGGCGCAACGCCTCGGAACTCTACAATCCAATGACAATCGAGGATCTGTCGAGGAATTATCCGAGCGTGCCGTGGTTGAACTACCTGAATCGCATTATGGAGCCGTTCGTCAAGCTGGAGCCTAGCGAAATGATCAACGTCAAGGAGCCGAAATTCATCTCCGAGTTGGAGGCGTTGATGCGCAACACGCCGAAGCGAGTACAGGCGAATTACGCTGTTTGGAGGGTTGTTCGCGACTCCGTGGATTATTTGAACGAAGAAATTAGAAAGCGCCAGCTCACATACTGGACTGAGGTCACCGGCGAGACCGAGAGGGAACCAAGGTAAGCTATTATAAAAGAAATAAATATTTTTAATTTTTTTTTTTTTTTTGAGCGGTAAAAAGTGTTTAAATGTTGTTCTGCATTGCCGTGGACGAAACCTCGTAACTTCGACATGATTTGTTAGTTATCCATGATGAGGTTTTTTTTGATTTACGATGTAGGTCGGAATACTGTTAATTTATGAAAATTTAAAATGTCATTGTGTTAATTAGAATCGGTGTGATTTATTATTTTTGTTGACTGCACGCACAACATTTACAATGATCATTTCTGAATACAATGAGATCAGCCAAGTGATTTTGTTAACGCTATAGTGTAAAAATAAACTGTATTCTCTTGTTTTCTGATGCATAAATTATGCATAAAGAACAGTATTACAAATGTAAGACAATTTTCATGCAAAGAGTATGAAAAAAAACACAGACCTTTCCGAAATGTGCATGAACCTCGATTTATATTTTTAACAGTGCACCTCTAAGTTTATGACACAATTTATAAATTTTAAAAATTATTTAAATTTTAAGCGATTTAAAATAATCGTAAATATAATAAATAAAAGTCAGTTTTTCATTTCTTAACAATTACTTAAATGCACATCCATCCATAACCATAAATTAAAAATCGTCAAGAGTCGATTATTCGTTACATTTATTACTCACAATGAACAATCGATTGCGGTATACGCAATTTATGCAAGAACACGACAAACGTACGATGTTAGCGAAAATCTTTTGCAAAAGTAACATCCGCAAGTAGTTTACATGGAAGTGACGTGGCATTAATAAGGACATTGCAACAGGTGGCAAGAGTGCGTGGGCGTAGTCTCCGGCGGAATGTCCCTGAGCGTTGGCGCACTCTACGTAAGGAAGTACTTCGACGAGGAGGCCAAGAAAAACGTTGTCGAGATGGTCTCGGATATTCGCCGAGAGTTTAGGAAGCTTTTGGAGCAGGTCAGTTCAAAATTATTAAACATTCAAAATTCTTGAGTATGGTTTCTACGACGTATAATATTTATTTCTCTATGTATTAAATTGGGCAACGGCTTCTGGCGCCTTTTTATAATAAAGAGCGCAATTTTAACAGATCTTTTAAAATGTTAATTATGCAAACTAATGATACGAATAAAATTTAAAAACTTAGAATCTGCTAAGTAAAGATGATAATGATGAAACATTACCTATTATTTTTTGATAATTTTTAAAACTTTTTATTGCTACAATTTCTTTTACTCGTGTAAATAAAATTATTGATCATTTACGTACACATCAAAAATGTTTATCACCCGCAACCCAGATCTGTATTTGATTTTTTTCATTTTAATAAGAATGAAAAGTCGTATCCGCTATATGCTTATAAGTCTAATGAACACATACTTATTCGAACTGAATTGAATATCATGAAAAATATATCATGAAAAATCAAATAATTAGAAGGTCATTCCTATAGGTTGATTGGATGGACGACGAAACGAAGCAAGCAGCGCTGGACAAGGCCGACTCGATGAGCAGCTTTATTGCTTATCCGGACGAGCTGTTGGATGATTCGAAGCTTGAGAGCTTTTATGCGTTACTCGAAATAACGCCGGGCGATTACCTTCAGAGCGTTCTGAATCTCACATTGTTCTCCACCGAGTATTCCCTCAGTCAGCTGAGACTACCAGTCAACAAGAGCGATTGGGTTACCTACGGAGACTCAGCAGTGGTCAATGCATACTACTCGCCGAACGACAACAGCATGCGTAAGAGAATTTTTCATTATTTTTTTCTTGCGAATGGTTTTCTACGCGACGTGCAATGTGCGAATTAAAATATTCTTCCGAATAGCGTGAAGAAGAAGACAGAAAAAGTTCAGTGAACTTAGTTTTGGTTACAGTGAAAAGACGAAGACTACTCTTTACTTCGTAGTAGTTCGTTGATCAGCGATACATGATTTGCCCTTAGTTTTGAGTTGAGAAAGCGTCTGACGTATTTTATGGTCTAATCTGCTCATTTTTGGTGTAGAGTATATCTTATCTCGAGAATAGTAAACGAATTGCGGAAAATTTACTCGATAGTTTGCGTAACCTGAAAAGGTAATAGCGAACTCGTTGCGTCCTTGAAGACGCTGCAGTCGCTTCTGCCTTATCGACACAAGCTGTGCAAGTACACTTTTGAATTCGAGGAAAAATCACTCTAACCTATCGTACAACAGCAGAAACTGAAGAATTTCTGAGAAGGTTTACTTTGAAATATTTGAGAAAATGATTATTTATGTACAAAATGTTACTGTATGCAGATAAAAACTAATTTTGCGTCTTTGGCTTTATCAGTGAACCTTTCGATGTATAGAACAGTGTAGATTTGCACTCTGAAAATTTTTGCTTGAGCGAATTTCAAGTTCATTATAACTTTTAACTTTATAGTTGGTAACTCGCGGACTTCCTCTCCGTGTTTCATTCATTGCTACTTGTCAGAGAGCAGAAAATTCATGCTATTGAAAGTACGCAGATAATCATAAAATTGCTATAGAATGCTACAAAAAAATCAGTATAAGTTTCGACTGTTTATTATTGAGCTTTCATGACAACTATATGGTATAATAAATATGGTAGAATTTTTAATGTTTATTTTAAGTATTCATCAAGTTTAACTTATACATTCTAAAGTAACGTGGGGTGTTGGATTACTATGATTTTACTATCATTTTACTTCTGCTATAATAATCTACTTTGTGCTATAAATGCGATAACAAATTTATTAATATTATTAATGCAAAACGTTTTAATTAAGTGCATTTTGTTAATGTTTAACTTTCTTTACAGAATTCCCAGCTGGTATACTACAAGGTGAATTCTTTAGTAAAGATAGACCACAATATATGAATTATGGTGCTATCGGTTTTGTCATGGGTCACGAAATTACTCATGGGTTTGATGATCAAGGTAGTCAATACGATAAGTACGGAAATCTCGTCGAATGGTGGAAAGAAGAAACAAAAGAAAAATTTCTTCAGAGATCACAGTGTATTATTAATCAGTATGGAAATTATACCGACAAAGAAGTTGGGCTCAGTGTAAGCATTACCAATTTTGTCGCAAATTTTACGAAGATTTCTGAATTTTTTTCATAATAATGAAACACTAAAAGTACTAGAAGCTTAACAATTGACATAATCATCAGCCAGAATTTGAATAGTGAATTAAATTTAATTTCAGTTGAACGGTATTACAACGCAAGGTGAAAATATAGCTGACAATGGTGGTATCAAAGAGGCTTACTTAGCCTACAACGAGTGGGTGCGTCGGAATGGGCCAGAGCCACTGCTTCCAGGACTCGACTATACTGCCCAGCAGATGTTCTGGATTAGTGCGGCGAACACGTGGTGTAGTAAGCAGCGAGCCGAGATGCTTCGACTCGACATACTCACGGATGAACACAGCCCTAGCGAATTTAGGGTGATCGGCCCATTATCCAATATGCCCGAGTTTGCCAAAGACTTTAAATGTCCCCTTGGCTCGAAAATGAATCCCGAGAAAAAGTGCGTGATTTGGTGAAAGAAAAGCGAAACGAGGCTAATTTCATGCATTTGGTAACTGATTCGAATTGTGTGGATGATATTGATGAGCTTTAGCGTTTACGACTGAAAGAAGGCTCACATCGGAGTATTAGATCAACAACAAACTAGGAAAAAGTGTTACAAATAGTTTGTTACTTGGACATTATATCTTAAAATAATAAATTGAAATGTTACTTGCCATTTAAGATGGCAAGGGAACTTTTTGATAATTTTACACTATTATCTTTTTCATATTTAAAGAGCAACAGTAGAGAATATTTCTTAACGTAATTATTATTTGTAAAAAAATACGAAGTACATTTCAGAACTGTAATCATGACGAAAAAAAACAACAATAGTTATTTACCTGTAAGTAACTAGAGTATGAATTTAATAAATCACAAGTTTATATTCTGTGCTTTTAATAAAATTATTTTAAATTCAAATTTAAAAATAATAAATGAATTTTTGATGAAAAAGAACAATTATTATATGTTTGAGTACTGATGTTCTTTATTTTATTACGTTATGTATTATTACAAAAATTGTGATAGTATAATCATGAATGGAATATTAGATAATGTAGTAGGAGAAACGCTATTATAAATATTATTAATGTTATGTGATTTTAAATAAACCAATTTAGATAAAGCAATCTGATCGAAAGTACTTTAGTAAACTGTAGCTATTACAACAAACAATAGTTATTAATTTTTATCTTTTATATAAGTAATATTTATGCTTTACTTCATTTGTTATTGAATAATAAGTTAGATTTCAAATACAAAAAAAAACTAATAATACATAGTATGATGAATTTCAATCATGGCACGGAATTCATTTTAAAGAAAACGTGGATATAACTGCAAATATGTAAAGTATAAAAATTATTAGAAATCAACCATAACTTTTACTCAATTTTTGTTACGACAAAATAGACCTCAAAATGCATATTAATTACGAACAATGATTATGAAACAATGTACTACAAAAAATGTAAATAAACAGAACTTTTTCAAAACAATATATATAATGTCTACAGAAAAAGAAAGCGACAATTATTTTGTCAGGGATTTATGAGCAAGTTTGACAATATAGGACAATATTAAATTTCGTTAAATCGCATGTTTGAAAATGTTAGAATCTGGAATAAGAAATTTTTTATTAAACTGTACATTTAATTTAAAAAAAAAATAAATTTTAAGATATAATTAGTTTTAGAATGGAAATAACTGAGATGTTTTAATTAGATAAAGAGTATAGTTTAAAAAATATGAAAAAACCAATGTTTAAAAATAAAACAGCATATGATTTTAATTGAAAAATTACATTGAAATTAATAAAAATATGTATTTTTAAAATTTTATTATTTCGCAACTAAATAGCAAAATAAATTATGGCGTAAAATTACAGTTTATAAAACCTTAATTTATTGAGTGAATAAAAATAAAAAATCGAGAACTAAACAACATGGGTTTCCTTTGACGTTCGTCAGTGCAGAATTGCTTCAGAAATGATGATTAAACAATTGGTATCGTATAGCTATTGCATTTTTCACATATTATTTATTATTATGAGCTCTAATATAGGGAAATATTCCCAGTATAAATAAACATTACGGGGTTTTTACGCCAAAAATAAAAATTCTTTTCATTTTGTCCCGTTGCGGTACTTGACTTAGAATCATTTTAACTTTACTCTAAATTCTATACATTCGATTTATGAAACGTCACTTTACGTCCTTGGTATAAAATATACGATTACAGATCTTGAGAAATATATTTTTTTTTGTATTATCTCCATCTATCATTCATACATTTGTATTATAATGATTTGTAACATTATTGGATATTTTTGTAAATATAATATAATTTTTTCATGCAATATTTAGACTTTTTCGTTTTTAAAAAATGTATGTTTATGTTTTATGTTTAATCAATACGATTACGTAATAATAGTAGAAGGTGTAAAATATTTTTTATGTAAGAGTACTATTTATGCGTATATACTTACAACAAATTTTAATGAAAAATGTTATAATTGTGTTTTCTATATGATTGATAAGAACATGGAAAATATAAGCGTGTAAAATACAAGAACTCTAATATTTTCTTCTATGTTACGATGTGCTAAAAATAGTTTGAAAACCAGCGTTTGAACGAAGAATTCTAGATAGGCTACACAAATCTCTCATTTGATGCATGAGACATGCGTAAAGACTTATTTTAAAATCCAGTCCGTCAAGAGCTAAAAGAGCTTCAGATGTCTGATTAACGCGGGAGGATTAGGACGCACGTGGCGCCTAAAAGTTTCGGAGTTCTTATCTATTTGTAAATTCAATAATTCCTGCTCGATTTTATGACATGAAATTGGTTATATATCTGTTTTACTAGTTACTATTTTATTAAATTATTTTACGTGAAGTGAAGTTCATTATATTGAGTTCGTTGATTGAGTGATGATAAAAACTATCTACTGTCAGAGAAGGGCGACAATTTGTATAGTTTTTGATGCCAAATATAAGCGCACAATTTCGTCATTAACAGATTACATTGTATACATTTATTAACCATGAAAACGGTATTTTAATTATAATTTTTTTTATTTAGTAAAGTGTCGGCACTCCTAAATTATTGTAAAAGATGGTCAATAGTGAATATGAATTAGAGTTGAACAGAACACAGTAAGTTTTTGATATAATGATTACTATACATCTATTGAAATTTACAATTTTTGATTTTTTTAAAATATTTTTTTTAAATCATTTATCTAATACTTTAAATGTTAATCATAACTAATTTTTATTCAAGATACAATTTCAATGTACATTATATTTTATTTGCATGGAATGTTTCTAAAACATTTCAATAATATTAAATAAAGTGATAAAGTACTAAGATTCACGACTCTTTTAAGTTACAGACAGTCTAAACAATCATCGGGATATAGAAGATTTTCAACTTCAAAAAGACTTTTATTTTTTGCAGCCATATGCGGTTTTTTAGCATGTGTTATTCTTCTAATTGGACTTGGAATATTAATTAGCAATCATACATTTTGCAATAAATCTAGTTCTGGTAAATGTAATGATATGACTGATACTAAATTATTTAGTAATAATAATAATAATAATAATAATAATAATAATAATGGAAAAGTGTTCATTGATAAATTAAAAAAGAAATACCTTACTTGCAGCTATTACAGGTACATCTTACTTCTTCAATCAACAGTAATTAAAATCTATTTTGTATGCATGTCTATATTAAAAAAAACTACTTATAGCAAAATCAGCTAATACATTAAACGATGATAATATACTAAGAAACCGGAACCAGTGCCGTGAAGTCTGTACATCTCTAAGCTGTCAAAATGAAGGTTACTTTGAAACAAAATTGTTGCTTGTATAAATATATTTTATAGACGAGTGTCAAGGCGTACTAAGTATAGAAATTCTTCATTCATTGGAAAATTATATTATTTTTTATTTTTATATATTTTTTAAATACTTTTAGATGATTAGAAATGTATCCCTAATTAATAGCTATGGATGATTGCATTTTATTCAATATTTCACATTTTATATTCATAGGTAGCAAAATATAAAGTGAAAAAAGTTTCTTTGTGATATATAAGTATGATATTTAGAATAAACTAAATTTATATTTATTGATAATTATAATTGTCATTGTAAGTTCTTACAATTATAATAATAATTTTAATTATGAACATTAGCATGTGTTTTAATTTAACTTAAACTATGACGATATTGGTTGTAACGATAGATGCAAGTTGCAGCAATCCGTTATTTATAAAATATGATTCATGTAATCTTGCAAAATAGCAGATACCGCAGTTTGGTTATTATTTTTATAGTTGTTAAATTTTAGCAAATAGCTATTATAATTATTAACAAAATCAGTATTGTAAAAATTATTTATTTTGAAGTCTTCAGTTTTGCTAAAAGTAAATGTTTATTTATTTTATCATTATGAATTGCAATAACAATATTTGTATTGTTAGGAAATCAAAATTGTTGGGCAAGTAGTAACTGATTTTTTACGGAAAATATTTTTCAATAAAAGTGTTTTAATATCATTCGATAGCTTGCGTAATAAAAATTATTAGAAAAAAATGTGTGAGTACTTACTTGATTCTGGAATAGACATGTGAGCATTATTCTTAATTTATAATTTTTATTTGCTAAATAATTACATACGCCTAAACTTTCTTTTGCAGCATCATTTTTTTTCTACAATATCGATCAAAACATTAATCCATGTGACGATTTTTATCAGTTCGCATGTGGTAATTTTATTAAAAAAGCTATCATTCCTAACGATGAAAATAAAATTGATATGATAAGTACTACACAGAAAAAGGTTTTGACCGAATTAATTAATGAAATAGAGGAAGAAATTCATATAAATGAAATAAGCGCTTTTAAAAAATTGAAAATTTACTATCAGAATTGCATGAATAAAAGTAAGTTTAGTAAAAAATGAAATAGAGAAATATATATAACATTATTATGTTATATTTTGCTTCGGTCTTTTAAATTAAATTATTTATAAATGTGGTCACAATTTTAGCTCGTATTGAAGAAGAAGGGGCAACCATTTTGTTAAGTACACTAAATGAATTTGGTGGTTGGCCTGTCTTACAAGGCGAAAAGTGGACAGATAATGATTTTATTTGGTCTGAAACAGTTTATCAAATTAGAGATCGTGGTTATCCTGTCTTATTTCCTGTAACATTTGTGGTTGACACAGATCCAAAAAATATTGAAAGAAATATACTGACAGTAAGTTGAATGAATTTGATTTATTGATTTGAATAACTGATTTGCATCAACATTTCGTCAAGATTACAGGTGCTAGTACTAGAGTAAGTCAAACGTATTTATTAGATGGTTCAAACAGTGAAATGCTCACTGCATACTATGACTACATGGTTGACGTTGCAGTGATGCTAGGGGCAAACAAAGACTTTGCAGGTGAAGAGATGCGAAAGTGCCTTAATTTTGAAGTTGAATTATTTAATGTATGATCAATAGATTTAATTTGTTTACGTACATAAAAGCATATTTATTTTTAATTTAAATTTATTTTTATTTCTGCATAAATAGATACAGAGCTCTTTGGAAATCCAAGCGAATTCAACTGCAACCTACAATCCTGTAACTATTAAAGGGCTCTCCGAAAGATATCCAAGCATTCCATGGCTTAAACTTATAAATAAAATTATAAGCTTGGCCAATACGACAATTGACGAAAATGAAGTTGTAATTATAGATGATCTCAAGTTTATGTCTAATGTAGAAAAACTCATTGCACAAACGCCTAAACGTGTGATCGCTAATTATTTAATGTGGCAGGTAGTCTTCGATTCTATAGACTATTTGCCAGAAAAATTTCTTGACAGACACCTTAAATTTAAAAGAGTTATTCATGGCGTTAAGGAACGCAAAGCAAGATCCTTCACCTGCGTTCAAGATATCATGGAAGGCTTTTCCATCGGCCTCAGCGCACTGTATGTGCGTAAGTATTTTAACAAGGAAATACGAAATAATGTGCTGGTTATAGTGCAGAATGTGAAGAATCAATTTAGAAAGATCCTAGAGGAGGTTTGCACTGATTAATTTCTAACCTTTTAGCTATCGGCCAGCGCGTTCTACTGATTCTTAATAACCAACTCCGTTGTATGGTCTCAGTATAAAATTGTTGAATTCTTAAATGCTCCGTAATATTACTGTTCTATAATATAACTGTTACTAATTTAAATAAGAATAAATAAAAGATTTATTAGATAATAAAAATAGAAGGTGGAACGCACTGGAATAACCGAAATGTTAAGGGCGCACTAATTTCCGCTTTGAATCATTGTGATACTTAGAATCTAGCTGAATGAAACCTATGGTGACCCGTCACTAACGGCGCGGTAGAAAAATGCTTGGATCTTAAAAAATTTTACGAATTCAAATTCAAGAGATAGTTGTTGTTTGTCATCATCATAAGTTCATAAGTTAACAAAGAAAAAAATTCGCACGAAAATCCTTTACCGTAATCGGACGTAATTGTTTCTATTGACGATAATAGATTCTCGTTCGATTTTTTCTCCCTTATATGAATATGTTAACTTCAATCTATGCATGCTGATAAGTGATGCCGAGACAAAAAGCAATCAGATTTGTGTAATTTATTATATTTATCCAGACCCAAACATTTTTCTACCGCACGTATCACTTTGGGTATCAGACCCCCGTTATGAAAAAATTAATATTTTGTATAACTTTCTATACTTTCCCTACTGTTTATTTAAAGCAGTTGATTTTTTCACTGTAAAGTTAGCGATATTTACTGCGAAATGATTAGCTGTTTATTTTTATTTATATATAAAATGCTATTTTATAATTTAACCTTAAATTAATAGTTTTTTCAAAATGAACTGAAAATATAAATATAATGTGCAAAAATACAATTAATGTAATGTTCAAAAATGTATAAAATTTGATGTACAAATTGTAATAAAATTTTAGATCGATTGGATGGATAACAATACTAAAGCAGCTGCACTAGATAAAATTAATGCAATGGATGTGTTTGTAGGATATTCTGATGAACTTTTTGATGATAAATTAATAGCCGAGTATTACGACGATCTTAACGTTAATTATGGAAGTTATATAAAAAGTGCTTTCAATCTTTCACTATTTTATTCAAAGCAACATTATGAATCTTTGAGAGGTCCTGTAAATAGAAGAGATTGGAAAGACAATAGAAACGCAGCTATTATAAATGCATATTATTACGTACACAAGAACATTTTAGGTATGCATTAAAATGATATCGTTTATTATACTATTTAATTGTAACCATAAGAAGTATCGGTATATGATAAAATAATTTATATGTTTTATGTTTAGAAATACCAGCTGGCATTTTAAGGGGATCTTTTTATCATTACGATAGACCCGAATATTTGAATTATGGCGCGATAGGCTCTATAATAGGTCATGAGATCACACATGGCTTTGACAGTGAAGGTCGAAAAAACGACAAAAATGGTAATCAAATGGACTGGTGGGAATCGTCTACTAAAACAAAATTCCTGGAGAAAGCTGGTTGTTTTGTACAACAATATAACAATTATGCCTTAAAAGAAATCAGCCTCAAAGTAATAAATTAAAATTTTAAACGTGAATATTGAAGAATAATAAAACATTTTCTTATGTTTATGTATGAATTTGCATTTTTGTTGTTAGCTCAATGGTGAACGAACGCAAAGCGAAAATATTGCAGACAATGGTGGTTTAAAGGCTGCTTACAACGCTTACTTAGAAAGGATGCATTATGCGGCTGTGTTAGAACCTTGTTTACCTGGTTTAAATTATACAGCGCAACAGATGTTTTGGATTAGTGCAGCCAATAACTGGTGCCGTAAACAGAAGTCGGAGAAGTTAAAAGATACTATCTCGACCGATTTGCATAGTCCAATGGAGGCTCGGGTTAATATTCCGTTCTCTAACATTCGTGAATTCGCGAAGGACTTTTCGTGTCCACTCGGTTCTAAAATGAATCCTAAAGAGAAATGTGTTGTGTGGTAGAATTGAGTGTATTTTTGTTATTAAAATATATTTTCAGAAACCAAGTTTAATCCGTGTTTATTTGAGGTTCAAAATTCCGTTCACATGCTTAAACATTATTTCTTTCTTTCTCGAATAGTACTTACAATGATTTAGATATATTAAAATATTTCCGATAAAACATTGTATTGTGCATCATTGAAGTTTAAAAAGGTACTTTTTATTAAGTGTATAATTCTCTTTTAAGTATGGAGTATGTGTGCAAATTTAATGCAAACTCAAATTATAATAAGTAATTCTTGATTTGTAAAAATATATTGTTAAAATCTATAAAATATTTTATATAAATTTATCAAGATATCTCTAAACTTCTAATTTAATTCATATACATCTCATTAATTTAATAATTTATTCAATCCGTTTTATTTATTTAAAATTTATAACTCATTAATCAATTTCTGAATTTTCACAAAATCTTATGTATAATTGTATAAAAAAACTTGCATTTTAAATATAGATACATAATATTATTGTATATTTCACATGCTTTTATAATAATTAAAAGATAATATTATATATATTTATAAACGATTATAATTTCATTGCGCATTTTCATTATAACTAAAAGCATGCTTCACTTTTTATATCCATCACTTTCTACAGTACTTTCTCTGGTCGAATAAAGATTACCAAGACCAGTTCAATTCCCTCTATGATTTTATGTAATGTAAAAGTATTTGATTTCATAAGAGGTGGACCTCGATAATAAATGCATGGATATGGCGTTTAACGATAATGTCAGTTTGCTCGAACTGTACCAGTTTGAATTTAACAGAGTTCAATTCATGATTAAGTTCCCTTCTTCCATATTTATGTTCGTTATCGTTGTTTATAACTTATTATAGCTTCAAGTGTATGCTAGCAGTTGATTCTGACTACATTCATATGCGAAATTTACTTCAAAGCAATTCTATAAATTTTATAATCAAAATGCCTCTCATCATTTGAAATGATAATTTTTCATAATAAATTATAAATATTACGTTTTTACGGTAATAAGCTACCGAGTTTATTTTTTCAAAATTATTTATAAAACAGTGTATCCGACGTAAACTGAAGTATACAGAACACGACAGAAATATTTTAAAACGAATTGATTGAAACTAATAATGGACAAATGTTTTGAAATTAGACAAATGAGGTGAGTTTACTATTTTATATGTTAAAATCCTTTTATTTATATATAATACATAATTACCTGTGTAAAATTTGTACAGAAAAGTGAAGAAAGTAATAAAAATTTGTATAAATTTAATACTGTTACTGCAATGCGATCTGGTTCAAGGAGGATACATTAAAAACACCTTATATCGTAAATAAACTAAAATTATATTTATGGATAAATAAAATTAGCAAATTAATAATCATTTATTTAACAGGCAAAACAAATTATAGCATTAACCGAACATGTCGACAAGCATGTACAACAAGTACTTGCTCTTTAGAAGGTATGAGATATTGAATGACTACAATGTTATATACTGCACATCGAACAAAATACGATAATAAAACAATTGGTTAATGGATATTTTATGTACTGTTAACAGCAAATCACTTTTTGAGCATCATGAATCAAAACATTAACCCATGTGATGATTTCTATGAATTTGTATGTGGTAATTTTATTCAAGAAAAAAGCATTGTTGATGAAGCAATAATCATAAATACATTTACCATTGCTCAAATGGAATTATCGACGCAAATTTTCAATGAAATAAAAACAAACGTTAACTCAAAAGATCTACTAGCATTTGCTAAACCGAAAATTTATTATCAGAATTGCATGGATGAATGTAAGGCTAACAAGAAATATTTAGCGTAAATATAAATTGCTTGCATTTTAAAATGATTAATAATTAATATATTTTTATTCAGCTCGGATAGAAAACTGAAGGGATCCAACCTCTTTTGGAAATATTAGAAAGAATTGGTGGATGGCCAGTGATAGATGGAGAAAAATGGAATGAAAGTAGTTTTAATTGGGAAAATACAACATATCGAATTAAAGATCAAAATTTTTTAATTACCTTTCCAGTGATTGCGACGGTTCATATTGATAGTAAAAATACCTCACAGCACGTTATAAAGGTAAACAAGGACTGCACATGTATATAAAATTATATCAACTCCAAATACTACGAAAATTATTATTATAGATTGATAATGCCTTCACGACAATTAGTCGAACATTTTTATTGGATGACCCCAGCAATACGTTACTTCAAGCATATTTTGAGGAGATGATCAACGTTACCATAGCACTTGGAGCAGATAAAGATGTAGCCATAAATCAAATGAGAAAAGTTCTTGAATTTGAAGTAAATCTTTATAAAGTATGTATAACTTTAAAATAACGATAATTTTTATTATTATGTGAAAATATTTTTAAGCCTCTGGATATTTTCCATTTATAAATAATAGCATGATTCTATTGTAGATAAAAACACCACCAGAAGAAATGTTGAACAGTTCACTAAACAATAATCATATGCGAATCAAAGAGTTATCAGAAAAACATCCACAAATTCCGTGGCTAAAATTACTAAACAAAGTATTTAGTTCAAGTAGGCAACTTATCGATGATAATGAAACAGTTGCTGTAGTTGATTTAAATTACATATTGAAGGTAGAGGAATTAATAAAAATGACGCCTAAAAGAGAATTAGCTAATTTTCTGGTATGGAAAGTGGTAGAACAAGCTCTAACATACATGCCTCGATCTTTGAGACAAATAGCGTCAGAATTTACAAATAAAGTATCAGGAACTACGCAAATGATGAATAGAGAATCTTGGTGTTTGAACGAAATAATGGAAGCTTTCCCGATCAGCTTAAGTGCCCTATATGTAAGAAAATATTTTAACAGCGATATAAAAGAGCAAGTTTCCGAAATTTTGGAGAATGTGAAACGTCAAATTAAAAATAATTTAGAACAGGTGTGTTAAATTCTAAATAATTCTAAGGATAGCTTTTTATAATATACATTTTGCAATAATAAAATTAATTAGATCGATTGGATGGATGATACAACCCGATCAGCTGCATTAGAAAAGCTACAATCAATGGAAGCATCAATTGGCCATGCTGATGAACTACTGGACGATACGAAAATCAATGATTACTACAGTGAACTTGAAATAAATCCTGGATTATATTTAAAAAGCGCGTTTAATATAACAAGATTTTTGGAAAATACAAATTACATGGCATTGAGGAAATCGGCAGATATAGATAATTGGACTCTTAGCAAAAATGCTGCTGTTATCAATACGTACTACCTTTTACAGAAAAATACTTTAGGTAAAATAGCAATTTAATTTGTTACGTCACTCTAATCTAAAAATCGCAACTGCGTTACTTGTTTTTAGATACTCGTGGCGTAAAATATCGTATAGAAATGGTACGTAAAGGGTTTATTTGCAAAATTCGTTACAGCATTTACCTTTATAAACCCTTTCTGTATCCACTGCATATTGTATAATTACAATTGCTGTTCAAGAAATTGAAAAAAAATATTTTTGTTTATAGAGATACCAGCTGGCTTTTTAAGATCATTTTTTCGATCTGCTAGCCCACAATACATCAATTATGGAATTATAGGTTCAATTATTGGTCATGAAATCACACATGCATTTGATAATCAGGGCAGAAGGTATGATAAATATGGAAATGAAAAGAATTGGTGGTTGCCTACAACGGAAGAAAAGTTCTTTCAAAAATCTAAATGTATTATTGACCAATATAATAACTATACGGTCGCCGAAATTGGACTACAAGTTAGAAACATTTTAAAATCCAAACAATTTTTATCATATAAAAATAATATTCATAATAATATACATTAATCATACATTTTTCAGGTTAATGGTATTCTAACACAAGGTGAAAATATTGCTGACAATGGCGGATTTAAAATAGCTTATCGTGCTTATAATGAGTGGGTGAAAAACAAGAATGAAACAGAGCCTTGCCTTTCATCTCTTACTTACTCACCTCGTCAAATGTTTTGGATCAGTGCTGCCAGTGTCTGGTGTAGCAAGCAAAGACCAGAATATTTAAAAGACCTAATCTCTACAGATGAACACAGTCCACAAAATGCTCGAGTCACAGTTTCTTTTTCAAATATTCCAGAATTTGCAGATGATTTTAATTGCCCAATCGGTTCCAAAATGAATCCGGAAAAGAAATGTACAATATGGTAGTAAGAGTAGGAATAAAAATAGAAACGTATTATGCTATTGATGGTGAAAGTAATTAGAAATATCAGGGAATCGTTTTTTTATAAGTTCAAATAAAGTACAAGTATGCGACTAAAACTTTTTTCCTTTGATCAAACACTTAACAAGGTTAACAATTATGCATAAATAAGAAAATCCATTGTACATTTGTTTTCATTATAGTTATAATACGATACTTATAGTTTAAACTAATTTTACACTATGCATTTATTTAAATGAAAAATTATAAATGTAACTTAACATGTACAAAACAATTTTAAACCGCATTATGCTGAAATATATAACTTATTAAATATTATGTGCACAAAATACAAAGGTTATCTGGTAGCATTAGGCTCTATAGAAGTATTAATAAGTTCATCAAATATAATTCATAAATTCCTATTGTTCTACCTATTTGAACACATATGTCTCCGTGGTCTTATAAATGTACATTTAAAAATTGACGTATATCGAAAAGGTATAGACTGATAGATTTTTAAACGTATCAGACATGCGTTGAAAGCAGTATCACATATTCGTTTGATTATTCATTTTTTCATAATGATAAGTTTTAAACCACAATATTTTAGGTACATTTAATTCAATAATTATGATTTTTTCTTAGTATTAAATAATTCCATTTATTATAATTTTATTCAGACTAACAAAGTTTAGAATACCAGAAGTTTTAATTTATTTATCTTGCAACCATCTAACTTTATAAAAGCAGCAACCGTACTTAGATCACGTAAGTAGTATTTGTTATAATTATACAATAATATGTTATATTCATTAATATTTATTATAGATACATGTTTTATTTTAAATTATTTATTTTCAATTAAGCTAATAATTATTTCTAGAAGAATCGAAAGATCGTGTAAAAAAGTTTGTACATCACTGGCTTGTTTTCAAAATGGTAATTTAATGCAAAATCTTAAATTAATTAAGCAGTAAATAAATATTTTATTCACTTTTATAGTTAATAAATATTCATCATATTTCAGCTGAGTTTTACAATTCAATTCTGAAACCAACTCTAGACCCTTGTAATGACTTTTATGCATTTGCATGTGGTAATTTCTACAAAAAATCAATTCAGGATTCAATGACAGTGTTTGATTTGGTACAATTTCAAGCTGAAAACAGGGGATTATCAATATTTAAGTGCCTTCAAAAAAATGAAAATCTACTATAAAAATTGTGTGGATGAACATTCTGCATCAAAAGATTTCAGTCTTTTTCCCTATTGTTATAACAATAATTCCTGACAAGGAAAATTCTACAAAATTTTCACCGAACGTACGTAAATTCTCGTTCTAGTACTAAGATTTAACGATTCTTTAGATTTTATTAAATATGATGTTACAGATATTAAACAACTCTTATCGCAACTTTCCAATTAACGTGGCACTAGCACTGGATACAGGTAAAAGTACCATCTATGAGGACGTGAATGACATTGTAAATTTGTTTTTACAAAGTGAGTAGAGCTATTGCTTGCAAATTATTAAAATCTGTTAAAATATAACTTTATTGGTACACTTTTTTCTCAAATTTTTTTATTGCATTTTTTCCTGCAAATATAGATTAAAACAGATGAGTCAGATGAAACAATTGCTTCCGCAAAGAAAAATGACACTAATAGAGTTACCTGAAAAATATCCTAGCTTTCCATGGCTCAAGTTATTCAATAATATTTTTAATCCAAGTGGCATTTCTATGGGTGGATCTGAATTAATCATTGTCGAAGATACATTCAGAAACTTACAAAATTACTCGAAGTTACAGCAAAACGTGTTTTAGCGAACTATTTGGGATGGAGAGTGGTTCGATCGAGTCTTAAATATATGCCAAGGGAATATCGAAAATTGGAAGCAGATTTCCCAAATCAATCTTATGAAATTAAGAAATCTCTCGATAGATCTTCTATGTGTTTTCGTGAAGTTATGAAGACTTTTTCGATTGCTTTTAATCCAACAATACTTCGATAAAAGTTCAAAAAATGATGTAAAAGAAATCGTCAATCATAAAAAAACAGATCTAAAAGAAGATAGAAAAGGTGAACAAATTCATAAGATCAACTAAAGTTTTTAAAAAATGTAAAAAGTATATCTATAAAAAATATATTTTAGGTAAGTTGGATGATTAATCGAACTCATAAATTAGCTATTAAAAAATTAAGTGTTACAATTGTCACAAAGTGTTATAATTGAGTGTTACAATTGTCTACCCTGATGCATTACTTGAAGACGATCAAATTAATGGATACTACGAAGGTCTTGAAAGTAACCCAGAAAGTTATTTGATCAGTTGTCTTAATATCAGTTCGTTTCTCAACATAAAAACTCACTAAATTATAAGACGACCATTTCAATGGCGTGATTTGTATATGGAGGACAGTGTTGCTTTTGCAAATGCGCAATATGTGTTTTTAACGAATTCAATTGGTAAAGTATTGTAACTAAATGAGTAAAATTATTTTTTTAATCAGAATAACATCTTTTGTCGAAAGTATCTGCTGGATTTTTGCAAGGATTATTTTTTCAAAGAGACAGACCTCAGTATTTAAATTATGGTGCAATGGAAACTATCATAGGATATGATATTACTCATGCATTTGATGACAAAGGAAGAAAATATGACAAAAATGTCAATTTGAGAAATTGGTGGGAATTGGATACTGAAACAAAATATTTGTAAAAAGCTCAGTGCTTCATCAATCAATATAGTAATTTTACTGTAAATGAAGTTCAGCTTCAAGTAAGTACTCACAAATATAGTTTTAGATTTTTAAGCACTTTTTAAACTTATTTACTTATTCAGGTTGATGGAAATAGAACGCTAAGTGAAAATATTGCTGACAATGGTGGTTTTAAAGCTGCTTATTTAGCGTACAAAGAATGGACAAGATCTCAAAGAGTTTCTGAAGGATGCCTTCCAAATCTGAATTATACTCCTCAACAAATGTTTTGGATTAGCGCCGCTAGCTCTTAGTGCAGCACATATATCTCTGAAAGTTTAAGAAATTTAATTATAACTGACGTACATAGCCCTGATGAATCTCGTGTTATTGTTTCATTTTCAAATATAAAGGAGTTTTCAGCGGACTTTCAGTGTAAACCAAATGCAAGTATGAACCCTAATAAAAAATGTGTTTTGTGGTAAATACAAACTACAATAACAAGATGCATGAAATAACTTGAATGAATTAAAATGTTCATTAATTAGTTATAAATTATACATTTTTTAAAAGAGGTTTACAAATAATAATAATACATAAAAAGAACCGTTACATCAAAATTCTTCAAATCTGTATACCCTATACGGTACAGTATAAGGCTTATTTGTAAATATTAAAAAAGTTGTTTTACTCATGAATCACACAATGGCAGAAAATATAGATTAATATAAAATACAGCTTAACACCAAAAGAAATATAACGATAGTTATTTCCATGATAAGCTTCAGCACTTTAAATATTAGATTATATTGGAAAAACCATTTTTGTACACATGAATATTATCATAAAAATACGTTATATAAGACAGCTAATATTTTAATCACTTCCTTATGCTTCTAGACAATTGCATCTTTAGTTTCTTAATACTTTCATATTTCATTTGTTTTAGAACGATTAATTAATTTTATTCGTTAAATAATTTAATATTATCTGTATGCGTCATATTTATACGTTATTAAATTATTCTTTTGCATTAAAAAATGATCAAAATTTACATAATAAATGTATACACTATTTTAATTACGAATTTTTTGTTAATAACAGATTAAAAGGCCAAATAAACTCACAATTTAAAAATGTCTATACTTTAGTAAGATATTAAATTAAAATAAAAAAATTTAATTTATAAGTGTCATCATTATCTCATACTTTTAATTTCTAAAAGTTCATATTATTCACTAATAAAATTGAATTTCATGAAAAAGTTTTCGTTCTCTATTTACATTAAAATATTGAAGTCTTACTGTAACACAAACTACTTTTGCTTCCTCCTGAAAGAAGCTTTGTAAAAGTGTTACGTGTGGAAACATCACACGTGTCTGATTGCAATAAGTGTCTGACTGTAAACGGTCGAGAGTCGGACTTGCAAGTCGGATATTCGAGTTTCGAGCCCGAGTCTCGTTAATTTTTAAAATAATTATACAGTACACCAATTTCTGCCCGTATGCAGTAGTGCAATTTTACGATGTCACCTGTTAGAGGATTTTATGTTCGCGGAAGTTCATATTATCGACGACGGTAAATAAAAATGTGTAATATAAGTATGCTGATTTTTGTGAGGTATCGAGTTTTCGAGTGACACGTGTTGATAAAAAGAATTTTGATCTGATACCTGCGTAATCGATGAAGACCTCGATGTTCCATAGCTTTGCATGTGTGGAAAATCCGCAAGTCGGAGATCGGAGATTCGCACCAGCAATGAGAGAAGAATATATTTTTTATTGTATCTTTTTTGTCATTAACGTTATATTTTTAAAGTTAAATACTTGGCTATTTTGATAACCTTAAAGTGATGAAAGAATATGCATGTATATTTAAACAATATCTACCTGGATTAGTTCG
The DNA here is from genome assembly GCA_018906965.1 of Philotrypesis tridentata. Classification (NCBI taxonomy): domain Eukaryota; kingdom Metazoa; phylum Arthropoda; class Insecta; order Hymenoptera; family Pteromalidae; genus Philotrypesis; species Philotrypesis tridentata. Next base: position 2,815,465 of record JACCIB010000023.1, on the reverse strand, counting down.
TATTATCTCTCTTTGCACTATTTGATCTTCAGAGGTGTATAAATATAAAGGTGTGTGTAAAAATGAAGATTACGAAGAGGTTTCTTTCATGATTAATGAGGAGTGTTCTTATCCTTTTGGTCATATGTTTAATTTAGTAACTGTTTTAAGGGCTCTATTTCTGAAGATACATTCTCTTCATATCAACTTATGTTTAACAATTTCTTATGCGTAGATATAACTTTGAGTCCTGGAGTGATTATATTATGTATAATTGTAGTATTAGAAAATTCTTAATGAATATATTATTCTTGATATAGTATTTTTCAGTTTTCACAGCATCGACATAAGTAATGACGGCACTATTTACTTCTAGCGATCTACACAGTTTTCGAGTTTCGTCCGTCGATCAGTTGGCGCACTACGGTCTGCGTTTCATCTTCTCTGAACAAAAATTTGCATTCTATAAAGCAAGAAATTTTTACAACCTAACTATAAACATTTCCGAGCCTATTGACGTAAAAGAATACATGTTTTTATAGTAACTATATTCTTCTCTCATCGCTAGCCTCGCATTTTTTGCGATAATTCAAATTATATAATAATAGTAAAAAAATCTACGAAAATAATTATTCTAAAAGAAATCAGGTGATTCAGTCTAAAATACATATTAATAGATGTCTAATAATGTATCTGAAATATTTATAATGCATATTTCTAATATAACAATCGTAATTCAAGGTTTCTGAAAATGTATATCTAGAATATAATGTGAATGTACGTCTTCATAAATATATGTAGCGTGATAAAGTCATTTTGGAAAAGTATAAAATTTATTGTAAAATTTAATTTTTTTGTTATATAATAAAGTATTAGTTAACTTTAGTTTGGGACCAATTATGAAAAAAATTATATTCTAAGTTCCCATTAATTTAATGAACAGAAGTAAAAGTTGGGCTGAAAAGAGACCTTACTTCATGTTTTAATCTTTTCCAAGAACTGCTCGTCGAGGGTTAGTTCTACATGCTAAATGTTGAAAATTTCTAACTAAAATTTATTTTTAATCGTAAAATACACTTGTAATAATAATAATTAATACGTACATTTTCACGATCCATCTATTTCAAAATTCTAATTATTTCATTATAGGTCAAACTCAAATATTTTTATATTATTAAGAGATATATTCTCAATTTTTTATAGCTTTATAAAATGCTCAATAAAAGAAAATTACCGTGGTTACGTAATAGGTGCATTAATGCTTGGTATGTTAGTAATCTCTATCGAATCAGCACAAGTTGTATCACCAGTGGAAGTAGATTATATAGATTCATCGAAGATGAACGTTGATGGTATTAAAATATGAAATTTGTATTTAATACCGTGAATGGTAGAAATTAATTCAAGCTTGGTCATTAAGTATAGACGATCGGTATTGATTATTTTGGCCAATCTGGGAAAAATTTCTATCAGGGTATTAAAAAGAATTATATCTCTGCATCATCTTTAATTTGTCTTTGTTCTCAGTTTCACCAAAAACGCCTCCATATGATAGTTTTTGTCTTACGGAAGGATGTTATAATGCAGGTCTGTATAATCGAAAAAATATTTTTAATTTATTAAATTTGTATACAATACAAAAAGTAATTAAATTGTTATACAATAAAAAAAAGTAATATTAATTTTTTACACAATAAATTTCTTCACAATTATACATGATTTCGATTTATTGTATAATGCTAAATTGTATTGAATTTCCAGCGGAATTAATTCGAAGTAATATAAATGAAGCAGTTGATCCATGTAATAATTTCTTTGAATTTGCTTGTGGTGGTTTTGTTCACAATGCTGTGGTATCAGACAGTAAGCCAGCAACCGGGCGTTTAGATGAAGTTCAGGAAAAGGTTTTGCAAGATATAGCAAAGCTTCTTGTAGAGGAAATTGATGATGCCGAACCTAGGATTGTTAAACTGTCCAAACAATACTTCAAAACTTGCTTATATCAACGTAAGTTAAATCATGGTTTAACAAAAATGAATATATGTAGTCTACTGTATAGTAGAAAAAAATTATTGAATTTAAGTTATCATTTACTACGTAAACTAAGCAAAAAATTAAAAAATACACTTATTAAAAATTAATGCGCAAGGAAAATTGTTAAAATCGTGCTTTGTGATTGGTTGGTTGTTTTCAATACATCTATTTCCAAAATGGTTTTTATTTAGTTAACTTTTGACGATGGAGTACTAACTAGCGAAAGAATTATAGAGAATTAGAAGAGTAACGCGTATACATCTTAATTATCAAAGCTTAATAGCATAACCACATATTCCATTTGTTTGGTTGAGCGAGTCATTTCTAGTAGATTTAGACAGATCCATAATCTGAACATTTTGCGCTTGACTTTATCTTGATTCAAGAAACTCAATGTTGTTTTAAGAAATATAATTTTAATTCAAATATGTTACCTTGATTCTGTGTGCTCAAAATGATATCTTGATTCAAGAATTAAATGTAATCAGTGTATACAAACTGTTATCTTGATTCATATATTCAATATAATTGCATTATCTAATGTTTTTATTAGCGCCTAACGATAATGTTGGACCAGTTGCATTGAGTGAAATCGTTGCACAACTAGGAGGATGGCCTGTGTTATTAGGTGACAATTGGCAAGAAGATACATTTGGTTGGGCAGAAATGGATATTAAGCTTCGAAAATTTGGATTTATTCCTCAAAACATAATGAAATTTTATGTATTTAACGATCTCTACAACAGCTCGAGAAACCTTTTGCACGTAACGATTATTTTAAATTTTTGTATAGATTTATGACAATAATTTTCCACTGTTATTGCTGAAGAGTTAAAAAATTGTCTTTTGATCATAGATTAGATGCTTTTATGATTGGCAGCATTTAAAATTGTGACTTTTAATGCTTTTACAAAAGATGAATTTTATGGTGTACTTCGATAACAATCGACTATTTCACACCTGTTTTAAGCAATTATAATTTTATTACTCTTACACATTTCGTGATGTTTCTAGATTGCTCCACCTACATTAGATTTGAATCCTAAAATTTTAAACCTTGGTTTTAATAACGAACGAGTACAAATCTTCTACAACTTTATGATTAATGTTGCTGTTTATTTTGGCGCCGATAGAGAACGGGCAACGCAGGAGTTAGCTGATGTACTTGGTTTCGAATTACAACTGGCCAGTGTAAGTATAATTTTTGTGTATGCAATATAACAACGTAATAAATTTCTTATTTAACTTAAATATACAATATGCAGGCAGCATCAGCTATTTATTCCAGTCCGTTCAAAAATTTCACCATTCAAGATTTAGAAATCAATTTACCTATTGTACCATGGTATGCATACTTAAACGGCTTGGTTGAACCAGATGCCCATCTTGAAGTGAACGATGTCATCCGCGTTGAAAATCCAAATTATCTTAATCAATTGGTAGTTCATCTAATAAGAACGCCAAAACGAACTATAGCAAATTATATGATTTGGAGAATAGTCCACGAATCAATACCTTTCTTGAACATAGAACTTCATGATATGTACACGCATTTTGTGACAGCATTTACTGGCAAGAAGGCTGAACCGATACCAAGATGGAAGGAATGTGCTCGTTTGCTTATTAGCAAAGACAAGGGTTTGACAGTTGGAGTAAGTTCTCTTTATATCCGAAGAGTTTTTGATGACAAAACAAGAAGTGATGTCAGGGACATTGTACATTCTATTGGAGATGAATTTAAACTTGTACTTTTAAAGGTATCGTTACGGAATATGTTATTACTTTAAAATTATTATTTTAATTCGAGTGTAATTGGTGTTACATTCGCAGTTAACTTATTGAAGAATTACTTGAAACATTTTAGCTGCCATGGTTGGATGATACAGCAAAAATTAATGCTATCAGGAAAAGTTTGTTTATGAAACAAATCGTTGGCTATCCGGATCAATTAAAAAACGACAAGGTGATCAACGAGTATAGTCGTGGCTTGGAAATAGATCCAAATAATTTTTTCATAAACGTTCTGAGAGTAAAAAAGTTTCATTATGAATATTCCATATCAGGGCTTATGGAATCAATCGATAAAAGAGCATGGCTTTCATTCGCAGACTCAACGACGATCAATGCTTATTACTACTCTGTCTTTAATTCATTTGGTAATGATGTTTTAAACATTAACTAAATTTTCTCATAGTCATTTGCAACTGATTTTTATATATCTTCATATAGTTCTGTTAGCCGCATTTTTACAACCGCCATTGTTTAATCATAATTGGCCCAGTTACGTCAAGTACGGAAGTATTGGATTTATAATCGGACACGAAACTATGCATGCTTATGATGCAGGAAGGATATTTTATGATGAAACTGGGAGCTATAATCCTCAATTTTCAGACGTACATCAAATTGAATATGCGAAGAGAATCTCTTGCTATATTCGACAATATGGGCAATTTAGAGATGACGAGCTTGGAATATTTGTTAGTTTGATACTGCGTATCCAAAATATAAATTTCTCACGATAGCATAACATAAATAATATATTGTTTCTTATGACTATATCGCTTGAACTGGATATTATAAATAATATATATTTTATTCATAGGTGGACGGAAAATTGACTGTAAACGAAAATTTAGCTGATAATGTTGGAATATACGTTGCATATAAAGCGTATAAAAAATGGGAAGCTGAACACCTAGTTGAAGATAAACTTCCCGGTCTTAGATACACGCAAGAGCAACTATTCTGGATCAGTTCAGCCAATTTTCTTTGCAGCAAGGAAACTGCCGAACGTCGTATGAATCTTTTATTAACCGAAGAACACACACCAGATAAATTTCGAGCTTTAGGTCACGTATCCAATTTAGACGAGTTTGCTAAAGCTTTCAATTGTCCAAGAAACTCACCAATGAATCCTGAAGAAAAGTGTAGCCTTTTATAGCGATTATGTGACCTTTCCATAGCTTCAACAGTTGTATTCAGTCCAAATTATGCAAGCAATTGCTTTGCATTTAGACTGAGGAAAAAAAAGTTAATTAGATTTATAAAATTATTGAAATTAAATTAATTGTTATGAAATGAAATTGTACATTTTATTTTTTAACGCGGTGATTGCGTTAAAGCCAACAATTAGTGAATACATGTTTAAAGTTTCTATTACAGATTAAATAATTTTAAAATAATCACTAAGAATCTACATTAAATCTAGAAACAAAAAAATAACGAAAAAATTGGAAACATCGTCAGTGCCGTTGACAAATAATCGTACGCATTTACGACATTAAAATTTCTACCACATCGTATTAACAGCTGATAAGGTAGACATTCGTGCCTTTATCTCCGGAGGTATAGACGACCGACTGACGTTAATCGTTCTCTCCCGACCTCCGCGTTATCGACTACGGATGCGCGAAGCCTCGCGGCATCGGCGACTAACTGCGCGTGTCGCGCACTGCACGTTAGAAAACACGCGGGCAGCGGAGCGTCGAAAAGCTTGATTCGGGAGGCGCATGCGCAGGAAGTAGATGCGGACGGTATCGAGCCAGCCACAGCTGGCAGTCTTGGTTAGTCAAAGCGCGCGTTGACGGCGACTCTGCGGAGGAGAGAGGCTTACGTCTTGTTTTCGATCTGACGTCATGCGTCAGTCGTACATCGTTCTGCGAGCGGATAAGTCCAATAATCGTGTCCTCAAGTATTGTTGTTAGCGGCGATCGATTGGCTCCGATCGACATAAGCGTAACATACGACTAACAATTCCAGGGGGTGGGGGGGTACCAAACTCGGCTCTCAGCTAACAGTGTATGTGAGCAACTTTGCCGAAGATGCGATAACGAAGAAGTGAGAAGAGCGGCCAGGCCGGTAAGTTTGCTTCTATGTATGCAATGCTGTCTTGGAGGGGTGAGAGCAGTTATTTGGTGAGATGCATGTCACGTTGCACATCAGAACGTTTCGCATTACATAGGCTGGGAGGATCGCGGCTGCTGAGTTAGCTGAGCGTGTATAGAAGTTCTCGTGAAGCACGCGAAAGATGACGGAAAGAAAAAAAAATGAAACATTGGGCTCCCACAGTTTTGCTAATATTATAGATAATTGCTCGTCAAGCGATTTGTCGCTTCGATTATTTATAGAGAACAAGAGGTGAGCCAATGGCAACGCTCGGTTGAATAAATTATTGTTTATTTTAAAATTCAGTTCACCTATCCTCGCACTTTTCCCAGGTTAAGTGGAGTTACAAGAATGTATCGATAAATATAAATAGACGATTGACAGTTTAATTCGCGTAGATTATATAGAAAATATTATAGACATACGCGTAGTGTTGGATGCGTATACATTATCAAACGAATTTTAATAAATGCTTAAAATTTAATATAGAGCGCACTTTTATTTTATGTGCATTCTAAGTTTAGATACACGATAACTGAATTGTAATTATTATTGTACGTAACACAGTAGATATTTTTTCGATCGACGACAGTTTTTTTTTCTGTACTGTCGGCGTGCGCTTCATCAGCATACTACTGAATCATTTTTCCAAATTAGAAAAACCGAAAGTTATGATAATTATTTAATCAAATAATACTACGTTTACGAAACAAGCTTAACCTCGCTAACTGAATTGTAATAAGCTTACTTTCGAGTTGTATATCCTTATGAAATGCCATTAATTATCTGTTCTTTCGGAGATACGTTCATGCGATGATAGCATCTCACTCTACTTCAAAATTACTTAAGTACATCGGTTTTTCAGCGGTTCCACCGAGCGTAACTGAAAAGTCGGTCAAAATTATTTTTAGGCTCCTATCAACATACTGTACCAGTATACACATACATGATGTGTAAGCTCGCTGAAATACGAATTTCCGCGAGATTTTTTCTTCCTTTTTTATGCTCTCGTTATCTGTATTTTTTGCCTGATAAACTGAATTAGAAATATATTAATAAATCGCGATTGTAGCAAAAATGCCTCAACTACTTTGATAGAATAATGAAGCTTTGCTGTGTAATACTCGTAGTAAATAATAAATAACTTTGTAAGGGCATCTTTTTAAGTTAGGATCCAGAGGACGTGTATATTTAGATAGCTTCTCGTTGTATTATCTCATAATAACTGACCTTTTATTCCTAAATTGTTTTACTTCTCCTTTTTTAGTGCAAGTTATGTGCATTTATCTTAAACGCTACATTTTTTTGAAGAATGCAAAAAATTTTCATTCAACGCACTGAAAAACGAGTACATTGAATCGTCACAATTGCATGTGTGCCTGAAAGCGCGCAAGCATTTAAGACTAGGCGATTTATTAATTGAGAGAACTGTAATAATAATCGGATGACACGTCGCTTTCGGGCCAGCTGACTCCAGTGAATTGCGAATACAAATACAGGTTAGACGAGGTTATAATTTAAAAAAATGAGTAGTAAATATAAATATTTTCCTATATCACGAATATAATCTGTCAGTTATCAAAGGAGTTGATCAGAGGACGATTAGAGATGTTAGATTTTTAAAATTTTTAAATAAATATTGCGAATTCAAGTGATTTCTATTTTAATGATTGTCGTAGTTACATAGAAAAAGTTGACGATATGTATCGACACTTTTTTTTGTCTAGTGTCGTGTAATTATCATTGTTTACACAATTTGTCTATAATTACGTAAACATAAAACTCTTCTAACACAAATTATGGATAGTGATAAAAGAGTGAAACAAATAATTAAACTGTGACAGATTTCCTTTACAGAAATTTTCATTGAAATTCATGGCAAAACTTCTTTTTAACCGCAAAAATATTTTATTACAAATATTTTTACTTCAAACGAAAATTAAACTTCGGTCGGTCGAGCAAATATTCGTAATATATACTCATTAAGATAATATTTTCGATACGAGCGTTGAATATCCGCGTTTAATAAAAATACACCTCTATAGCTAAGTGGAGTTAGAAATAATATGTTTCGGAAATTCCAAATAAATTATTTTAAACGTTCTTGTAATTACTTTCTCTCGGCCACAAACTTTACTAGCCTTTCAAATTACGTAGGCGTTACTATTTTCCACAGTTGATTAGGAAAAACACTGAAAAGTAAAAAAGAAAGCACAAAAAATTAGCTAAACACACGATCCAAAGGGTGCGGACAGTCCTCGCCCAATTTAATTTCCTAACTGCGCCTTATTAACTCGGGTGATTCACGTGAACGAGCCCTATAACGAATACCTGTATACACATACACGCGAATGGAATTGAATGAACTGATAGGAATCACGCATACGCAAACTTTATTTTTTTTAATCTAAACAATGGGATCCACTAGTACTAATGACTAAATTGGAAATTCATTGTTAAGTCGAGTGGCTTTTCTTGTCGCGCATTTAATACACTTACACGTGACGAGAACAAACGCACCGAGCACATGTGTGCGAGTGTGTGTGTGTGTGTGTGTGTGGGAGTGCATAGAGACCATGACCTTGACTTCTCTTCACTGCCTCGCTGTGTATTAAGAGAACCAGTCTTTGTGCATGTGTACGTATATTTTGCAGTCGCATTAAAGCTCATTCGCCATTAGGCCATTTCGATCTTAATGGTTAGCTCGAAAACGATGTATACAGATATATACACGGCGCTTCGCGCAGTGTTTTTTCGGTCATCGCGATATCTCGTCGTCCTTTTTCTTCCCGAGCTCGCGAACTCTTTATGCATGCAGCTTATGCATGCGACAAGACTCGGCGAGACTCTTCCGCTATTTTATCATTTCCAAAGATAAACGCGAGAAACGAAAAGTAATAAGCGAATTCGCTTTGGCATGCCCTTAATGGTCGAGCCGCCTATATACGAAGATTTAGCAAGTCTTTGTTTCACTTTCCCACAGCGATGTGATTGCGTTAGTTCAGAAAATCTTTTCCTCGTTATCTTTTCGAGAAAAAAATATTGCTATAAGTTCTCGAAATAAATGGTTCTTTATTCAAGAATTTCGAGACAGTGCAAAATTATTTCGGAAATGCCTTGCTTATCTGTCGAATGTACTTTAGTATGTACAAAGTAAGTATCTCGTATTTTTCAATAGATTGATGGTATTCGAATGTCAAAGTGAAGAACAAGTCACCATTTTTTAAACAAAAATTATCGGGCTGTAAAGTTGTCGAAAATGTATTGTTTTAGAGGCGAGTTGTCTGAAACGGAACTCAAACGGTGGCGAAATATGTTTGACACTCGTAATTTTACTGTCCAGTGTTAACTATTTCCGTGATAATCAAATGCTACAATTGAAATAGTAATCAAAATGTGATTAGCGTCGTTGTAGAGGCTGCCAAAGTTCCGTGATTATATTTGTCACTGCAATTAGTATGCCGTTTAGGCAAACAAATATGTTAATGCTCATGTTAACGCCCTGACAGGAAATAATATTTCCCATAAATCTCATATTATTCATAATACTGTAGTATTATATTATTTTATTCGAAAAATTATTATCGATGTAATACGTATAATGAGCGTATAATACATTATGTTTGCACAAATACACCGGATAACTTTAGAAACACATATTGTTAGAAGTTATGGAATTGTATTTGAATTTTATCACTTTTTAGTTGTCAGATATTTGAACCTATTATAGGCCTATCATCATTTCGAAAAGTTTGTATGTAATGATGCAATTGCAATGGAGCACATTTTCTTGTGAAAATATATGATTTATTTACACTCTATAAATGCGCTACAAAATCTATCACAAAGTTAAAAAGTAATTTTTTTGTTTATTCAATTCAGTTTCTGCCGTATCGTTTCTTTTTTGTGACATATGTTCAATAGTCTTTTTCCGAATATGGCGGAAGTTGCTGATTTTGTGTATTGTACAACTTAGAGAATCGAGATAGAAGTCCAATCGAAGTTGACGAAAAATTAGTGAAGCGTCCGACTTTCTACGTGACTTTCAACAAACTTTTTTCTTGTTCATATTGAAAGCTTTCCTGCATAAAATTATAGCTGACGAATCACGTTTTCAATTTTCACTACATACAACCTGTACGTGACAATCCTTTGAAAATACTTGTACGCTAACCAACCATTCATAGAAATAATACGTTTTCCTTTCAAATCGCTCCTCGCGTCTCAAATTTTAATACCTCCCGTTACGGCTTTAATGATAATACTTTCTCGACTGCGCAATTTCGAGTCTTTCGAAAATCGCCCGCCCTCCTTTCTCGCAAATCAGTGCGCGTCCTGTCGTATCAGCGAAATCAAGCGCCTATCCCGACGCTCGCGCGCAAGCTCCAAAAGAAAGCATAGCGAAGATACGCAGAAAATCATAGAGCCTCCTCGACACGAGCTCGCGCATTACACGAGCCAAGGAGACGGCTTATTCGCTCGAAAGGAGAAAGAAAAACAATCTTTACAACTCGCTGTCTCGGCCGCTGTCTTGTAAAGCGGAGCTGATCGATGCAGAGAGTGCGCAGCGGGGGCCGCATATGAATTCTATCGCTAATGAAAATTTCTGCGAGCAGCGGAATGGAATATGGCCAGTTTTAATCAAATAGCGAATGTGGGTCAAGAATACAATGGCTGTGGCCAATAGTCGCGGCGCTGCCTTCGTCGAGCCGGTGCGTCAACCCCTCGTCGTTAAAAACGAATAGTGTATAGTCGTGTATTTTCTCCGTGCTCGCGCACATATATATACATAGGAACGAGAGGCGAGAGAGAGAGAGCGAGAGAGAGAGGAGGAGGTTCTATCGGGATTCCTCGAGAACGTATAATCCCGTTTACACATTTCCCGCACGTCTGGCCGGCCATGCGATGCGGGGGGGAGGCTTTCTTGTCATATACGCGTAATGCGCTGGTGTGTACACACACTCGAAGGTCTGCAGCCCGGCGAGCAGGGGCAGCAGTAGTAGCAGCCGAGCTTGTACGTACATCGTCGCGTGGCACACTTTACTCGCGCGCGCGAACAGCCGTGGGTTAATGGACGATTGGCTGCCCAGAAGCGGCCGATCCTATTAGGGGACACTCAAAGACCGTATACCATGACGTAAATCAAATAATATCGGATTAAGGAGCAACTATCCTCGTTTCCAAGAAGCTCGAGCGCCCGTTTCGCGCTGTCTCGTGGACGTTATTTTTGTACTCACTGTCTCCGCGAGTCGCTTACGTTCTCGAATAGGTGACTGACTTGATGGATCGCTCGCGAGACAGGTGGTCGGATGTGCGCGTTACGTAAGCCTCGCCGTCCGGATAATCGATATTACACGTTAATTTCAACGCGAAATTATTCGTTCGAGGGGGAGCTTTTCCGTAATCGCTTTGGACGGGAGAGTTTTTTTAGTTCCGGGTTTCGTAATTCGAGAAGCATTGTTCCAGCTGTTGGTCTCGTTTGGACGAACGAAGAATTCAGTCAAGTATTGCTTTTGGTGTATACGGCGTGAGATTTTCAAATTTTACTCGAAGCGATGAATAAAGCGCCGTAAATGTTTAAAGCTTTTTATAATGAAAGTTAGTGAAACAAAAATATCCTCTTTACGAACATATTTTCTTTTACAATTTTATGCTTTTTTTTTAAACGTCACTCAAGATTATAAATAATGATCCTTTGTTAATGTATGAAGCTGTTATTTATACTGGAGCTTATTTTTCAATAAACTCAACACACAGTTTTTTTTATGAGAAAGTATTAGATTCTGTCAATTCTTATAAAAGTGTTTTTTGTAGGACAGTCGTTAGTACGAATACAGCGTACTGCTTCTGTGGTGGCGACAGAAAGGCAAAATTCTAGGTCGCGCGAATCTTTGAAATCATATCGACGCGCACTTTTATTGTGAATCAATTGTATCGGCACATGCGCTACACGATGACTCCTACATAATAATGAATAATGCAATTTCCATCCGTGTTTCCATATTACGGCAAACGTCACACCGGTTTCACAAAAATACAATTTTTTTATAAAGCAGCTTTTATTTGTAATTTATTCTATAACAACGACTTAAAAAACTATCGTTAAAAATTAAAATAACGAATTTATGTATTCTTTTTTCAGAATTCTTTTTTTTCAAACTTATCATTGCGAGTTAATAATTATACTTCGAAATTATTGCAATCGAAAGAAAAAAGAAATTTCAAGCAGCATTCTTCAGTCAATAAAAAAACAATACCGAAAAACGCTTAACCAAAGTTTCATAATAAATTAAAAAAAACGCACGATCGAAAGATCGAAAGAAAGCCGAAGAATTGCCCACAATTCGAGCGATTCCCCATCCCGTTTTCGGATGCTCCTTTCCTCTCTCTCTCTCTCTCTCTTTCTCTCTCTTCCCTCCCCAACGACGTGAAATTACAACGCGAATCGGCCAAATTCCCCGAATGCACGTGCGTATCCCTCAGATTTCATCCTTGCTGTCATTTTCCTGGCTTTGTTAGCTCGCGCGCGCGCGCACCAACATTTAACGCTCGACTCTCTGGCTTCTGATTGCAGCATTGCGCGCGTGAGAGCGAGAGAGCAAGCATCAGCAGCAGCAGCAGCGGCGGCAGCAGCGATAGCCGAGTGAGCGCAATTTCTCGCGGTCGGCCCTGGCAGTATAGCAGCTGCAGCAGCCGCAGCCGAAAATGACGAAGCGCTTCGAATTCAACTGGCAGATCGAGGTGCCGGAGGCGCTTCGAGCCGGATGCGTCTTCGATCGATGGACCGAGGAGAAGGATAACACGGAAATCGAGCTGAACTGCGTATTCAAGGTCGACGAGTATGGTTTCTTCATCTACTGGCAGAGCGAGGGAAAGGTATATGATTATTAATTACGCGATGTGTGCGTGTGAGCGTGTTTCAATTTGCAGAGGCCAAAGCGTATAATGGTCCTTCGGGGAGGGCGACCTATACATCGCTGTACAACCGTCTCTCTCTCTCGCTCTCGGCGTCTTGTACACACCGCGTCGGGATATAAAACTTCGCGTGATTGATTATAGGAAGGCTGCTGGGTATATATACCTGCGTCTTCAATTTGACCCACATTTCGAGGATGTAAGGGGAAAGATGATGATGATACATCAATGTTTAAAGACCTGGGGGGATTTCATCGAGATTCCAATTTTTTATGTATTTCCCATTGTCATTATCGGAAGCGACCGAGCTAATATCGGTATTATACGCGCGCCATATGTCGAGCGCTATCTAAGGAACGGACATGTGCGATACACGCGGAATTGGAAACTTATTAATGGATTTTTGTTGGTTATTTTGTGTACTCGTGATAATTTGAAAAAGAGTTGTAGTATGCACTATTCGTGTGTCTTTAAAATTTAGGATTGTAAGTAATTATAGCGTAAGCATGCATTGCTTGTATACAGGTGCAACAACAAGTGAAAACAGCTTGAATCTAGAAGATGACAAATTTTTTGATATTTTTTTTATTGTTCAAACTTTCTGTCTTAAAAACGTACGTAAGTTCGCTTTATTGCCTTCCTATCTGCAAAGAACAAAGTACGACTAGTCCCGAATTCCAAGCATTCAAAAAATGCTTATCATTCTGAACCTCAGAATAGTAATTGCATTTTTTCTTGCAAACGCGTGCGCATGTATATCTAAAAGGCATTAATTTCTGATGAATCAGTGGCTCTTAGGTATAAAGTAAGAAAAAAGAACAAAAAAAGTGCCTCTTCTGTAGCATAATACCATATATTTTCAGTTTTTTCGCAATGCACTTTGATTGTGTATTATTTTCTCTTGAAACGACAACTTCGTACTCAGAAATTGAAAAACATCTCAAATGGAAGAGTAAATAAATGGTAGAATCACCTTTGCATCAAATGCATTTTTTAAGTCAACTAAGTGCCAAGATTTTCCATCAGTCAGTTTTCAAAAGTCGCTCTCACCTGATCAAGTAGTTGTATAATGCACCTATTTGATTAACTTCTAGTTCACTGGCGAGCCATGCATTTACTTCGTCACAGGTGCACACATATAAGTGCACTGCATTTCATTTATGGTCTCGTTGGATGATTTAAGCCCGTAAAGAGAAAGAGAGCACAAGGAGAGGAAAGCTCTTGCCAGTGTAAAATCAAAAAATATTGACAAGTGTATAAATATTATATATTACGTTAATATAAAAGAGTTGAAGGTTAGTCAATAAAACGTTGAGATATTAGAATTTTCATAATTCGATGGTAATCGGATAATTTATTAGCTACTTAAAAAATCTTAGTAGAAAAAACTTTATTGACATTACAAAAAAATGTTATATCGCAAGAAAAATTGATATTTTTTCTTATTTCTCTTTAAAATTGATTTTCGTTTGATTACAACGCATGATTGGAAAAAATGTAAAAAGAAAGTTCTCGCAAATCTAATAGTCACCAGAAAATCGAACGGTATCTACCAAATGAAAAATATACTTTTCCAAACCGAGGAGAGTATAAAATATAAAAAAATATGGTCTTTGACCGAAGAAAATTGAAGTTATACTCTCCGAGACAATAAATAGATACGGTAGGAGGACATTTTTCTTAAGTAATTCTATTTCACAGAATACCAGTTCTCTTAAAATTCTATTTTCAGTGTCCATTAATCGTATGAAGTCGAGTTCTCGTAATAAGTTTCACTTTTGTTTCCTCGAACAGGAAGCAGAAATGAAGAATTAAAGGTTGAAATAAAATCGTAGTAAAATTTAAGTTTTTCGATTAATTATAGAAAATATCGATTTTGATGCGTATGTGATAAAACGTGCATCACTTTATCTCTCAATTTGTATATATAATTTTAATCAAAACCAAATTTTTTTAATATCAAAAACTTAAATTTTTCGCTTTACTAATGTGTACGATTGTTTAATGGTATCATTTTGATATATATGTTAGTAAAGAAATTAGTTTCAAAAGAAAGATATCTTTCAAATTATTTTTGAATTAGCATATCTTAGCGATTATTTATAGTTTATTTTTTATTTTTTTTTAAATAATTTTTTGTAGTTAAAAATAATTTTGCAAATTCATTAATTCGCTTTCGTCTGAAGCAGACTTTAATTTATGCTGGCGTTATCAAGAAAATCATAAGTTGGTATAAAGTGATGTTTCATTAAATTAAATACACAAACAATAAGTAGAAACGATAAATCAACTCGAAATGGCTATCTACTAATGAAGATTTTGGACTTGCTCAAAAAAGTAGGATCTTCAGTTTTTATCAATATTCAAGTGATTTTACTATTATACTTGCATTTGACCAAATATTAGAAATGATACTCACATGATTTTGTAAAAGCTCTGTGAGATTTTATGTGTATGGTTTATCCACGTAAGGACGCCTACTTTTACAAGGGCCATTACTTTTATTATATGCTTCAGACGCAACTGTCTCATTTTACCTAATACCCTTCCCCTTTAACCGAAAATCCCCTTCTTATATAAAAGGCACTCCTTCCTTTTACCAGATTTGAAGTTACCGTTGAAGAAACATCATCTATCTCTGTAACTAGTTAAACATGCACAGACTGACGTCAGCATGAAAGTATAAAAATATAACAGAAATGTTATCAAAGAGAAACCTTTATTATACAGAATTTTATTATAGCATAATACATATATAGTATAATAATCTCTAAATACTCAATCATTTTTCAATTTTCCTATTTTTTGTACATTTGTAGGTGAATGTAAGTCGAATAAACCTTTATTATATAGAATTTTATTATAGCATAAGACGTATATAGTATAATACTCTCTAAATACTCAATCATTTTTCAATTTTCCTATTTTTTGTACATTTGTAGTTGAATGTAAGTCGAATAAACTTTCGCAAATTCTGCATAGAAATTTCCATGAAAAATAGATTTTAATACAAGTTGCCAATATTTTATATTTAAGAAAAATATATGGTTTTTATTTAATCAATATGTTACACGTATAGTGACGATAAATTAGTTTGGAGGAAACTATACGCATACCCATGAATCCATAACCTCGGGCGCAACCTTTTAAATTCATGTTACAGTAGCTCACCCTTTCACTTCTTGTTCCGGAAAGGTTTATCACGCGCTGCAGACACGCAAGTGCACACCTACACACATATTCATACTTCAATACAAGTTATTAAACTTAAAAAGTTATTAAAATTAAACACTAAAAGTTATGAAAACCATGCGAATGTTACAATAAACTACTTTAGCGTTAGTTAAAAAATATTACCGTTGTTTAACAAATAAATTGCACATAAAGTTTGGAAATTACGTGAATTACTTTACGATTTCAACATTATTTTTTTGATAATTCCAAACTTTTCGAGAATAAAAAGAACTTAGCGATGGACACGATAGAAGTGAAGAAAACGAATAATAGAGGAAAATATCATAACAATAATTCGTATTCCAAGGTGCATTTACAAAATAATAATTGCATATGACCATAACAAAAAATTTGTATTCGTGTCTCAACCGAAAATGCTAAGTGTTTCTTCAAGAAACAGGATAAAACTAATTTCTTATTCTGGGATAAGTAGTTTTACCGCCCTTATGACTTAAAAAAAATTTTCTTTGTAACATCTCTGTAAAACTCATTTCATTGTAAATTTCCACTTTATACACACAAGAAAAAACGTCGTTTTTCAGGTTCAGATGTGAATAAAGTACTTTATGATACACAAAAGTAAAGTCAATTATTCTATTGCAGCATAATGCCTTATTAATGATCTAATGCAATTTTAATTTTTAAGTACCGTATTGTTGAATTGTTGGCAAAACTGTTGAATAACAAATGATATTTTGCTCGAGCTGTATAGAAATCAATATGAATGAAGGAAAACTTACTTTGTTACGAAATCTTCTGATATTCTAAAATTGGATTAAGTGCGACGTATATTTTCTGCCCTTATTTCATTTTTCTTGTTATTAAGGATTTGACCCAGTGACCTGTTTCTATTTTGTGACTTAGCGCGAATGATATCGAATGTCCCAATTGAAAACGTCAAGTAATTTACTATGATTCTTTAAAATTTACAAAATAATGGTTAATTTGAATTAATATACGTGCATACACGACTTTTACTACTTATATCTACATGTAAGTAGTAAAAGTCCGACATAATCAGACGAGTTTGTAATATATTTTTTGTTTCCAAATATCTACCAGATAAAGAACTTAGTTTATAATCCTAAAAACCGTTTTTATTTTGTTTTTATTTCACAGGATGGAGACGTCATCGAATTATGCCAAGTCAGTGACATACGCGCTGGTGGCGTACCAAAGGTAAATTGTTAACTAAAGTGTATAACATAAGATACACATGTATATTTACTTTTTATATAGTAGGTCAAAGGGTTAAACGGTCACTAAATTTTGATAAATATTGATTTTATTGTTTTCGTATCAGGATTTGAAGCTGTACGATAAATTGTGTACGAAACATGGGGAACAGCTGGAAGAGAGGAGCCTGACGATATGTTCTGGCGTGGACTACACCAATATCAATTATCAGCACGTCGTTTGTCCGGATGCCACTACTGCCAAGGTTTGAGATTGTTTCAATATACTGCGATACTCAAAGTTGTCAGTTTCATACACTAGTTCTTTTATTTTGAGTTTACGTTTGGTCCCAATGTCACGTGCACTAGTTGGATATAGTACTAATACTACATGTGCAGCAAATTGATTAGCTGTTATTGCATTGTGTTAATGGCTACATAAAATTTTATTGTCTTAGCAATTAACCCAAATAATATCTAACTTAAATATCATCATTTTATTTCACATTCAATATTAACTTTGATATGCATTCAATTCTATAAATTGCATCTTTGAGAGTGAAAAAGGATATATAACCATTTTTTAGGGATGATGTATTCATTATTATAATATTTTGATTTTGTAGTTTGATTGTGTTTTATGAAAATTTTGCAATTTAGAAAAATTTTTTAAAGTTGCAAGAATATTCACCAGTGCTTAATATTATTTTTGAGGTTAACAATTATGCTAAAACAAAAAATATAGATTAATAAAAAATAAACTGAAAGCAAACGATATTTTCTATACATTGATTTGTATAGATACAGTTTAAGACAAAATATGTATTAAAGAAAAAGCGTCCTTGTTTATTCTATATTTTCTCGTTTGTGAGTATTTAAAATTTGGAATTGAGAGTTAGTGATGGAAACGAGTAAAGGTGGAGACCTCTTCCTACATAAATGCTTGTAGATATTTTAATCAATATGTAGATTTTCCGATGTTAATCGATTACATGTCAAAGCTAGGAAATTGTTTAGTATGAATAAAAATGGGTAAAAATGAACAATTTCTGATGAAACATTTTTCAAATTTTCTTAATTTTTTTTAGAATGAATGACATTTCATGTAATTTTATTTAATAATATTGCATTTCAATTTTTAAGACCTTTTTAGACATCTGTAAGCATGTAAACGTAGATTGCTTAGTCACATAGATTTATACTGTTCATACTATGCTATTTAAATATACTTTTATGCGTACCATAACTGTATGCATACTAATATTTAAGTATGTCGTATATAACATTAGCGTTTGTTCTTGAAAAAGTTATCTTATTTTTATACTGGCTTAACGAAGGACGTACAGAAAAATTCATATTTTAATATTTATCTTTTTTAAATTTATTTTATATTAAATTATATTGTTTGGTCCTTACATGTCTTTTAAAGACTATAATTACATTGATTTAGAAAATATGATCACTATTTAAACTTAAGTGTTAATAAATGGAACAGGATAATTCTATAATGCTATAAAATTATCCTGTTATAATGAATAAATTTGAATCATCATATTATAATAACGTAACTACGTTATTGCAGACGTGGCTGGATGGCATACGATCTATTACGCATAATGTGAAAGCCAACAATGTCTGCCCGCTGACGTGCCTAAAGAAACAGTGAGTTTACATTTGTAATCCAATTTATTATCAACGAGCACGCACGATTCTACTCTCTTTTTTCCACTTTGTCATTTTTCGTCCTTCCATGTAAACACGTATTTACATTTCCTCCTCATACACATGTCGATCTTTTGTAAGTTTTTCTTTTGGGCCATCTATTTTTCTTCTATCTGTAAATTAGAAAATAGTAGGGGATTCATTTTACCTTTTCAGGCTAGTGAGTCTATTTCTCCAGTTTAAATTATAATGTCTAATTATAATTCTAATATCTAACAATGTTTGTTTTAATTGGCATGTATTCTAAAAAAATATTTAATGTATGCAAACTATTCCATACTAAAATAACTGAATGTTATCTAATCTGTTAAATGGAACTTTAAAAATTACTTAAGTTCATGCATTTACTTTTATATTAATTTAGTATCTGCCAGTGAAGTAAATAAGGATTACTTGACGAAACCTTTGAATAAAAATAAAGTTTTTGATTTAAACATATAGTTAAGTTTACGAATAATGGCACAGCTGCTATCAAAATGTAAATTCATTTCCTGATAAATCTTTTTGAAAGGAGAACTAAAATTGAATCATATAAATATAAATTATATTACCAGACCTGTTTTATGAAATTTCATAAAAATTGTATATTATTTACTGGACATAAAAAAAAAGAATTTTTTTCTGCATTTTTAGTTGGATGCGACTTCGAATGCTGGTTGATCCAAGTGGAAAAGTTCCCGTTAAAGTTGTAGCAAGGACATTTGCGTCTGGAAAAACGGAGAAATTGGTTTATCAGTGCCTTTCTGATCTGGGCCTACCTAGTGGCAAGGTAATTTATTCTTGTCTGCCGTATACTTATCTATTCTAAATTTAAACATTTAATAAAATCACTTTTGTATAGTGTTTAATTTTGGTTTGTTATATGATTTTATGCCTTTTTTAACTGAATATTTCATAAAAATTGAATAAGAATTTTTTAATCGACATAATTAGCATAAGATAACCGAAAGATATGTCTACTGCATTTTTAGAACGATGTGATAGAGCCGGATGATTTCACGTTTGATGCATTTTATGCACTTTATCATAAGATATGTCCTAGAAATGATATCGAGGAGCTGTTTCAATCAATGTACGTATTTTCAAAATTAATTCTACAAATAAATGTTATTTATGGATTACTTTGAAAGTAATATTTTATGCATAATTATTTTGCAGTACACAAGGAAAAGCCGATACTATTAATTTGGATCAATTGATAACTTTTTTGAATGAAAAACAACGTGATCCAACGTTGAATGAAATCTTATATCCTTTGTATGATGAAAAGAGGGCGACAGAAATAATTAATGATTATGAACAAAATGAAAAAGCTAGAAATCAAAGTAAGTGAAAATATTCGTAACTTCGATGTAAACTATGCAAATGCTTAGATAAAGTGTTAAAATTAAATTACATAAAATCTTGATCTTCTATTTTTTTCAATAAGTATAGCATTGATTAAGTTTTTGAAAATGCGAAATTAATTTGCTATTGATTAAAAGTTCGAGTTGTATAAGCTGTATCTATTTAATTATTAAGTGCTGCTGAATTATTGAACGAAAATGTTAGATTATTTCAGAAATTCGAATAATGTCGTTGCGTAAGCTAAAAAAAAACAAAAAAGAAAACGAGTCATGCTACTTTGAACAGGGTTCCGGACGCGTGTCTATCACTGCATAAATTAATCTAAATATTTTCATGTTCTTCTACACATGGGTCATTAAATCAACAGTAATTTTTCTCTCATTCCTCGAGTCATTGTGCTACCACCATTGAGAAGCCATCTGTCTTCTTCTTTATGTCACTCTGACATTTATACGTAACAATAATACAAGCTCGAACAATTCTTCATTCTTAATTGTCTATTACGATTATTGGTGTATCCCAATGATTAAAACAGACTATGAATGAAAATTAATAGTGTTTTAGGGTTTTTTTTTCGTGAGGGTTATTCCCGTGTCTTACAGGTGTACCCATTAATTGTTTTAGGGTTATGACAAAAGGACGTACTTATATATTACAAAATTATATGTGTGGATAGTTTCATATTGCTCTTAATCTATATAATCAATTAAACACATTAAAATTAAGAAATCACTTTTCCTAGAGTTTTACTGACAGAGAATCGAGTATATTTTGAATTTCTGTCAAATTTTATAAAGTAAGGTATTATCAGAAATTTTGTTCAAAGTATTAATTTAAATTATAATTGAATAAAGGCAAATCAAATAGTTTTTATTTTTATATCGTCTTTGTTTTATAATAATCGTGATTTGACTGAATAATTCAATGTATGAGAAAGCGAAAACGCAATTTTGTTCTTTAATTTGATAGATATATCTCATCTACCGAATGAATTTATCGAAAATCGTTTAGTTTATAGATAAAAGCAACAATAAATCTAAAATTTTAGAAACTTATAAAATTAAAAGATTTATAATCCCCCTTTGAATTATCATATGGTATTGTATTCTATATTTATACTTCAAAAAATGAGTCTCTTCTTTTCAGTGATTGAAGAGTAAAAAATTAAAGTGTGTTTCATATAGTTTTTGTATGATGCTGACTAGTATTAATGTGATTCTTTATTTGCGCGCCATTGTTTTAGGATTTTTTATTATTTTTCTTCTTTTTTTGGCTGTTGGAGGTTCACTAGCGTGAAGTAATAGTTTTTTGCTCTAAAAATTGAGAATTTCACCAGTAATACATGTAATTTGCGCTCTTTTCTTTAGATTACAATGTATTTAAAATGTGACATGCATAAGTTGTTTTTCTAACTTTAAAAATGAGATTGCCGATTCTTCGCAAATTTAATATTTACATATTATTTTAAAGGGCGAATGAGCAAAGATGGCTTTATAAGGTACCTGATGTCTGATGAGAATGCGCCAGTATTTTTGGACCGTCTGGATGTTTATATGGACATGGATCAACCATTAGCACATTATTACATTAATTCCAGTCACAATACATACCTCAGTGGGCGACAATTTGGAGGAAAAAGCAGTGTAGAAATGTATAGACAAGTTCTATTAGCGGGTTGCAGGTATATTTTAACAGTTTTATGTTTATTGTGATATTATATACAATAACTGATTATAACCAGATCTTGATAACTATGGATTTCTTAAATAATAAAGTAGAAAAAGATGTTGAATCAAGTTATACATTTACTACAAGCTTTATGTTCTTCAAAAATATTATCTTTCTTTAAAAAAAGATAAAAGTATAGAGAAAACTATAGATAAAAGTAAAGATTGTTTATTTTTGTTTCTTAAAAATACTTTTTACTTTTGTTCAAAGTAAATATTTGTTAAATATTTTTTAAGATTTAAAACAAATAAGAATATTTTTAAATATATTTATGTGCTGTTTTTGGTATATAAAGATATCTAATTAAGAGCTAGTGGTAAAGAAAAACTAATCAAAAATAATGGTCGAAAAGTATTTAATTAGTTCAGTTATATATAATATACGTGTTACATAATTTGATAGAACATTCATTTTTTGGTTTCGTATTTTTTATATCTAAGGTGTATCGAGTTAGATTGTTGGGACGGAAAAGGAGAAGATGAAGAACCAATTATAACTCATGGAAAAGCTATGTGTACTGTTATTCTATTTAAGGATGTCATATATGCGATACGAGATACAGCATTTGTAACCACAGATTTCCCATTAATTTTAAGTTTTGAAAATCATTGTAGTAAAGCCCAACAGTACAAACTTGCTAAATACTGTGATGAAGTACTTGGAGATTTACTTTTGAAAGAACCTTTGAAAGATTATCCGGTAAAGCTTAATTTCTATAATTCAACTATTAATTTTCTTTTAAATGATTTTAAGATTAACAATTAAAAAAATAGGATTAATATTAGATTACTGAAAATTATTTTGTGTTTTCAGTTAGAACCAGGCTTACCATTACCACCTCCCAGCGCTTTAAAAAGAAAAATTTTAATTAAGAATAAAAGATTAAAGCTTGAAGTTGAGAAACAAGAACTAGAACTTTTTAAACAAGGCCAATTTGTAATAGAAGATGATTTTAAGGAAGATGCTAGTGCACCTCCAACTGTTACACCAATTGTCGAACAGCAATCGGTAAAGGTAACCTTTATGTCACTTCCTAGCATGGAGGCCCTTTTAGTTTCACATATTACAAATATCAAAAAGGATTTCAAGATACGTTTCATATAGTTTTTGTTATGGAAATTTTTATATTTTATTTTAATTGCAGTAATTAACTGTCCCGAAAGATCTAATAATAATTAAAATGTAATGTAAGCCTTGAAATGTACCTTGATCCTTGAATGGGTACCTTAATTAACCCGTCTGCAATTTGTTCATTGTACAGGATGATGTCGTTAATGACCCTGTGGCTGCTGTAGCTACGGGTCAGTTAAAACTTTCCCAGCAGAGTGAGAGTCTCGAGTTAGCGGCCGTGCAACCATATACGGGTAGTACGACAAATGTGCATCCTTGGCTTTCATCCATGGTGAACTACGCGCAGCCCATCAAATTTCAAGGTTTCGATGTTGCAGAACGTAAGTTTTCATAATTTATTTGATTACGTCTGGTGGGTTTATAAACTGCGTATTTGTTTTGTTACGGTGGTCGAAATTTTTTGGAATAAAGCTGTATAAGTAGAAAAATAGTTGCGGTAATAATATCTTGTACTTATAGAAAATTCAAGGCACTTTCATTTACAAGCAAATAATTGCGTTTGAAATGATAAGAGTTAATTAATTATGTAAATGTTTTCAAAAATTTTCACAGATATAATGATTATTAATAAGAAAATATTTTATTCTAGAGAAAAATATTCACTACAACATGTCTTCCTTTTCGGAAGCTACTGGACTGAATCACTTAAAAACTTCAGCCATAGAATTTGTCAATTATAATAAACGTCAGATGAGTCGAATTTACCCAAAAGGTACAAGAGCTGATTCATCAAACTATATGCCACAAGTACGTAGTTAGTTAAAGTTTCGTTGTTCAAAATTTGATTACATCCTAAAGACATTACGTACATATTGTTACATACTACAATACTAAACAGGTATTTTGGAATGCGGGTTGCCAAATGGTTTCCCTAAACTTTCAAACTTCTGACTTACCCATGCAACTCAACCAAGGAAAATTTGAATACAATGGCTCTTCAGGCTATTTATTAAAGCCAGATTTCATGAGGAGGTCTGACAGAAGTTTTGATCCTTTTGCAGAAAGTCCCGTTGATGGAGTAATTGCAACGCAATGCAGTGTACAAGTAAGTTAAATTTATAGATCATTCTGCGATTGTTGTGATTCACTGGATGCTACAATATGCTAATAAAATTTTTATTTTCATAGGTTATAGCTGGACAGTTTTTGTCAGATAAAAAAGTTGGAACGTATGTGGAAGTGGAAATGTATGGACTACCGACAGATACCATTCGTAAAGAGTTTCGTACTCGTACGGTTCCAGCTAATGGACTGAATCCTGTTTACAATGAAGAACCATTCCTATTTCGAAAAGTTGTACTACCAGATCTCGCAGCTTTACGTTTCGCAGTATACGATGAATCAAATGGAAGGCTCCTTGGTCAAAGGATTGTACCTCTGGATGGTCTTCAATCGGGTTACCGGCACATTTCCCTCAGAACAGAAGCCAATTTTCCTATGTCTCTACCTATGCTCTTTTGTAATATTGACATCAAGATTTACGTTCCTGATGGGTTTGAAGGTAAAATCACTGCAAGCCGTAATAGTATATTACGTACCTAGGGAGGAAAAAACTTGGAGAGTCCATATCTCGTGTATATTGACACCCGAGCCGAAGGCGAGGGGGGCAAACACGAGATATGGGCTGTCCGAATTTACTCCCGTGGTGCGTATACTATTTTTCTTCACACTAGCGCCGAAATTACCAATTTCGCTCCTGGCGCCCGGGAGCGAAAGTGGTACTTTCGGCGCAGTGTGAAGAAAATTAGTTTATAGTTTTTATATAAGAGTTAGAAAAGATTAAAATATTGAACCGAGAAATTTATTTTCAGAACTGATGGATGCTTTATCAGCTCCAAGAGCGTCGAGAAAAACAGAAACACCTCAACAAACTAAAATGCGAGGTCTAGGTATAGAAGAAAGTGATTTCAAAACTAATTCAGAATCCGCACCATCTCGTTTTCCTGAAGCTGCTAAGCCTAGAGGTAAATTACTTAAATTCATATTTTTGTTTCATTTGATCATAACTATGCTTAACATGATGTTTACATGTATAGAAGAATTAAATTTTGAACCAATAACAATCGAAATGCTACGGCATGAAAAAGGATATGTGAAAGTGACGAGAAAGCAACAAAAAGAACTGGAATCTCTAAAGAAAAAACACCAGAAAGAACGCTTCTCTATTCAAAAACAGCAATGCGGAGCAATAGAGAAACTTATTAAGGGTAAAAAGTGAGTATAAAAGTATTATGTTCATTCTAATTTTAGAAAAAAAAAAAAATTAAAGAAGGCTAAGGGAATATCTGTCTAATAAAAATGGAATACTAATTATTTTTGTTTACTTTAAATTAAAGTTTCCTTTTCCTGTACGCAAAACTTCAAAAATTAAGAATTTTAATATATCTGATGTTGCAGTCAGGCGGAGCTTTCGCGAGATCCAACGGTTCGGCAAGCGGTATCCGAGCAAACATCGCAATGGTCTCGTCTTGCCGAACGTCAACGTCGCGAGGAACGTGATCTCATGCAGGCTCATCTTGAGGAGCGCATGTCGCAATTGCGTAAGCTTTGTACCTTAGCGCAGCTAACGCAACAGAAGCAGTTGAACACGAGACACGAGAAGGAGATTAAAGAAATGAATGCAAGGCAAGCTAGATTGTCAGTCGAGAGCATGAGAGAGGTAATGAATGATAAAACGTTAAAGACGCGTGGCATCAAGGAAGGAAGGCTCCGAGAAAAGCAGCAGAACAACACGAAGAAGTTTATGGAGGAGAGGAAGGTGGCACAGATGGTACAAAATAGAGAGAAGGAAAAACTCAAGCTTATACACGAGAAGCAGCTGGAAGAAGTACAAAAAGAAATGAGTGGAGTAGGTATACTTTTCATTCTGAACACTTGCCTAACACTTTGTAATAATTTCTTTTTGTCTCCCGCAGATAATGGATATGTATAAAAATGAGGAAATGGAATATGAATTAGGACCAAAGAAAGAGTTCTACGCATAATGCTGTGAATGATTTGTGATTTGCGCAGCGAAGCATCAAAACTTTCTTTTCTAGAGAGAATTAATCATCAAATAAACGTTGGTTTATAACGTAATGGGGAACAAGATTTATCAGAACCTATATAAAAAAATGCGTGTTATTGAAGATGCGCGATGCGAGGAGCCAAACCAGTCGAAGTACCTACGAACATTTATATTCGTTCCACGTACTATTTTTTATAAAACTTTCGTTTTTCGATTACGGTAGAGAAAACATAGAAAAAATTTAAGGACAAAAATCAAATTATGAAAAGTCGTTTCCTCTAGCGAATCAACTGGACGGCTCTAAAAAATATATATATTAAAGTGATCTAGTCAAGTGTTATTTTCTCAGATGAAATCGTACGTAAATTAGTATATTATAGAAAATCGATATTTCAATACAAAGAGGAATATATTATATATATTGGATTGTATATAATATATTTCTATGGAATAATAGTAATAATAACAAACATGAACATTCTATATTACCGGTTTACATCTCAATCGCCTTATCGACGATTACGACGTATATTTCTCGATTTTTTATTATATTGGCGATTGCTTCGGCATATTTCTTATAAATTTTATGCTTGCAAAGTCGCGTGAGGTATAGGTAGGTGACATTGTGTAATGAGAAGGAATCTCAAGGGACGTTGCAACCGTCAGGATAGTTTATAATCTATATAGATGTAGTCAGCTATTAGTTTGTTAAAACGTTTCCATTTTAGTCTTTACTGTTCATATCTACTCAATGTATGGTTGACTTCGACTTCGGTTATTCTATGATTAGATATGGGCACTTTTTGTGATTTTAAATTGTAAGATTTTAATATTCGCGTTCATGTATATTTATGTGCTTATCCCAGAAAACAAGAAATATCGGATAAGGAGATTCGATTGCATACAACTCTTTTATAAAACCAAAACATTTTTGTGAATAAAAACATTTTTTGAAAGAATGAATGAAAAATTAAGACTAATTACAATTAATATATCTCACAATTTTTTATTTAATATAATTTAATGCACCTGTAAGACTAATATATATTTAAATTGTGAAAAATCAAACTTCGTCTCATATTTTTACAAATTCTAATTGTTATATTGAAAACTATATTAAATATTTTTAAGGGATGACATATTTATTTAAATAATATTTCCTAATAATTACTGTGCGTTAAGAAGTGCTCATGTCTACATACTATTAATGTAAGTGAATTCTACATGTTTGTGATTTTAAATAGATGAACGTAGCTAAAAATGCCAAACTTTTGAAATTAAATATCAATCTTAGTATCTGTTTATATACAAAATTATATCGTCCACTTAGATTCATTCAATACTTACCTTATGTATTTCACAAATTTAAAACAATACAATTTTATGTATTTTGCAAAAAGAAAAAACTTATACTATGTGCGAGAATTCATAAAATTAATTCAGTTTTTTGGATCATCAAATTAAAAAAAGTCGTATTACATCTTCTGAGGCCCTTTTCTTTATTCTAAAGGATTCTCAAAATGCGAAAATACTATTGTACACAAAATCAAATGTGCGATGTTAACTTTTTAAATTTCTGCTTTATATGTTACATTACATATTTCAAGTACATTTTATATTATTTATGTAGAAATATAAAGAATCACTTGCTGCTTCGGTTTTGTGGGAATTATATTTTTCGCGGTCTGCGAATCTTACAGAAAAAGAAAATAGTGGCCCGGAGGTGCAGAATGACATTTTTTTAAATTTTGAGATCCCAAAAATGATTTAATTGTATGATTTTTTCCACATATTATTTTAACATTTTTTTGTTATTTCTAACAACACTTATACTGATTTGAAATAACTATATTCGTTGTTATATTTTTATAAAGATTAATATTGATAATATTACTGCATAAAATCCGTTTTCTATTACAAACATTCAATATTGTTTTCGAATTCTTATACATAATAGTTAAAAGTTGATTAGAAAAATTATAACTTAGATAAATTAGGAATATATTACAAACTAGTTGAGCGGTTTTAATGAAACTGTTAACAACGTTATAATGAGTATATGAATTTTGTCTTTTAAAAATGTGTCAAACAAATTTGTATGTATTTTACAAAAGCTTAAGTGTAAATGTTGAATTTAAGGATATTTTTACTAAATTATCATATATATTATTTTTTAAAATATTTATAAAAATTCCATTTGTTTCAAAACATAGTGCGTGAATCACCCAATTAAAAA
Organism: Philotrypesis tridentata; assembly: GCA_018906965.1. Taxonomy (NCBI): domain Eukaryota; kingdom Metazoa; phylum Arthropoda; class Insecta; order Hymenoptera; family Pteromalidae; genus Philotrypesis; species Philotrypesis tridentata. Next base: position 2,787,069 of record JACCIB010000023.1, on the reverse strand, counting down.
ATTAACGCACTTTCAATATGAATGTGCAAAGATACTGTTATACATCGTGTAGTTTTGTGTTTTAGAATCAACTTGTTTATGTAGTTCACTTTTGCGTTTATATATAAATCAATGCCTTTTAGATAAAACAATATATTTTGTTACTTGAACTTCTAACTGAATATACAAACGTTATATCAACATAAATAATATAAGAAGACCTTTTAAAATTTGTTTGCCTACCAGATGTGGAAGTCTAGGTGAAGTCAAATTGTAGTCTGATTATAAATAAATTGTCTGATTTTTATCAAGTTCTGTATTATTTTGTATTGAAAATTCAAATTTTTATTATAACTAATCATATCTATAAACCTGTAAAAATCGCTGCGATGAATGCCGCAGATTTTGAAAGCAACCTCAGCTGGTACAGAAATTTAACTATGTCGATCATACGTTGTTATACTTTCCTGCAAGTACATGTGAAGTAATTTGGGTTTCTTTTGTAAATTCGCACATTAAATAATGTAAAAGAACTTTCAATAAGCCATTTTATTTATGTTTATGGCTTTGTGTCACCTTAGTATAAAATATTTTAATTCATTTGAATTCAAGATTTTGTCCCTTAATTGAGAGATTTTCAGATGTCTGTTTCTTGCATTAGATCTCTTTACCTACATATATATCATTACGTTTTATTCAAATTTAAATTAGAATCTTGAATTACTGCAGTATAAAAATTACAATCTTATAGAATTTTCATAGTTTAACTCACTGATATGGATATTTAAAACAATCGGCAATATTCATGTTACTAGTATGAATATGCGGAAGCTTATTTCTTATCCTTTAAAAATAATATGAAATGTTTAATAACACCATGCTTATAAAATATACTGTTTTTTCATTTACTTATTAATTTTATAATATTTTGGTATAATTGAACACCAAGTTTATTAAGAAATAAAATATTGTATAATACATAGAAAAGTAAAAGAAGAGAACGCAATGAAGAGATACGTAATCTCCATTTAAGGTTGCATCTTTTCTAGCCAATTTTTACTGTGGCGTTTACGAACGAATTTTTATATATGACGTTTGCTAGTAAAACGTCACATTCTTTTGCACTTGGAAACTAGGACGCGTTGACTTGCTTTACTACTTTTACTCTCGATTAGGTCTGCCTGCGTATTCTAGTTCATTTTTATTCTTTGGAATCAAAGATTCGACACAATACGTGTGGTATAATAAAAAGCTGTGTGTATATACCATGAGAGTACAAGTAATCGGGTAGTATGTAAATGATACCTAACTATATAAGAAACGTATCCATATTTCGTCCACTTAACTTTTTAGGTGATGCATAATCTTTTCTGCCATTGCATACATTTATAAGTCAAAGAAAAAACTGCGTGACATACCTGGATGAGAAATTGCGCTTATCATTTCTTTCAGTATATCACTGGTATAGTACCAATTCAAATGTAACACTTTATTTGTTGCTTAAGTGTTTCATCGAAACAAGTTATTTCCGATGAAGAAAAGTCTATTCAAATAAATAAGTAGTATGTTGCTTCATTTATAGATGCTAATTTCTAAAGTTTCAGGCAAGAAAACATCTTGCTGAAGCAATTATATGTATACCTATCATTCAAAGAAAGTAAATGGCTCAGTTAACAGTTGGTAAAGTATACCTCTCATTATGAATACTTTCATGAGCAATAAAACGCACTATAACTCTGATTAATTGGGTGAAGTAAGTAAGTTGCACAAAAATTTCATTGATTACGTATTCATTTGTTCATGTTGAAAATGTTTTAAGACATTTATGCCACTTTAATATAAAAAGCTTAATTTTCATACGATCTTTAGATTCTCGTACTTTAAAATACTATTTGATACGAATGCGTAGCAAGATTTTTAGCTCAAGTGACATTGTTTGTAGGAGTGAAGCGTGGAAAAGTTACGTAAATTAACAATTCCATAACCATCTTCCACACTCATATCAAAATGTACTACTTGAGATGCATTATCAATCTTTCGCCCTATTTACACTTAATTCATGATTTATATATCATATTGTGGTTGTTTATTTTAAGCTGCCAATGAGTAAAAATATTTTTAAAAATTACAGAAAATATCAGTATTTACAAAGATTTACAAATTTTATTTACAAAATTATGACACAGCAAATTAGCCGCACAAACATTATAACAATGAATAAGTATAAATGGTTTTATAAAAAAAACATCCAATATTTCAAACAAAAATTTAAACTTGATGTTACAATTTAATAACATCAAAATTACATTTTCTTACTGCTCGGCACAGATTAGTCGCAAGGCTCAACTTTTGGATGATATACTGGAGTTGGAATATGATAAGCAGGAGCAATGTGGTGATTGTAGGTAGGTGCTGGATGATGATAAACTGGCGCTGGTTTATGATAGACTGGTGCCGGGTGATGATAGACTGGTGCCGGTTGATGATAAACTGGCGCTGGTTTATGATAAACTGGTGCCGGATGATGATAAACTGGCGGTGGGGCGTGATAAACGGGTTTTGGATGATAAGCTGGCTTTACTACTTTAACAACTTCTGGTTGATGATACTGATGTTGAGGAGCGTAAACTGGTCCGGAATGAGAATGTTCATAGGGTGGACAGTCGGGCTTTACGACCACAGCTGGCTTAATCAAAGGCTTATGATAGGAGGGTAGTTGATACGTAGGCTTATGATATTGTGGCGCATAGGAGTAACTTGGCTTCTGGACAATGATTTTAGATTGATAAGAAGGATAACTTGGTGCTTTCCAACCAGATTGCCATCCATGAGATACAGGCAGGCTGTAAGATGGTTTATTCCAACCACTGTTTTGTTGCCAAGGGTCTGGAGCTTGCCAACTCTGTAAGTGATAAACAAAAATAAAGGTTTAGAAGCTGTAATAATGAATGTTCGATTTGCAAGTCCAACCGGGGTGAATCATTCACCCCGCCGTTGTAGTTCAGTTTCTTTTAATATTTCAGTTTTTTTACATACAAGCTGTAACAATATCACGAATTTCATAAAAAAAAGTATTTAGTTAATAAAACAATGATCAGAAAAATCACATATATTATTAAAATAAGTCGTTAATTCATTGGAATCTATCTTCCCCCGGAATAATTTAAGATTCCCACATAATATGTACATCATGCGCCTATATTAATGATCAGAAATATTTATCCACTTTTAGCCTCATTCCAATATTATTCTAATTCGAATGTTGTTCGATAAAGATTATCTTAGTAACCTTCGTAAATTCTCTGTACTCATTACTAAATTCCAATATTTGTACACTTTTGACGTACTCGCAATTGGATATGAAACAAAATCTAAGATACCGTGCAAATTCCTTAAGTAATCACCCTCACAAAGATAACGCTCTAGGTTTACTGCTTAACTTAGATGATAAGCCGAAGTGAGACTCTGCTACCCTCCACACATCGGTGTAAGCATTTTCTACGGAATTTTAAGTGAACCGCTAGATTCCACCATCACAAAATTCTTATTTCTGCTTATTTATGTAGTTATCTCATGGTTAACGATAATTAGTCGTTTAAAAATTACCTTAAAATGTGTTATAACTGGGTTACTCAATTTATTATTAAATACATTTTACTGTAATACCTTTCTACGAGTTAAGTACATTTTATTTTGTTAATTTAAAAAAATTCTACTTACACTATGATACGATGGCACATGCGGTTTAATGACTACCGGTGGTTTATGTACGTATTGGACTTTCGGAGTTTCGGGTATCCAACCCTTTTGGTAATGAGGCCAAGTGGGTGGGCATGGTGTCGAGTGAATTGGCCATGAATCTCTCTTTAACTTTGCGGATTCTATCATTGCCGTATCCTCCATGGGCTTCATCATTAGATCTGTCCTCATCTCAGTGTCTGCCCAGACAGCTGAGAGAGAAAGAGCGGTAATCATCTGAAATAAAACGTTGTTACGCTCTTAATGTAATTATAATTTTAAGAATCTCCTTCAGAATACATGAAACTCCGACTAGAAATAAAGTTAAATGACAAATTAAAAAAAAAGTTTTTGAAACTAACGAAAAATAAGGAAATTAAGAGGTTATTAAATTACTTTCGAAAGCTCAAATGAATTTCTTATAACCATGATATGACGTAAAAAAAATTCAAACTAAAATGATCAACACATAATCCTATTCACAGTACAATCCTATACTTACAACAATCTTAATCATGATTGAAAATGTATCTTCGTCGTCCCGACGAAGTCGTACGAAAGGTAATAGAACTATCGTTGCGGATCGCGAGGTACAATACAAAAAAAAAAAAAAACGACAACGACGACTCTGTATATATACGGCAAAGTCGACTCGGGCGTCTCGAGCGCCCGGGCGAAAACTAAGAGCGCGTCTAACACATCGCTCGGTTTTATAAACTTTTGCCCCAGTTGTGTGTAGGCTTGGCTTGTCTCTGTTTTGCCCAACTCGAACTCGAGTAAGTGCATAGAGACACACATGCACACGTACGGCGCATAGGCCTGAGGAAAGAAGAGAGAAAAAAATGTGCGCAGCGTACGTCAGAGCGAATAAGATTCCCTTAAGCGGTGCAAAAACTGGCAGCAGTTGGCATTGCGCTCCGAGCGATCTTGCAATTCGCCGGTCTCGCCCAGAAATTTTCGCAATAAATGCGACTGCTCGCTCTCCCTCTATATATCTTTGCCCGAGCTTAAAGGGTACGCGGCAAAAGATAAGTCGGCAAAAAGGTGGGAACTCCAGATGAACCGCGCGGAAAGATTGTTTACATAACGACAAAGTGAATGCAATAAATTTTAATATTTAATAGTAGCTATCACGCTCTCTTTCAGCACGTACTCAAGGCAGGATTTACGTTGATAGCAGACATAGCTGTCTTGGTTATTTATTAACAGTTGGTAGAAATTTTGATGGGTTAATTAATTCCTTTCTCAGTAAATATGACTGCGCGTACCCGACGCACTTGTAAAAGTTCTATTTCTATTGGAATGGTGTACCTCTTTCGTATACAATAGAGTGTATTAATGAACACAAAACATTATTGCTGCAAGCTATCTCGTCGATAGTCTTGTATCGCATGCCAGAGACAGTTGCAGGGCTGTCTAAACTGGCTAACTTTGCGGGTTAATAGGCTTGTAATCGCTCAAGGAATACCAATCGAACTCGTAGTGGACGTGCCATCTAAATTTGGTAGGAAACGTTGTTGCAAAACACTGAATCTCTCAGTATCGTTTTCAGATCTCCAAGTGGTAATTGAACTAGAAACGTATCTTTTTTGTCGCACGGTATTAATGAGCGAGTTGCATTTATTTTTTTGATTAAGTTCTAATTGTCTTTTTTTCGCTTGCATTTGTAAGCAATATTTATGATGGTATTGCGATATTTAGTTTATAAAACATCTCTTCTGCGATGTTTTTTCCAATCTAGAATAGGTTATTAGTGTGTGCATATAAAATTGTTGGCAATCAGTAGTACAGAAATATAGGATTACAGCCTTAATTAAATCAATAATAAATGAACAGTCTAGTTACGAAGTTTTATGTCAAGGGAACAATAAATTAAAAAGTAAAGTTTATTACGTATACAATTTGTCAAATAATGCATTTGAAATAGAATAAAACTTTGTTTTTAGAAAAATTGAATTCTATCATTTAATACTGCGCTTTGTTGTTGAAGTTCTTGTATTATTATAATATTAACTTTGTGATAACATAATAAAGAGGATGATAAATTTGATTAAAGTTTGAAATTTCGCGTTGCTCTATAGTAGACAAAAAAGCAGCTAATTTGCTTATAACAAATATAATTATCTACCATTCTACAAAGTTTGAAGCTCAAAAGTTTGAAGTTTAAAATTACGCGTTGTTATGCAGCAGGCAAAAAAGCATCTAATCCGTTTATAACAAATATGATGAATTTGACTTCTATATAATAAGTATCATAGTAAATAATACATAGTAAATGTCTCTTAGAATGATATTTGAATGATTTAAATGCCAGTTGAATAAATATTTAAATATTGACTTCAAATTTCGTAAAATTATTGACAATCATATACGAAAGGGCAAGTATGTTTTAGCTTTTTAAAATTTATTTTCACTACATGTTAAACCTCTGAATCTTTCGTTAATTTTACGTTATCATTGCATTGATATCATTTAATCTTTTATTTATAAATTAAAAACACATAATTATTCCAGTTGAGCAGTCCTTAGATGAGTTTAAATTTTAGGAGGAAATATGAAGAATAAATGACAGATTGGGGACGATGTTAGAGTATCGGAACTAAACATGATGGATATCAGTAACGAGGGGTGGGGCTGTATAATCAATTTAGATGTACAACTGTAAAAGATTAAATAAAGTTGAAGAGGGGCGAGGTTTAGAACAGTCGGTTTTAATAATGAAGGGCAGTTTAGCAACAGATATTATGGGGTTCATTTACGTCGGGAAAGGGATGCGGTTTGATCAATACTGATTTTTGGCATAAAAAAGCACAGCACGTACGTATTTTAAGGCTGAAACCTTTATGTTTAATGTAAAACAAAAATAACATTCACATTCGAAATATGATGTTTGATGTCACAGCTTACACGAGTAAGCTCATTTGACTTTGATATTTTTATGCCATATGTTTTTTACGAACAACGAGTTGTCATATTTTACCCATGGAATTTCTTTAATCACGTTGTTTGCAATATTTATAACAGGTAATATAAGTTGTTAGGCACAGTAAAAGTGGTTTCTCATTTATCGCTTGAAGGCAGTGAGTCTTTAGCGATGAGAATTTATCGGCGCCGGTTACTGATTTTAACATACATAATTTACATCTTTTAGAAAAGATTTGTACAAACCAAAGATACATTTAAAGCCTTAAGAACATTTTATTCAATAGCCACTTTGTCAAATGAATATTATAAATCCAAAATATTAAAGAGTTTGACATTTTCAATATAATTTTTATTGATATTTAACTGCATATATTTTTTACGTGGAAAAGCTTAACTATTTCTATATCCAAATCCAAAATATTAAAGAGTTTGACATTTTCAATATAATTTTTATTGATATTTAAGTGCATATATTTTTTACGTGGAAAAGCTTAACTATTTCTATAAAAATAGTTATTTTTTTAAGCTACTTAAGATGTTTATTCATTTGTAATTTTAGAAAATTTCACATAACATTGTTGTAGTTTAAGATCTTTTTACGTAGTCTGAAATCTATTTATTCATGCACATCGTATCAATTTTAACATCTATTTTATGAAGATTGTTACTTGTGAAAAGATTTTTACTAACTAAAATGTTTAAACAAATTAATTAAAATATTAGGGAATGAAAGGATGTTTTGGATTCGATAATAATAAATTATTATAATATTTATATGGATATCATTTTTATATTAAATACATGTAATAAATATACATATACGTACAATAATTTAATAGTTATATATCTTATACATCAGGAATGTAGGAGTCAGTATTAAGCCTAAAAAAGGGAATTATTTGTCGAACATACAATGCAAGTATTTTTTACATTAAAAAAACTATATTTAATTTTTCATTGTAGGATCACAAAATAATTATTATTTATGCTAATGAAAATATAACTATTTTTAACTTGAAGAAGATATCAGGCATTTACAGACATTCAGGCATTTACTGATGAAGATAAACTTAAATTTATGGAAACTAATTAAAGTAAAAATGGTTCAACATATTTCTTAATAATGTTGTATTTTATCTATCCCAGCCTTTACTTTGGTGATGAAAGACGTGTTTATAAATGGGTACATGCACTGGATACGGTTTTGGAATTGGCACTGGAAAGTGCTTTTCTACAGTCACAGCGTAAGGTTTCTCTACAACGTACGGTACCTATAACATACAGGAAAATACAAATTATCATCATTGTCTCACAAATAATATGAACAGAATAAACGATTAATGCATGGTTCTGAACTTATCTGAACAATATTTATTGAGGATTTAAAATAAAAGATGAGTTCTTGACATTCTTTTTTAGAATAGTTAAAGGCAACTAATAGTTATTTCATGAATTTAATTTAATTTTATATAAAATATAGAAAATCTATAAAAGTGTCTTTCTATTTTACCTTTTTCTCAACAATATATGGTTCGGGTTTTTCTACTGGTATCTCAACGTGCTTTACAACTTCGACTGGTACCGGATGGGGTACTGGAACTTGCACCTGGTAAGGCTGAGGAATCGGCACTTTAATTTGTTGGGCCACCGATACCGGAATCGGATGTGGAATTGGAATAGCGTATTTTTTGTATATTGGAATTTCTATGGGTTTTTGGGTTTCATGATACGTTGAATGTCCATGATTTTGATCGTAGCTTGCTACTGCCATCCCTGTGACGGCTAGTAAAATCTAAAATATTTAAATCATCTATTAATCTATTCATTTTTTCATAAAAGGTTACATCTCATTTATAAATATATTTGGATGGTAATAATTTTAAATTATAATAAGGTGACATCATACAAACTTATGTCATTTATTCATTTAATACATATTTAATTATACCAATTTAATTTTTATTTACTTTTAATCATTCAATTATTTGTATAGTATTATAAATCTTTTCAACGGAGATATTTTTATTAGTAATGTAAATTGATTTACTCAGCATCATTAATTAAAAATGATAAATATTAATACATATGCATAAAATGGCAGTAATCTAATACAATAATTCAATTCAAACACAGGAAACATTTAAAATACAATGTTTTCTTTCCATCGAAAGTTATTGCTTTGAAACATTTACTATGTTATTCGTGAAATTGAATGTCCTCCATCACAATAAAAAAATTGAATGCAGATTAAAGAAAAATGTGTATATATATTTTTTAATAAATATTCACATTTGAATTCAAACAACTGAAACATAGAGAATAACATTATATTTCAACTGGTCTGGTATGATTCTTGGAGGCAAATAAAATTATAATTATTCGCAAAAAGAACGTGCTGCAGTGCGGAATTACTTGGAATTATAGGTCATTAAAATAATATGTAATACTACTACGTTCTATCTAAATATCTGTATCATAAACTTACGATAATTTGCATGACGATAATTTAAGTCTTACAACTTTACTCAATCGATTAACTATTCGTCGATTCGTGGTAAGATAAACTTCAGGCCTTATAGTTATCTATCGTTGTGACGCTCTCAAAGTCACGGTCAAGTCCTTTTTATACCGATGCTAAACTTTCTCCCTCCCTCTAGCAAAATAAGCCGTGCAATGCCGACGTTCTCTTCGGTCATTCGTCTGTGAATCCACCGGTCAACAGCCTTTTCTTGTTTTATTTTCTATTCACCGTCTACCGCGAAAATAATATAACCACAGCTATTTCAATTGAGACGTTTAGTATATGATATACCGAAACTAATGTCTTTGCCGTTGAATACCCTTGTATTCCGCGACCTTTTATTTCACATACTTTTTCTTCTTCGTTTTTATGCCTGCCAATCGCGATAAATCTGTAAGCCTAGATTACTGTAAATAATATTTTTTTTAGACTTTTACAAGCTATAAATTTTGCAAATACAGGGGTCACATTGCAAAATGCATGCCACTGATTTGATTTTTTGTTCCATACATATTTGTCTTGTGTTACATATACAGATTCGTATAGTAATTTATAGTGACAATATTCGAGTTGCGCACTTCATTTATTTTCTTTTAACTAACGGATTTGATTTAGTGGGAACTGAAGTTTAGAAATTTAAAGCCTGTGAAGGTGGCTCTCTAATCAAATTTATTGATGTCTTATTCTATAATATTTTTCGGGTAACCCTATTTTGATGGTATATTCTTTAATGTTTTTTGAAAAAAACTACTTTTTCACATTTTGTATAATTTAATCATTCATTACAAAAGATTTAAAATAAAAGCGTCTAAAATATTTTGATATACGATGCTTATTCGACATTTATTATAACTAACAGTATTTGATGTTTGCTATGGTTTCAAACTCATATAGCCTATAAAAAATTTATAGAAATCATCATTTAAAAAGAATTTAAAAACACTGATTGATTGTATTGATTCGAATGTAAATGTGATGTATTTATCAAACAATAAAAAACATTCTACAATCCCCCACCCTTTGAGATTTTTTGTGCAGTGCAGAATTACATAGAAACAAGTTATTTTTAAGAAAACAATATCCTGGAAAAAAAAATGTATCATAATAGCGCAACGTAACTCTTCTCGAAAATCTTGAATATCAGAAGCGAGGATCCTCTGCAATGATGCTAGTAGATCCATTGCATCACGGCGACGACCGCATTATTTCGATAGTAGTGGACGGTGGTCAAGAGCCGGCGGCTAATGTTTCAGACCTTGCAATTTTCATCTCAAAGAGTCTTTTACGCAGTGAAAGTGAACGCGCTCGCAGGTAAAAGTGGTCACAAACGGCCGTAAGAGTGCGGTTCCGGCTGATTATGGTGAATCGAGATCGCGAACGAGCGAATCATGACGCGCGCGTTCGCGCAGTTGTCGCGCGATAAACTTTATCGGAGATCGATCCCTCGTCGTGATACCGATGCTAACCGAACCAAGAAATAGAACAATACCTGTATAGATTCTCTGTTGTCCATGTGATAAAAATCGGATAGGGAACTGCGAGCTACCTTTCCGCGGTGTACGTTGCAATTTTGCTTTCTCATAAGTGAAAGTTTTATTAGCTTTTTGAGTTAGCCACTGCAGTTGTATTTACAGTTGTTGCTGTGTTTTCTGCCGGTGTTTACCTGTTATTCTTATAAACGAATGAATTCCATGAAGTGTTTACCGGGTAGCTGTTTAAGTTTACAATTAAACAATTTTCTTCTTTTGCAAATTTTAGTTATTTAGTTTGGAATTCAATTAGAAAAACTCTTCTGTACGTTCTGTACAATCCGTTAGATAGTTATTGTCACGATCCAATAAATTTTATATTTCTGACTTATCAGTATATCACGAAGGTTTTACCAATGATATTCTATTAACAAACGTTAGAGCAAATTAGACAGATATGTGATGTCAGTTGTAAGTTACTACACTAATGTGGATGTGACAATAAATAAAGTGTATAAGACATCAACTTTATCATAGTAATAAGACCATAATAAAATTATCATTGTTTCCTATAGAGTAAAATACAAACTTGCTCTATTTGAAAACAATTTATACTAAAATTCGCTAAGTATATATGTGACTATTTTAATCTATCGCAAAACTCTGCGAATGCGCAATCGATTGTTAAAACAAGATGCAGAATAACTGATCAATGATTTCTTTCTGGTTAAATATATGTTTATGAACGAAAAGCTGTTATATCGAAACAATTTAATTATCTAAACATAATAAAATTACGTGATCGAATGCATTTAATGTATTAAAGATGAAAAGTTTTATGTGATAGTGGTTCGTTGTAAATACATCACGCAACTTTTAAATGCAATTGTTTTTACTTTTCAAATTATTCACATACCTTTTATGGATTCTTGCACAAATAAGTTACTTAATTGCCATTTCAAGAGTTAATGAAGATTTACTGTGTGTATTACGATGATGTAATGGACCTTTACATTCGTAATTTTAATAATTAAAAACAGAAAGTTTGCTTAATAAACGTTTTTATTAAACCACGGGTTCGGATAATTATAAAAATAAACATTGTTATTTGTATTGACTAATCTTATAAAAGTAGTACGAAAATAAAAAAAATGACACGGTAATATACAAAGTGCACGTTAATGAAAGAAATAGGTTTTACAGAAAATGATTTCATACACAATAATTTTAACAAGATTGTAAAAAATAATGGACACATTTTTCATAAGTAAAGCGACCTTTCACATGGAAGATCTATCGAAATAATTCAATATTTTCAATTATTTTTTCGGTACAATTCACAAATTCACCGATAAAATAATTGTATCGCTGTTCACGTTAAAAACTAAGGTAAAAAAATACAATTTATACTTTACACTACATTATATAAAAAATTTCATAAAATATCTGCAAATAATTGTAGCAGACAAAAAATATATTTTACAACTTTAATTAAAGCTCGAAGTTTTGATTATTCGAAATAAACGACATAGTCTTTTAGCACATGACTTTCTTACCGTGAACTTAAAACTTAAACTTATAATTAAACAATAAAAAAAAGTATAAAACAATAATCAAGCATCAACAAGAATTAAATCTATGAACTATGTAAACTCGTAGGAATTTTGATGTATAATTTACGAAGATTGGATCAATCATTTCCGGAAGATTGATCGCACTTTATACACTGCGGTAGACCAACGGTAAAGTCAATCTTTCCCATGACTCTTTAAACAAGCTTTAGTGCCATCCCTTGCCTTTGGAACTATGGATAATTACGTGCTTATAGACAGGTACATGAACCGGATACGGTTTTGCAACCGGTACGGGGAACTTCTTCTCCACATAGACAGGATAAGGCTTTTCTACCACAAAAGGCACCTGCGGACATTCAGAATAAAAAGGTTGTTACTAAACTTACGCAATGCAACGATTGCTTTCTGCTTCCAGTTAGTGCAGACTCCACTTTTTAATTGGCTGGTATATACTAATTCGGAGCCTGCACACTGCCGTCAAAACTGCCGCCGGTGTACAATGAGTTGCCGCCTGTTTAGGCAAACTTTTCATGCGTACCGTTCTTTTTCTGCTCTCTACCTTTTAGTTTATTCAAACGCTACTGGTTTATGCACCGGCGACATTTGCAACGACAGAAATGAATATTTTTTCTCTTTTGAAAATCATTTCGACGCATTCGTCGATTTAATTAAATAAAGACAATCAACAAACGGTTAATATTAACGTATTTCGGCTTTTTGGTATTTTAACGTCGAATTAATTTAACAATTAAGCAATTCTTAAAAAAATGTATCATCGGTACGCACGAAGACTAATCTAGTTTATAAAAGCTATATTTTTAATAGTTGATAATGGACTTTATAATAAAATGAAACTGTTTATCACGAATTGAGTTAATATTTTCATTTTTATAAATACACTTTTAATAATTTAATAGTAAATGTATTATTTAAAAGTATATAACAACGTACAAAAAGGTAATTTGTATTTTTGCAATGTACTCTTAAAATTAGTTATTCAATTAAAAAAAAGAACGCGGTATAATTAACATTGATGAACAGAGAAGATTTAAAAATGATTCGAGATTGAACAAACTACGAATGTAGTACTTTAGCCGTAATACAAAAATCAACGATGCGTGATAGTTAATTTTTTATTTAGTTTATGAAAATGTAAATATAATTTAATTTACCTGTTTTTCCACAACGTATGGCTCTGGTTTCTCGACTGGTATTTCAATGTGCTTAATAACCTCAACAGGGTGAGGGTGAGGAATTTTTATTGGCACTTGATACGGCTGCGGTATTGGAATTTTAATTTCTTGTGGTACTTTTACAGGTACGGGATGTGGAATTGGTATTGCTATACAATATAAAATATTTACTTTGTTAATACGATAACTTTTTTATATTTATATACTAGAACAGAAAGAAATAAAATAAAGAAAGGATAGATTTTTTATGTTGTTTATCCAAAAATATTGCTTTTAATGCATTACAATAATAAAATTCTAATTTGATCTTTGCGCTTCAAAGTATTAAGGAAACTTTTTAAATTTCGAGGCACGAAATATAAGCTAATATACAAATTTATACAGATGCACAATCAATTTATGTACACGAAAATTTATGTATTTGTTTTAAACGTTCGTTTACTGTGACTTTATGAAGAAATAACAATTACTTGTATTGTGTGATGATTAAAAAAATTTTGAAATTTGTAAAATTAAATATGTGTATCTTACCATATTTTTTGTAAATAGGTATTTCTACAGGATGAGTTTTCTCTTCATACGTATGATGGTCGTGACCTCCATAGTCACTTGCTAACACTAAAGTTAAACAAGCTCCTACGTTTAAAATGAATATCTGTAAAAGATAAGATTATATTACAATATTTGCAGTAAAAATGTTTGTTCTTTGATTGTTCGAAATTTTTGATTTAAATTTTATATGTCTTGTCAGGTCGTTATGAAAAACGCATCGTCATCTATGTCAATAAATTAAGAAATCCGTTTTATACGATTGATCTATTATAAACTGAACGTGCGATTTTTCAAAGATATGAGTCTCAGTAGTTTCAATAGTTTAAAAATAATATCATCAATGACACAAAGTATGGAGGGTATAATTAAAAAAAAACAATAATATTAGAAATAATAATAAATACAATTATCACGAACAATCTTCTATACAACTCTTGCTTACAGTTCTATACATTACGACAAGCATCGGTCAATATTTAACAATGCGGAAGAAGAATGCGTGTTTCAGTGTTCTCAACTGGTCGCGCTCGGAGCTTATATACTTTCAACGTTCCACCACCTTTCTCTAGGATCCACTTTTGTAATCTCTCCTCCTACTCCGGACGTTTTGTTGATTGTACATTACGGGGAATGAAATAATTCCCGAAGACCAATAACCGCAGCTAAAGTGAGTGACGTATGCATTTTTCAAAGATAATGAACAATACACTTTAAAAAACAAATTCGAACTTGGTAAGTACTATTTCGCTATACTGTACACGTAGTTCGATAATTGTCCTGAGTGAAGTTTTTTGTATGTAAGTAGCGCTGTATTTTTCCATAAACAAGTTATACATAAATGTCCCCATGAAAATAATAACCCAATAATAATGTTATTGGTAATGTAAGTACTTCCTACACAATTCACAGAAAATGATCTATTGAGGTTTGCTTAAATCTGTGAGTTATAGCACACTGTTTTCACATGATTTTTTTTCGTTTTTTGCTGACTGTTTCACAAACGGAAGTAGTTGAGTAAATCAAGTCGAACTGGTGTAATTTCGAGGTACGAAGATTTGAATGAAAGGTACGTCCATTAAAAACGCCCCAAATCCCATAAAATCATTTTTGACTTACATTCTCCCAACTTTTACAATCGCCGGAAGTGAATCACCTTTCTTTCTAAAGATAGAACGTTGATTGATTATATGTTACAGACTTTTTATTCCCTATTCCAATTTATTTTCACAATTGACAGAATCAAATTTATGTCACGCTTTGTCTTTTTTTCTCGATTTCTACCAATTTCGGTTTCGTTTACTTGGCAGCTCTCTTTTCATTAAAAAAGTTAACTAGAGCTTGGTTGCGGATAAAGTATAACTTACACTACGAGAAAATCGTCGATCATTTTCTTCGACGATTACTCCCTCATACGTTGAATAACTTTAAAATTTACTTCCTTATTGCGTAAAACTATTTTGAATACTAAAATATCGTAGATTTTGATCCTTGGTTTTAGGAAAATCAGTTTGAAATATATATGCAATTATGAATACACTTATAGTTTTTTGATCAATTCTAGAAATTATTAATACAATAAGTCTTAGTCACGTCAAAGTAACAAATAGAAAATTTCAGGATTTCATAATTTGTACGCCATGGCTAGATAGAACATAGAACAAATGTTAGTTGTGTCTCATAAGATTAGTATCAATCAATTCATTACACATATGTTATTAATCAATCTAAAGTTTGTAAATAATATATATTTTAAATAAGTGATTTGCAATAAATTCAGTTCAACAAAAGCGTGTAAAATTCTGAAATGACAATAAACCGTTAATTATAACCGCTGGAAACAAAGTGTGATTGAACGAGCTATCATCGTACTGAAATCAATGACTAATACCGAAAGTTTGGCAATAGTCTATGTATAAAAAAAGAGCACAGGTTCTAAAAAATAGGTGGGTGGATATTTTACAGTTTTAAGTCATTAAATATGGAATGTAGTTGTTACGATAAAATTTCAGGCCATAAGCAGGTGACAAAACTTAAAATGTTATATAAAATAATTTTGAAATTCTAAAATGTAATACCAGAGCTCTAATGATGTACATCTTTTAAGAAACAATGTGATTCTGATTATTATATGAATCCAGTCATTAGTTGCAGTTAAATATTGAAAGTTTTAAGCGCATTTTATAGATTAGAAGACTGTCCTAGCAAGATATTGTACATATTCTGAATAGAATTATTTATCAACGCAAAGGTTTCTTTAAGAATTCTAGAAAACTCATAAATTATTAAATTTTTACGTGAAGGTAATTTTTTTTACATTATGCAGTATAAGTACCCCTAAAAGACGAAAAAACGTCCAAAATCACTTACACTTAAATAATCAAGACTTTAACAAAACCGTTAAGAAAGTAAAAGTATCGTCATATTTCAGGAAAAGCGAAAAAATTGCATCATATCTTTCTCAGTAACAGGCCCGTTACTATTTATTGGCATACGTGCTTTTAGACTTGTATACATTGACTTGCACTATCCTTTTTCTTAGCATTCGAAATGTTGTAGAGTGAGCGCAAGGAACTTGGTTCGGTAAGACGCTGCTTTCGACAATGCAAGATTTTCATTTTTGTGGGCGAAGAAGTGTCCGGTTTCTCATAGAATCGCCCATACAACGATAAACTCATTTTAAAATACACGAGAACTAACTGAAGATCTGGTAAAAGTTTTTGCGTACTTTTAAACGTTCGCTCTGCTCTTATTTGAAGAACTGCAATTGATTATTATCTTCCGTGCGCAATAAACCTTCTTTTTCAGCGGAGAATTATCATAAAAGTATTCGATACGTTCCCATTCAACAAAACCAATTGTCACGGCCGGCCTATCTGTGCCATCGATGTACACAAGATGTCTTTTGTCTTTCTCTGGGAAGCGGAAAAAGACCAGACTCATTCATACTTAACAAACGGTTCATCTTTAGTACCATTTTCACCGTTTCTATTCCTTCCTCATTGATAATATAATCAACGCTCAACTTTCGCTCTCTATTTCCTTTTTTGTTTAACATCTCCCACAACCTGATCATATGTTCAAGATTATTTAGCGCAGCACAGAGCAAAGAGCTTACAGTCCTCTCGCCTATTTTGTGTTTATGTGCATCCATCAATTACGTCCGTTCACTGCAACGCAAATTTTCGTGTAAAATTCCAGTTTGCATTTCCTGCAGTATATCCTATGCATTCACAATGCTTCCGGATTCGATTTTCTCATTATGCACTGAGCTGCATTCAGAAAGTTCCTATTAAGACATCAATGATCTTACATGATGAATTGCAGAAATTCCAAATAATGAAAGCTTACGCGATGCATTCATACGTTTGAAAATGGTCAGTGGACTTTGTTAAATCGTAATATCACGGTTCTCGTAGTTTTCCCATATTTATGTACAACAGTCACTTTCTGGTAGTACAGAAAATGGATAATTTTAGTACGAAGGTATCATTAGACAATTATTCTGGATTACAGTAATTATGACGAACTATAAAGAATGTAATATTATGTTATGGCATTGATGCGGATTTTATAATAAATTACGCTTGTTGTAGATAGTTTAATTTAATTTATTCCACGCCTTTTTTTCATGTGAAAACATTTTATTTTAAATCAAATATCAACTATTAAAAAATAACATTTTGTTCTTACATTTACTTGCACAGGATATCAATGTTAAAGTATTACATCATACAGCGGTTCCAACTCGGTCGACATTCTTCTATTTTTTAAAATATAACAAAAAAACTATTTTAGCTATAATTATATAACTTAGAGACGAAGCATGCTTAGAATAACAAAATATAAATCTACCTCAATACTCGCTTCAATACTCTTTATTTGACCCACAGTTTTAAGGATTCTTTTAACAACTATAATTTTGAAGAAGAATGAAGAAATTTTATATATTATAAAACTTTTTATATTTCATATTTTCTATATTACATAACAATCTCAACAGTTTCAATGTAATTTATTATTCATCTCTATTTCTAATTTAAAATATAAAATATTTTTATAAAGATTTGTACACATTTTTGCATATTACATTGTACAAAATTGTATGTCATTATTCTAGAAAAATACTGTGGATAATTGCATTGAACGATTAACGTGAAAAATACATCTTTAAAATTATAACAATACAACTTTCGTTCTCTACATTTTTATTCAAACACAAGAATATAAGAATAGAGATATGCATGCCTAATCGTAAACTTTATGATGTATCGTCTTGTACACTGGAATTTTGATGGGAATTTTTTTCTCAACAAATGATGGAACATGCTTCACTACTTCAAACGGTACTGGTTTTTCTACTGGCACGGGAACTATTTTCTCGACTGGCGTTGGAACCTTTTTCTCGACCGTTTTGAATACGGTCTTAATAACCTACAAAAAATAAGTGTTGTTAGATTCTGAGATTTATAAATTGTCTCCCGTGTCTTACTACTTTTTGCAATTATTATAATTACAACAACATGTAATATTATTTTCTAATATTAAGTCTATTCATGCGCTTATTATTTTTGTAACTAAATAGTTCATATTAAATTTTTAAATAATTCTAATTAATTTATATTACATTTATTTTAAATTCATGAAAAATCTACTTAATATAAAAATATTAAAAAATTGTATTTTTGTAAAGGTTTCTCTAGGAAGAAACAAAGTACAAAAGCGACACTGCAAACAAAGACACATAAAAAATTAAAAAAAATTTGGAATAAAAAATGTATGATAAGACATAAAACAAAGCATTATTCGAACAAACTATTATTTTATAAAATTCAGAAATTTAAAAATTGTCAGCTAAATATTTGAAACGTCAATATTTAAAGAAATTACATATTTCATTAATTACAGCAGCAATCCTTTACAGACGTATAGAAATTTTAAACATTTTTACAAGTTCAAGTGAATAGAAGCCTTTTCTAAATAGTACATTGTGCAAAACAAGCGGAAGAAACTAAGTTATTTATAACAAGAGTGCAGAGGACAATACCTCACTCTCCAATAATCTTATTATACGGAATTTTGTGTTTTATTAAATAAAGGCATAAAAGATTTTTTTATACATCTAAAGATATGTGTAATAACGTTGCAATTGGAGATATGTACAATGCTGTAATTGTAAATTACATTTGGAGATATGTACAATGCAGTAATTTTAAATTACTTTTGGATATATGTACAATGCAGTAATTCTACTCCTAAAATAAATAAATACTTATTATTTGGAAACATTTTTTCTCAATATTTTTTCAATAGTAGGTTCAAGGTGTGATACTTTTCATCTAGTTTTCAACCTCAGAAAAATGCGATTTCCCTCTCTGGTGCCTGGTGAAAAATTTGCATTTTCTGTGTAGGTATGCGGAAAAATATAGTATACGCACCAGGGGAGGAAATGGAGACAAATCATATCTTGTGTTTGTCACTCATGGAGAAGGCAAATCCTCTTTCCAAGTTCTTTCCTCCCAAGGTGCGTAATACGGTAATTTATTCCTGAAAAGGAGAAATGTTAAATTGTGCAACAGCAAGAGAAAATTGGTTTTTTGAAGTTTAGATTTTTCGAGTAGTTAAATATCATTGAAATTTGAAATAGCCAGTTCTTCCCTTATTATTGCTTTAATTGATGAGATATATAAAGTGTAAAAAATTATTTTCCGCTACATCAGAAAGAAAATTTTCATTAATGTTAAGATATCTTCTTCACGTGTGCATTGAAAAAAAATATTATTACTTCAAAAAAAAAAAAAAAAATTATATTAAAAATATATAATGTCTAAGATAAAGTTGGTGAATATAATAATCACGTGCATATATGCACACATTTGGATGAGTATTCTTTAAAATTATCCTGAATTTTAACTTTGAAACTCTTATAAACGTGAATCTAAATTTAGCGAAACTTAAAATTTTATTGTTTTTTTACAATATATGCTGGAAAAAAGACCTTTTCAACAATTTGCAAAATTGTATGATTTTTTAAAGAAATTAGTAAAAAGTTGAAAATTTTAATAAAATTTGAAAGTATATTTAATAATTATATTGAATTTTTTAATTTATCTGTACCATCAGTAGTGGTTAGTCAATTTGACTTTTTAATTTTTTTATAAAATTATATTTCAAGTTATTTAAAACAATCACAGTTAAATGTGAGTATATCATCTTTAATTAGCATACAAAACTATATAATAACTATTATTACCTCGTATGGTACTGGATGCAACATTGGGACCAATACTGGATACGGCTGATTTATTTGCTGAACTTCAGGGTATGGAATTTTGATCTCATAATCTTCATAAACTGGTTGTGCTGAGGATACATTTTCAGATTCGATTATTAAGTATTTATACAATCACTTATGTTATCTAGTTCTTACCTATGTCCTTTATGACCGGCTTTATATTTATAAGTGGCATCTTATTGTTTTTAATAGCTTCTTGCAGCCAAGCCTCTAATCCTATAATAGGTTTGTTAGGTAAGTTAGGGTAACCTGGATAAGAGTAGGCTGGATGAGCTGGATGAGCTGGATGAACTGGATGAACTGGATGAGCTGGATGGGTTGGATGGGCTGGATAGGCTGGGTGGGATGGATGGGCTGGGTAAGCTGGATGAACTGGATGGACTGGATAAGCTGGATGGGCTGGATGGGTTGGATGGACTGGATGGGCTGGATGGGCTGGATGAGTTGGATGGGCTGGATGGTTCCAACTGAACGGATCTGTATGATGTATAGTTGTTAATATCAGATTGGAGTTTTTAAACATAAAGTGAAAGAGCATATTTAAATAGTGAATAATAACAAATTTAATGACTTTTCCTGACAATGCATGTAAAATTAAATTTCGTAATACTTCATTTTGTTAATAATTTTCTTGTAACGCAAGTACGATTTTCGTATTATTCTTTTATCTAATAATAGAGATAAAAGTGAATATTTTTTACCAATCACTTCCGAAAATTTTTGTTTAATGTAGGAGAAAATGCGTAGTGAATATTGTGTTTAAAATTTTTTTTCAACCCTGAGAAAGTAAATCCATTTAGTTAACAATGAAAAGTACGATAAATATGAAAATGCGTACACGAGTCACAAAAAATATGATACGCATCAAGGATGAGAACATTTTTTTGGTCTAGTGTCTTTGCAGTAGTACTCGTCTTCGGCTTACATTAAACACTTATCTTTGTCGGGTACTTGTTCACCAGCGAGTCGAACTGCAAATTCACACTTGGCTTTAAAATAGTAGTTTTGTAAAATTGAATACAATTGTAAGAAATTTGAATTTATAACAATTTTTTATTTTTATACATTACCAGTACTTATCGAATTGTGATCCAAAGAAATTTCACCAAAACTGTGACCTCCGCTGGAAGGAAATTCGAAACCCCATCCAGCTGCTTGACAATTATTTACAATACCTAAAATCAATAACTACAAAAAAAGTTATCCCATTAGTTTAATTTTACGTAGTCTATGAAAGCAATAGTTCGTCATTTTAATTAATGGTAAAGATAAAAACTAATTGATTTCGTTGTGATCATTGTTTATAAAAATGGCGTGATTAAGAGTTTCGAACAAAATAAATTTTATAATTCAATACTCTTGTTAGATGTACTACTATTAATCGCTTTACGATAACGAACGATTTTAGTCGCTATATTAACAATAAATATGTAAAATATTTTTTAACATACAAAGAAAATCATAGTTACGCATGTGTTGCCGCGTATAAGGCACTATGATGACTAAAGAAATATTCGGCATTTCCGCCTTTATATCGCATCGCAGAGAGCGAAAGAACCCCACTCCGTTGCACTTGATAGTGTAGTAAAGCATTTTTACTATTTTTCCTGGCTTGCATAATCGTGGTTTAGTTTACCTGAAGCACGTACCCGGCAATCCTACGAATTGGAAAATATATACAAATAAAGGAGTTTAATCCCCGCGAATTACTCGATTATACATTTTTCTAAACATGAACAACCTTCAATCATCTTAGTAAAACTTACAGTATAATTGCTCTATTAACCAATCATCATTAATGTAGACAAGTATTAGAAATGCAGTGGATACACAATCTATAAATTAAAAAGTATTTTGATAGTTTTTAAAGGCTGTATTTTATGCCAGTGGGACAAATTATACGGGATACATTATTTAATTATACTGATCATAATATTATAAATTTATAAAGATATTATACTGAACGCAGATCAAATATTTATTGCGGTAATGTATGTGCAAATTTCTAGTTTACTGCAATATTACGTAATTGTAAACCAGAGTTGTTTTGCATATGCTGCACAGAAAAAATAAACAAAATAAATTATTTTTTCAACTGACTAAAGCTAGCCCTTATGACATGGGATTTAAAATTTTATTCTCAAGTCTGTTTCATCAATATTATTTTAAAGTAAGCAGTTGGTGCATAGCCTTGATTAACCCACGAATGATCAGCGTTCTTGACCGATATAAACTTCTTCATGATCCAATTACACTTTTATCTAATCTCGCTAATTTCCACTTTCTATGGCGATTTACGAACGCTCACATTGAAAATCGTGGCGAAAGCCGCGTATAATTCGTAATTATGTAGTCATATATTTAGATACCCTTGCCAGTTGAAAAGCGTGCAATACAGTACGCACGCAAGTTTTCGTCATGCACAATTAGCAAATAATATGCGCTCTCCGCATGCGTTCACGAATTTTTCCTTAGAGTCAAAATATACATCGCCAAGAACAATTTTCTCAATGTAATCGAAATTGTATCTTTTCAATTTAAACTGAAACACTTAATACTTTGAAAAAATATTGCGGCGTATGCATGTGTGATTTTTGAAACACATAATTCATTTCACATTTTAATACTAGTTGCTACAAAATTATTTGAGTTCTATATTGGTTGCTCTAAAATTATTGTAATATTAATTTCCGTTATTAAGAAATATTTATTTAGGTCGTTTGCAAAAATGGCATCTACTATATTAATCGCACTTTGTTCCGACGCGTGAATAACCTGATTTTTAAAAAATTGAAATAAAAGTGATCTACTTGGGGCTGGGCACCAATAGGTCCTGTAGACGGAGCTTCAATGTCAACATTCTTAAAGGACTATAAATCCAATTAGCGGGCAAGTACTATGTACATACTGTACATTATAGATGAAGGAACTGGCGAATGGAGCTACTCACCTATGACCACTAAATCTTTGGATAATTTTGTCACAATGAAATTTAACTTATAGAAAAAATAGATTTAAATTTTTGTAAAATTTAGAGGGCAAATTTGATTTTATTATTAAGAATATTTACAATACGTAATACAGCAATGGTCAAAAACTATTTGTCGAGTCCTACACGAAAAGGATTTCTATGCGATGGAAATTGCTAATTGAAACCAGAACCATAAAAACCTTTAGTAGGCTACTACGAAGCTAGTCATTAAAATGATAATGGATAACGACTTTTGTCATCCACAACTTTAAAATTGAAATACCACTTTCTCACTTTCTTTCTCTTTGTTTCATAAATTTTTTATTTATAAATTTTTCCAAATTCCCACAGAGGGCATTACACTTAGTGGAAAATGAAAAAATTTATGTCCATATTGTCTTTGTTTGCAGTCTCATCCCGAGCCGCGCATAAGCGTGTCTGACTATTCGTCATTCCTTTATTGATTATTTTTATAATATTGAAAATTATACGTAAATTTGTTGTTAAATATAAACAATCAATAATAGAGCACACATAGTTAAATGTTTTTGAGAATAGAATAAAAGGCGGAAAGAAATAGAATAAAAGGCGGAAGGAAGCAACATAGTAATATAGTTCGGAATGCCAACAAAAAAGAGTGAAAAGAGTGCGTACAAACATAATAATTAAAGCTACTTTCTTTGCTCAACTACGTGGTATACTTGCATGGGTGTACGCGGATAAAAAAATTTTAATTGGATTAACAACCGTATGCTTTTGAATACGAATCACATCGCATACCCTGGCAATTTAACAAACTTCGTGCTTTTGACTTCTTAAATCTGACGTAATCGACTTAAAAGAGTTGGAACTTTTGAATGAATAAACAAGCTCATACACTGTGATATTCTTTTACGCCGAAGTATTATTTATTCTGAAGTATTATTTTATTTAATGAATCAGTTATTTTAATTTCGTAGAACATTTAAATCTGTACACAATTTTACTCCATAATTTCACACTAAACACTGATAAATACACGCGCATAGTCTCCCTTATTTTACAGTTGATTCTTGGATACTTGATTGGTTTATCCAATAATTCGAAAATGTTGTGCATCATTGATGCATAAACCGTTAATATAATTATATACCCGCATTTCTTATTGGCTACAAATAATTGACCTCATATTAGCACATTTGATAATTTAATTGCAGTAATTTCTACGTATTAAGCCTAGAACTTAAATAATCTAATTTATTTTATTTTTAATGTACTAATTACATTCATTAATTGTATAGATCATTCTTTAATAAAAGAAATTACGAAACATATAAACACAAGAGTATATTGCCATTATGAGGGATTGGATCGGAATATTCCTCGGAATATTCAGTGTCGTTGACTGATACTCTACAAATTAAGTCCAGGAACTTTATTATTTTGCGGATCTTAGCAAAATGATAATCAGTTTTATTCGACCAAAATTAAAGTTATTTTTAAGTTTCCTTAGTGTTCTTCTGTTTCGATTTAAATATTTTAAATATCTATTTGATCAGTAAGTAAAACTTTACATGCCGTAAAAAACAAAATCAATAATTGTTTATAATTCAGTAGATTGACATAGCAGTTTTTATCAATTTAATTACTAAAACATTTTGCATTATGAAACGTTGTATGTGAAAGTAAAGTTTATCTTACTTGTTCTCATGGTTTATAAAAATTATACATAATTATATCAATATAGTATACAATACTTATTCAATACAGAAGGTAATACTCCAAGTCAAACAGCTATATTTTGTTAAGACAATTAAATGCAAGTGTTTATGATTTATGATGTAAAATATTTTTATGATATTTGATCGAATTCTTAAATTTCGAGCTTTCCTTACTATAAATGACTTTTGTAGTTATTCAAAATATTTTATCCAACTATTTTAAAAAAAACTTAATATTTCGAGTTAAACTTAAGACGAGAAAACTGAATATCGTGAATAGAAGAAAATTATAAAATTGTAAAGTAAATTATTCTTATGTTTGAAAAATAAGTGAAATATATGAAATGTCTTTTTAAAGTAAGAAATCTCGTTGTTGTTTTGCATTATCTCTATATTTTCATTATTATAGTAATAACTTATGGGATTTAAAAGAAACTCATTTAAAAGAAGCTATGAATTAACGAATTAACTGCGGTTTTTAAGAAAAACTAAAAATATTTAGTCTTATCATACTGATAAATTGTTCACTCACATTCATTCTATTTCTGAAGTGCATAAACTTTTACTCGAAAATATAAAATTTAAATACAAATGGAGTAAAATTAATTTCCAATAAGAAGATATATTCATATAATCAGTCAATAATATGTAAAGTTTAACATTTTTGATACTTATTTAAAGTGTAGAATATGTATGGAAAAATATAGTTAGATATCTTATCTTTTGCGAATCATAAATTAATTCTCAGCAAAAATATTTCATTTTTCAATAAAAAGGGAACACAAGGATTTATCAATAAAGTTTATATTTTAGCTAGTTCATTTATTGCAAAATATTTCTAAATACAAAAATAGCAACATCTTAATAAAGTGACTACGGTGACACATAGATACTCATATGCTATTTACAAGTTCAACATACAAAGGGAATAACACTGAATACAACAACAGTTCAACATAAATCTATGATGATATCTAAGAGTCATGACTTCTTTTGCATCGTATAGAACACTTTCTCCTGTTAATCGGTGCGCTTCGACTCATTCAGGTTTTGTGTACTTATAGAATGTTTTGCTTGTACATACGAGGTTCAAGTCATGGTATGATACTTCACTTTTCGTTATTCTTTTCGAAAACTGAAACGCCAATAAAACAGTAAGCCATTTCACTTTTCAATACGGCTTATGAAAATTGATACTGAAATAAATCATTTTTGTCGATAAATAGTAATATTCATAGGATAATTTTTGAGTAAGTATTGAGAATTTCGAAAATGTAAACTCGAAATGTCTTGATTTTATAAATATTTGATCCTCGCCGAATTTCGCAGTTGGATTAGCTATTTCTTAAATGCATTTTATTAATTAAATATTCAAAAAATTGTATGCTTTGCCATGAAACTTAAATTAATGTAAAAACAATTCATTAAATAACGACTAGTAAAATTGAATCAGAATTTTTCCTAAATAGTATGCATGATTTTGATTGTTTTCAGTTATTATAAAATAATAAAATTAACAAAATACTTTAACAAGATAATCCAGAGTGTGATCTTTGAGCGTTGGTATTGCAATTTCTTTAAAGTAGTATTCAGTTTCGCACTTATGCTTTAAAAAAAAAAATCCAAGTGCAAACGATGTATTCTTTCACCACGCAATGACCTACTCGACCAAAAGGAGTTCCGAGCTGTTGCTTGTTCAGATACGATCTCGATATATCGGATAAAAACAGCCGCGCTTATCTCACTCTATATTCGGTTTTTTTTTCGTACCCGATATTAATAACCATGACTGTGACCACCATAACTGTGGCCACCGTGGCCGTGACTTTGACCACCGCTGTGACCACCCTTAGCGTGATGGTAAATCGTTTTGTACACAGGAATTTTGATGGGGTAAGGCTTGTAGACGGGCACGGGTATATGCTTCTCGATCGTGATGGGCACGGGCTTCTCCACGGGAACAGGTATGTGCTTTTCCACGGGATAGGGGACCTTCTTTTCAACTGGCACAGCAACTGTTTTCACAATTTGTATCGGCACGGGCTGTGATACTGGAACAGCTACTGGATAGGGCTGAGGCACACCCACTGTCACTGGATGAGGCACGTTGATTTTAACTGGATGTGGTACTGGGACTCCTAAAAATCAGTTATTTTTGTTTGCACGTTAGTTTGATTTCTCGCACGAAAAATCAGAAACATATCGCATATATAGTATATTCAATGGGTCTCGAATCATTCATCAAATCAGAACATTCAGAATGTTGCGAATGATGGATGTGACCGCGGTTGGTTCAAGAAGAAAAGAATATCTGCAGAAGTTTATTAATGTTCTTTTTCCAGTAAGGATGAGCTTGTAAGTTGAATGAAAAATTTGAACTTGAATTGAAAACCAAAGTACTTAAGCCCTCAGCATTACCAATTTCTTTGTAAACTGGAACCGCAAGTGGTTTTGTTACTTCAACGTGCTCGGACACCGGTACACTATGTATGTAGTGCGGCTGGCTGTGGTACTGTGGTTCGTATCCGGAGTCGTGTCTACCCTCAGGACTGCTCTCGACCTCGTGAGCATTAAAATCTGTAATGACAGGATATGAGCATTGAACTTAGGCTGCTGATTGGATGCATAGGATAGTTGTGCTTACCTTGACTTTCATCTTCGTGGGTTACATCATTTTGCGCATGAGGGTTATCATGTGCGTCGTAACCGCTGTTATAGCTGCCGTAGTCGGAACCATAACTCTGATGTTCAGTGTCTTGGTCGGAGCGCTCTATAGCCTGGTCTTGAGGGTCTTGATAGAAATGCTGCGGCTGGATGAATTGTTGAGTCCGAAAAAACGGGAAGTACATTTGCCCGTGATAGTTTGGAACGATAATGGGATTCGCTGCCGAGAGCGACACAAGCGCCGATAGCAGCAACTAAAAGGTTAAAAAAAAATTTAATTAACCAAGACACTTTGCTTCGTGAAAATCGAATTGATTTATTCCCGATTCCATTTATTCTCAACAATTGCTTTGCTGAGCAATTTGACGCATTAACGATTATTATTCTACGAAGCGCACACTGCTCCTTGCAAATACTGCACGGACTCGTTAATCGAGCAACGTTGAACATAAGACAATAGTAATAAACGACCACATAATCTCGCAGCGTTTTAGGATTTAAAGAAAAAGAAGTTTATAAGAACTCACGAACTTAGCCATGGCTGTAAAAGCGCGAGCGCAATTTTGCAGCGCAAGGACTCACGGCTCGTTTACGTGCAGTGCTTATCTAGCGTATCCAACCTCTGTCGAAGACAGAACCAGCAAGACTGATACATCTTCTACCGTTCCATTTCTTAAATATTGCGTTCAACGAGGCTTGTAACGTCCGGACTCTCCTTTCACTGCCAACACTTTGATATTGTCCGTGAACCTTTCGCTGGGAATGCACCTAGGAACCTCTCAATTGTTTGCTTACAGCTATCTATGGAGCTCGTCGGCCATTGATGCCTGATTGGGGGAGACGCAGGAAAGTATTACACCATTAATTATCCATTCGAGATGTGAATGTGCATTCGGCTATACGGAAATTAGGTATGGGAAATCGATAGAAGCGTTTACTTTAAAAATCTCCCGAGATTCGTGATTGGAAAAAATGTACCACCTCTGCTTTCTCCTTACGAAAATCTTTTGCCGGTGCGATGACGTGGGGGAGAAGCAGTGAAGGGTAAGTTGAGCAAAATTGTAAAGGTCGTTGCGGTTTCGCATTTTTGAAATAGAATTACGATGGCGTGACAGAGATAAGAGAATTAACGAAGCATAAAATATAACTGTTCATTTATTCTTATTATTATTATTTTTTTTTTTTGAAAATTGCGGACGTAACGACAATTGACAAAATGAAGTATAAAAAAATTACAATTTTTAAACGACGATGTTTCAATTCTAGAACAAGATATTTAATTTCTATTTATAAATGCATGGATTTTCGCCACATCATATAGTATTTTTTTAACTCAAAGGAAAGTACAAACTTCCGATTATAACTACGTAATTTCCTTCTTGGTACACCAAAAAAGTAGCTTCCCACGGAGTAAACTATAGAAGAAAAAGTACAATCTGTCTGGTAATAGTAACAAGTCACTTGCGGATCCGAAACAAAATATGCTGTATAGATTAAAACGATTTCTTACATTTAATATTCTTCTGCAATTATAAAAATATAAAAAGGCTATAAACATTCTGCATATTTAAGAATTATTGCTATAATGGATGTAATTATACGAGTTTGAAATAAATGTTTTGATAATTCACGCTTGATTCCACAGTACATTAATATATCGTTGGAAAACAGTGTACGATTGTGCTAAAGAATAAATGGCTACTTACTGAGTAAAATGTTTTACCAAGCAATTATCTGAATTAAACGAAAAATGTTGGAGAAGTGATTTTGAAAATTTTATTTTCGTCTATAATTATTATAATATATTAAGTTCTTGCCAGCTATGCTTTTGAATTGTGACGGAGTAGAAAGCTTAGTTATGATAAAAAATTATTCTCAATCAAAAAGTTTGATGTCTATCGACGAGGATAATAGTCTTATAAAATTTGCCTACGTATTACTTGCACATGCATGCTTAAAATCAAACTTGATCTCTAATAATACACAAATTTTGGCAAACGTTACGTTTAAAAAATAATTTTTTTCTTGCATTTGCAATTACGAATAAAAAAAATGCAGACAGATATTGAGAAAGTTCAGTTTTGATTTCATTCTAAATTATGTATTCCAAGGCAATTCAATCGTTATTTTTTGACTTACAAATACAGATTGAAGAAGCAGCTATTTTTATTGACTTTTACTTTCTTAAAGAGAAAGTATTATCATGGTGAAAATTTTCGAATTTAAAGTTTTGATGTATATCGATGTTTTGGGGGTAAATTTTTTTGTTCCCTCTCGGGTACAGCACAGGTTTTTATAGCTGTCTGCACTTTTGGCACCTGCATTTATCGTGTTAGTTCACACATTGATTTTTAACATACCTTCTATGCCTTTCGTCGGCAATTTCATCGCATGTCTCATGTCACTTCCTGTTTTAAGACTCTTTCAAAGTTTTTAATTTAAGAACATCATTTTTTAATATAACATCAGTTCTTTAATGTATATCAATTGCTGTGTCCAGTATATGAATTGCAAAATCGATATAAATAGATTTTCAGATATGAAAAGTGTTCCATGTGCTCGTATAAATTCTGCTCGTTTCCAGAATTACATTAATTCAGTTCAAATTTATGTCCATTTTTATATTTCATTGCGAAGTCTATTCATTTATACCATACCAGCATAGAAACTAACGAACACTCTTCGAGATTGGCGTTTACTATAATTCAGTTAGCACAATTTTTCTTTGAATTCTAAAACTATAAATCATCCATTACAGCAGGAATGCGAGTGCGAAGGCTGCGTTTCCATTACAAAAACGTATTATTGCTCAATTAAATGTACTTTAATGTGCGTTTATATTTTACATAAATATTCAATACAGAGATTAACGCAGAAAGTTTCTTTGCCAATTATATGCAAATCTTCAAGAAAAATCTATGGCTCGTAATGGGGAGCCCCAAAAACGTTGAAATTCCTGTAAAGGGCAAGTCGACGGTGATCCGAAGAGGAACATTCCAGCGAGGAGGCAAAGTCAAAGAAAGCGCTTAATACCGACTGCGCACTATAATTTTCGTAATTTTTTTTTAAACACGCGCCGGCTGAAAGTTGATACTTTTACCCTGACGGCTCGAGAAAATAGAGCCACGTGTGTGCCCTCACCTTCCGCTTGGACATAAACAACGTGTGGCACCGAGAAGCAAAGTTAGAAAGTTACTATATAACAACGTCTTTTACTGTACGGTGGTGAAAGGGTATGGGAATTTTTCCGATGCGTGTATTAAAAATTCGTGTATTGAACTCGAGGAAGAAGGGAATTGTTCCGCAACTATACGTGTTTGTCTTTTTGCTTCGCTCCGACGATCACTCCACTTACGCCGCAGGGTGTGTACGGACCGCTTTATTCCCTCGCTGCATAATGCACTATTAAGCGCATTTACAATGTGTTGAAGTATTAAATAATAGCATCGGAGTCTTGCTCTCCTTTTTTTTAAGTTTTACGTAATATTTATTAAATAGCAATAACAATTAATTGCAGTGTTACAGAATCACTTGTGCAGTTTGATATTTTATGCAACCAATGTAAACTAGTATTTTTAAAATTGATGTCGTTTACATTTACATAAACAAATATTTACAGATAATTTAAACAAATTATGATACAAGACGATAGACGAAGACTTATTATCTACACAGAAAATTGATTTATACGCTTTATCTAATTAGATTGCATCAGATAACGTTTCTTCAAAATCTGAAAAATAATGACTGTATCGACGCTGTAACATTAATTTTTTCTTTTCAAAGTTAGCTAACTCTCCTAAATCGGTTATTAATTTTTTCTTACAATGGCTTTTCCAGCCATTCCAAACACTTCCTAGACTTTTTATGAAAACTTGAGTTTGTAGCTTTAACGATCCCAACCGTGGCTTTTGTGACGATGGAAAACGTGTTTGTAGATTGGCACATGAACTGGATATGGTTTTTCTACTGGCACAGGAATCTGTTTTTCGATGTGAATTGGAACTGGCTTCTCTACCGGTACTGGTATGATTTTTTCTATTGCAACAGGAACCCTTTTTTCAATGATGGTAGCTATGGTTTTGATTACAGGTATAGCAACGGGATGAGCGATCGGTACGTGAACAGGATAAGGCTGTGGAACACCGACTGCTGTCACATGGGCTACAGGGATGCCAATCGGCTGGGCTACCGGGATACCTGTTGAAATGTCAAATATTACTTATGCAATTTTTTTTTCTCAAACCAAATGATCAAAATCAATTTATTTATTGAGAAGATATGTCATGGTTTATTTAAAAGTCAAAATTCGTGTTTTATATGGCAGAATATAAAAACATAAAAATTAAAACATAGTTAGCATCGATTATGTAATCTACTATTTAACGAAGTATGGCACATATCTAAATAATTCATCATTAAACGGTATTTAAATTACATGATTTTGATCGACTGATAAATAATTTTATAATAAAATCCCTTGATGATTCGCTTACCGATGTTTTTGATGACCGGAATAGCTATTGGCTTTGTAATTTCGATATGTGCTCCAATTGGAATAGCCGATGTATGATGGCTTTGGTGTTGGTTCCATCCAGAATCAACGTGTTCGTTCCATCCTCCAGAATTACTCCAACCTCCACTTCCATGTGAACCCAAATTCCAACCCCCACCTCCGTGTGATCCTAAATTCCAACCCCCACTTCCGTGAGATCCTAAACTAAAATCTTGCGTCTGTCCTCCGTAATGCGATGATATTTGTCTAAGAAGTATTTACAGGCTGAGAGATAATTGGCAGATTTGTCTAATTGTAATTGATTTTGATGGTGCTTGATTGTACGATTCATGTGTTTTGAATTTTATTTGTAAATGTTGATTAATAAATGATAATGGTTTGCTAATTAGTTTATTGCTATTAAAAATTACGACTTACTGCCACCCTCCAGACTCTGCACTAGCTCCATATTCTGCAGATATGCATTTCAAAAGTGCAAATGTGACGAGGGCCTATAAAAGAACAATGTTATTGATTATTGATAGTATGTGCTACTTTAGAAAAATCAACTATAGATTTGTATTAATATTCGTATTAATTCAACATTGCTCTAATAGTAATATTCAGTAAGCTAAAACTGTCACTGTTGCTTTGTTATTAAAGTACTGTACAATATTATTTAACAAGATAGATCAATAAGATAATTTTAAAAAGTTCATTCCAATTATGAGGGGCTTTCTAGAGTAAATTAAAAATTCATACTTCGCGCCACAGTATATCGGAGGAAAATGAGGCTAATTTACTTATAATAAATAGAAAACATAAAATTTCTAGAAACTAACATACATTGCTACCCTCCTGTATGTAATTATCTATCATTTCACAAAGTTTGATGTTATCATATATCTCCAAATGGCATTTAAATTACATGATTTCGAGATATTATTCAAATGCCATTTCATGGGATGTTTACACGTAAGTTTCAAACTTCGTGAAATGGTCGATAGTTATACATATTCAGCGAATGTTATCTAAGTTTTGATTTTTCGAAATTTTGTTTTCACTATTTCTCAAAGTCAAATCAGCTGCTGTTTCATCTGCTACGTCGTGGTGCGAAATTCGAATTTCTAATTGACTCTGATATCCTGATCTGATATCCTGATCTGATTCAGAGCTCCGATCACGAATAATTTTCCAGTGCTCGCTAAATCTACTTCCCAAACATCGCAATAAATATTTTCATTCCACAATGCGGGCATATATCTCCACGTTATTTCTCGTGTTACTTACACACAATATCATTGTACGGCTCAGCAACTCCACTACCGATCAAATCGCTCAGTGACCGTACACTACGCGAAACCATGGGCAACCGGCGCGATTTTATAGTATCGACAGACTGAAGAATTTAATCCATGCCTACGTCAACACGTCTTTCCCGGTTTTTCACTTGCGACGAGGCAGCCTACGAATCCTTACCGTACCTGGAAAGCCGGAAGATCCGACGACGCACCAAACGAGTCGGCTCTAGACGACAAGCGAGTTAGACAGTTGGGACATGTTACGTATCCGAGGGCTGTATTCAGCGATTAGCGAATATTTCTTGCAAATTTGTACGCATGTACGGGTGCAGAGGAGACGGAACGTCGACGTTACGGGCAATTTGAACGAAGAACTGACGAACCGTATCAGCTGATAGATTGATGCGTTATCCCTCGCTCCTCCCTTCCTCCCCTTTCCTGACAGAGGAAACGACTCGCTATGCACCTATATTCGACCGGTTATATTTGTACGTATTTGCGCGGAAACTGGTTTTCGACGTGATCCAATTACGTTTCCGTGTTTATATAATTGTTTTGTTTTTCCATTTGTCATTGCTTCGTTAAATCATCAGATCCGCCATCCACGCCAGCCTGATTGAAACGGACACATTGGATGATAAAAGACTTCGTGGGCCCAACAAAAGGTGTAAAATCAATGAGTAATAAAACGTAATTGCATAACGAATATAAGCTAAAGTTGTACATCTGATAAAGTAGTACGTGTACTTTTTCAAAGATACATTTAATGATTTCTATTCGCTATACGTAAATTGTAGATTACCAATAATTCGGACCTAAACACTTACAATAATGTATAACTAAAAAATGACTTTTAAAAAACGTTTGTATCTGTTTAATGGACTATTTGCAAGAATATTTTCGCAACAGTAAATCCATTTTAGCATTCTAAAAAATATTTTCAGTAGATAATTATGTTGCCAAAAAATATGGTTTTCCACGTTTCGATAACTTCTGCAGAAATAATAAAAATATTTTACAACGGGACATAAAAAATTGTAGATCAGTATATAAAAGTATACTCATGCGCGTACATGTTTCTCATGCACGAATCATCCATAACCTGTCCTAATACTCATTTCTCTCGGCGAACGCCGACAAAGCTATTACGTAATAAACACTTGACAAACTCAGGCCATCTGCAATTTTTCTTGGTGTTGTAAAATGACCCTAAAATCATCACCCTATATAGCTCTACTGCGTGCATATGCGTATATAAACATCATTCATAACAGCTACACATGCACATCGTAATCTATATAGCATACATGTACATCTATATACTATTCTAGTACCTCGTCGTAAACGATCGATGCAACCGCATATCTCCCAAATTGGTTTTCACATCTTGGGTTTTTCATATTCTTTTCGCATATGACAGAATTAATTATATTTATGAAAGTTTCTTATCAAAAAACTGTTTCAGTACCTTTATTAATTTTTACTAAAACATCCTTTATAAACTATTTCTGTCTCTATTCTTCTACGAATCATTGGAAATTGTACCGCAACATATTCTTTTTTTGTACTATTTCATTCAAAATTATTACAATTAAAATTAGAATTAAAACTAGAATATCCAATTATAAACTTGATACTCAATCATTGATAAGAAAGTATGTGTGATCGTATATACGAAATAAGACCCTAGATAATGCTGGAATTATTATTAACGACGTATAAGAGATTTGCATTTGAAAAGAAATATGAGGAATGATTTTTTAACATTTGTTACTTTGTCTACCTCCATATAAAAATGAAAATCTTGGTTTCTCACGCACGCGCTGATGAACAATAAAAAATAGCGATTTTTTCATTATTCTTTTCATTTCATTTCTCGAATAAAACCACTATAAAAGAGTTGATGTTATAAATCCAGCTCGCTGAGTAATACCACACTTTGAGCATTTTGCACCACTGTAAAAATCCATTCGGCTTAAATGGTAAGATGCTTTGGAAGGTATGAAAATAAATTTCTCTAGCAATAAAACTCTCGAGTTTTTTCTTTAGAAATAAGCAATTTTTCTAAATGTTAAAATTGATAAAGGTTTATTTTAGAAGCTCCTGAGACACAATGTTTTAAATTAAAAATTAATGGTTATACTGT
Organism: Philotrypesis tridentata; assembly: GCA_018906965.1. Lineage (NCBI taxonomy): Eukaryota > Metazoa > Arthropoda > Insecta > Hymenoptera > Pteromalidae > Philotrypesis > Philotrypesis tridentata. The sequence continues at coordinate 2,751,549 of JACCIB010000023.1, read as the reverse complement.
ATGTTATGATAAAATATTGGATATTAGGAATTATATTGTACATTGACTATACTTTTAATCAATTTTATTTTTTCGTAATATATTTACTAATTACACTATGATTCTTAGTAATTATGCCATTTCATATTGAAAAATTTAGTTTTAAATCATGTAACAATTTTTGTCAAGTACTTATGGTCGTCCAATTTTATACCAACACCTAGTACATAATAGACAAATATTCTGGATGAATAAGCTAATGTATAAGAAAAAATCACCACTTTTTTATTTTCACCGTGTGATGTCTATTAATATATCCGAAATTTTTACGTGTACGTCAACTCCATGGATGATGAGCTGGCAATGGCTTTTGAACTCCGTGATTGCGTAGAGCTTGCGAGATTGAGTTTTCTTTTGCAGCTGCTAAATCCCTTGCCTAAAATATTAAAAAATCATATCATTAGATTTTCTTTATTATCAACAGTCAACGAGTTTGAAATCTAATAAATTAAAAGCAAAATTCATCTTTCTTTGAAATTCATTGTTAAAATGTTCGAATAGAAATATCACAAACTTAAGTTATGAAATCAAATTTCAATAGACAATAGGTAACATCTGAATAGCTACATAGCAGTTAGTTTTAGTTAAAAAAGCGTATCAATACTGGGCTCGTCGTTTCTTATAAGAGGATGAAGAGAAGCGGAAGACCACGAAAATTTTCTCTCCCTTTAAAATTACTTCTTTACGAAGCTCTCCAGTTCTTAGACCTATTTAGTTCCAAGCATCAAGAGGTAAAATCAAAGAATGTACAAACCCTGGCCTCGCGTTCGCTTTGTGTAATTTGCCTGTCTACGTCGTGCTTCCGAATTTCGGCGGCGGTATCGGCAGCGCTGCGCTGTATAGCAGCGGCAGCCGCCGTTTCCCTGGCTGCTGCGACTCTTTGTGCTGCTGCGACGGCATCTTTCAAAGTGGCTAGTCGCTGCTGCAAAGCTACCAATTGCTTAGCCGAAGCTCTGGCCTCGGCCTCAGCGTGGGCTGTTATTTCTGCTGATCTGCGCAGAGAAAATTCGGATACTCGCTATTTGTTGGAAATAAAATCCATACAGCGGATTTTCTCGATACCGAGATTACACTGTTGGATATTTGTGAATCGTTGATAGAAGCCTTTGCAGACATATTGCTACACGAATTTTCTAACTTTTCTATATGAAAGATTTTTGGGGCTTTAGGGCTTCAAGAGAGTCAAGATTATCGTAACTTTTGCAAGGGTAATAAATACCTGTGCGCAGCTTCTCGGGCGGCAGACTCTTTAGCTAAGGCTATTCTCTGCTGCAAAATTGCAGCTTGTTTGGCTTCGTCAACTCTGTGTTGGGCTAATTGTACATGATGATTAGCTTCCTTTGCATGTTGTATAGCTCTTAAGACTTCAGGTGAATATGCGATACTAGGAGTTCCTCGATGATGATCTTGCAAGGTCTATGAAATATTTTTAATTTTCAATAAGTTCGATATTGAAATTAGCTTAAAATCATTTGATTTTAATATTGCAGTAGGTGGACAAAATTATAGAAATCTACTACATTTCATGCCTTTACCTGAAGAGCCAGATTATGAGTAGCCTGCTGCTGCACTTGTCCGAGAGCAAGATCTGATGTTACAGCTGAGTCCCAGATAGGATGCGCTAAAGTGAGCGGATTCCAGAGCGAAGCACCGTAGCTTGAGAATCCGTTAAAAGGATCTAAATTAAGAGGGTGTGGCCCATAATTTCCAATGCCCCGCTTGTCTTTTTTGTTGGACGGTCTTTCTGTAGCGTTCTCAGCGGAAACGATTGACACTGCAAAAATTATCTTTACGCGTGCGAATTATTAGTACAAAGTCTTTTAATTTCATAGTGTAGGTCTATGCAACAATTTATAAAATAATTTTGTTTCAATTGGTGTTACAAATTCGAAATGGGTAAGAATCTAAATTGATTAGACATTTTAAAATGAATATTGTTTTGATAAAACGATAATGAAATGATTGACTAGTTGCAAAAGCAGTTTTGGGAAAGCTTGCGCTACTGACATTTCTTAGGTAAGCAGAAACTATAAGTCGTGTTCAACCATAAAGTGATTAGGCGAAATAAATGTAAATAATGCATTTAAAGAGACCATTTTCAAAAACGTGTGTAGTACTTAAATAAACTGGAATTTAAAGCGGACAATTACTTTATTTTGATATCGTTTAATCTAGATAAGGCATAACATTAAATTTTCAGTATTATGATTAGCAAAAGTTTTATAAAAATAATTACTAAACGAAAGTGCAATGTGGACAATGTTCGAATATATATTTTGACTTACAAGAGCGAAGGTCTTCATATTGTCTGCTTCGAGCAAGTTTTAACTCTACCTTCCAAAATTTTAGACACCAGTATATATACCTGAAAAGTATCCAATGACATATCCCAGTGTCGCCGTTACAAAAGGCGAAGAAGACAATCTAATGATTAAGTTCATACGTTGATGATAGTGTACGGTATGAAGGAAATTGGATAGCCTCTCGACGTAACGATGATTGGTCTGATATAAAAAGGGATTGACAATAAAATAACTACGATGCTTGCGGAAGTAATCGGGAGTGTTGTAAAATAAGTTTTTTTGATGAAAAAGTTATTAAGCTTTGAAGAGCTATTTTTTGGTTTTTAGAATAAACGAATGTATTGACTTTTTATTACTCATCGACTATAGTCAAATGTTGATTTTCGTTGAATCTTTTAGAAATTTTTTTAGTGTTTGTACATGTGGCGAAACTCATGGAGAAAAAGCTCTTTCCTTGATTCTAGAACTATCAACATTTTTACCCATTTACACGACTGTCTAACTCAAAAGGCGATGAAAGCCGTAAACTAGGTTAAAAAATTATTATTATAAATATTCGGAGTCTGAAAAAGAAAAACAATATAGTGTATTTTCCTCAGAATTTAATAAATAATTTTTGTTTAATACTCGTTAACTGCTTTATTTTATATCAAATTGAAGTGCTCTATTCGTGATCTTTTCACCCTTGTCCTAATAAGGTTTATTCTTACATATTTCCAGTTAATTTCCCCGGATTTTAACGTTATTCAATTATTTTTTTTAGACAAGTCTTAAAATGAACACTTTCACTTATACTATGCCGCTTATATTTTTATTATTTCTTTTTTAATTGATTTTTTCATAATTAGATCCACTTGTTGGATAAGTAAATAATTCAAAAGTTGTAATTATTATGTAATAAATATTTGTGTGATAAATGTGACAATCTTAAATACATATTTCATCGTCTATACTTAAATTTATGTATTTCAACTAAAACATTTTTAACGATGTTTTAGTTCTATAAAAAAATAGAAATGTATATACATGTTTAATAACAGTAGTACAAGATAATTAACTATACAAGAATAGAAAAATATTGTGTTTATTTACTGATATACACAATGAATTTTAATCTCTTTACAATACTAACTTAATTATAAACGTAATAACATTATGTTACACAAAAATATTAATTTGAATAATGTGACATACAATACTGAAAGTCTTTAACAACTTAAAACAATGTTAAAATAACAAACAAATTTTTTGTAATTTTATAGGTTTTCTGTACGGTTAAAATGTAAAAAGTGTAAATTATTATCATTACGATCCCTACCTAAATGTATATATATATATGTATATTTATAAACTTGTTAAGTATACGTTATTGTCTTGTAACTGAGCTTTGTATTCTGGAACCATTCTTTAAATGATTTTTGTATTGCATACAAATATATCTCATCCCAATAAACAATAACTATTTTAATATTTTCAAATACAATGACACGCATGTAGTTAAATAAATAAGTATCACCTCGTCTGTAAATAATTTTTTCCATTCTAACATTTTAATTGTAAATTCTATTGAATATTTTTAATATTACCTTTAAGTATATAATCCTAATTATTGCCGAAATTATAGAAATATGTATATATAAATAAAAATTCATACAATTTTAATGCCATATTGTTATTCTTATTACTGTAGATCTTTTTTACATGTATTTCGCGAGACAAAGTTAGGAATTCTGAATTAAATGTGTCACAATAAAATGTCTTTCTTTAGAAAAGTTAAAATTCGACGATATTGGTAAGTCAAGCCTCAGCCTTATTGTTTCTTTTGTTATCAATTTATAAATTATAAATATTATACATTTTCTAGCATCGATTACTACGTAATATATAAGCATACTTCCAATGTTTTTCTACAAGAACACCTACAGAAAAGTAAAAAATGAGGCAAGATTTTTAAACTATTTTGTAAAAGTAATGAAATATGTCATGAAAAAATATAATTTCAATATAGACCTTATAAAATTATAAAAAAAATATCAGCTACAATTTTTAATTCACCTCACAATGATTGTTACTTTTTTATATGTTAATCTCTTGATAACATCTTATTTGTTAACACATCAATAATATTATAGTGGATTCTCAAATACTTCCTACAACAGTTTCATTTTTGCAACAATTCTTAAACTATATAAAATGTTCTGATATCGCACTTCACAGACAACAGTATATTCCTATGTATTAATACTTAAAGTTTTATCTACATATTTTATAATCCACTCTAAAAAGAATCACGAAATTTTAAAAATGTTGTCATGGTTTAAGGAAACATATCAAATGCCTTTAAGACTACGGAAAATCTCTCCTCGGCCAAGAAGTGGACTGTAGTAATTCTGCTTAGGATTTACCAGTGCTTTTATTGGTGGTCCTGGTGGTTTATTATAATTTTCAATAATGACTGGTTTAATCTGAACTGTTGATTTCCAATTACCATCACTTTGGGTAGGCCGTCCTGCATTTTTATGTGATGACTTCGTGGTTAAATCAGGGCTGCTGGTTGTCGAAGACTTTACTGCATTTCCATAGCTGTCGATCACTGTATAACATCAAAGATAAGTGTCATTAATAAAAATTTCGATGTTTCTTAAAAACGTAAATAATGATGAATCAATATAAAAAGTTAAAAGTGTCTTGAATTAAAAAACTTTTATTATATTATTTATAACTATGAGATCAATTTGTAACCACTATTCGAAATTCTTGTAATACTTGGCTTGATATCTTAGTTTAATTAAAAGAAAAATTGGATTGCCCAATTTGAAATATTTACCTTGACATTTTTATACAATAAATGTCATAAAAAGCAAACTTTTATCTTTTTAATAAAAATATGTAATATGAAATAAATAATATAGTATAATAATGATTGTTTATTAGTCTCATTTATCCAAAATTTTATTAGTATTTCACATTCAATACTACACTTTTTTGATTTAATTTAGGTGATCCGCTTAAATTCTCATATTTGAAAATGGAACAACGTAATGAAAATTAATATATCTGCGCTGTGATTCTGGTTTATATATACTAAAAGATATGAGGAATAGCTATTAATGTCTACGATATAACGTAGAATTTGTTCTTTAAATCTGATTCTTTAATTCTTTAATTTTGCTCCCTAATCTTAAATTTAGCTCCTTAATCTTAAATCTGTTCCTACTCCGTTTTTTGAGTTCTGAACATATTTCTACAGTGATGATGTGCAGTTACCGAATTCAATTACTTTCTTCTGCTGCCAAAAAGGTATCAAAGCAATGTAATGAGCTAACGATCTCCCTCTTAGTAAAAATTACTAATTTTCTCTTAAAATTATAAATTTCTAATATAGAACAACGTAAATTTTTAAAAAATATTTTATTTACTATTTTTATGAAAAATTTAATGTATAAAAGTATAAAACAGATAACTGATAAGGCACAAAACTGATCATACATTCGTACAGACTGTGAAAGCAGGATTAACAACTGTTAAACGATGCTTCTAAAATAATATGCATAAAAAAATTAATTTAAAAAATTGGCAATGTTAAACTAATAATCAAACAAATGAAGATTATCAAAGATGTGACGTTCAGCAGATTCCTCACCAGCAGCTTCTTCTTTTGAGTAACTCTGTCGTGCTGTTTCATCCTCAGGATTGCTGATTCTTAGACCATAAGAATCTTGCCAAACAACTTGGGGTAAGGTTCTGCTATTCGTGGTTTCCTTAGGCTTGTCAGATTCTTCAGATCTGTAATCTCTTTTGTATGATTGCCTCGGTTGTCCTGATAGAGATGATGGTCGACTAGAGGGTTCACCACTTTCATCGCGATAAGACCGATGTCGGGTTTTTTTTGGTGATTTTGAATAGCTGGTATAAACCGGTCTTTCGTTAGGTTCCTTTGGAACTTTAGAGCTTTTGGAGCGACGATAAGAAGATTCTGTAAAAAGCAATTAATATAAGTGACGGATATAACTTTTAAAAAAATAGTATATTATACAATGAGTAGGAAAAGAGTAATCAAGAGATTACTCAGATATTATTAGTTTTGTGAATAAACCCTTTATGTAACAGTTCCAAACGATATTTTATACGAGAATCTAAAAACAAGTAACTAAGTTGCATTGTTTTAAAATGTAACATATTACTACCATTTTTTTTCAAATTTGTTTGTTTAAAAATATAGCGCTACCTACATTTGTGCCTTTTTTTAAAATCTATTATAACTTAGTAAAAATATGCTTTTATGTGGCGATTTTGGAACGATAAATTTTTATTAGTATTAGCAGAACTATGTAATGACGAGTGCAAATTAATTAGAAATTAATTAAGGAAATTAATACAAGTATATATTTTTAGATGATTAGAATTAGTTATTATGCTTTAGAACTCGTCATGCTTTAAAACTCACAATGCGTCATTAAACAAAAAAATATTATAAAATCCAAAAGTTCATTGTCTTCCGAATTTAAAGAAAATAAATAAATTAATAAATAAAAAAATGATCTCCGGATGATAAAATTGAAGTTATAGTTTCCAAAATATAACAACATATGATCTACCATATACACACACTCACAAACACACACATACACACACAAATGCACAAACTCACAAATTCACACACACACAGAGACATAGGGTAAACTGCCCAATAGATGGACACTTAAGGAAATATTCGTACATAAACTCGTCCACTGAATACAAAATTAATTTTTTTTACAAGTAAAGCTTTAATCTCCTTAAAAAAACTATCGAGGATCGTATTACAAAAATAATTAAGTCGTTAATAATAATTGTAATCACTTTAAATCATAAAAAAGGAGAAAAAATGTACTATACCCAATAGATGGATACATAGACTTCTTATTTTTCTGTACACGAAATTCAAATGTTAAAAAAATTATTGTTACTGAAAATAAATGTCAAAACTTTATTTTTACCATTGTGAAAAACATTTGGTCGCTTCTTGCATTTTTAAATTTATAATAATTGATTAAATGTAAACGTGTCCATCTACTGGTGAGTGTCCATTTACTGGGCTGTTTACCCTACACAGACATAAGCATATGTTCACTTGCATACATAAACGTCATCGGTGCAGCAGTTTGTTAAAATGTTTAAAAGAAAAGGTTTCCTCGTTAATTATGTAATCTATATATATATATATATATATATATATATACTCTCGAAGGCCTTTAAAGCATGTATTCACTTTGTCAAGTTAATTACTACATTCAATTTATAACTGAACTACTTATTAATAATTTACTTATTAATAATTTACTATCTTTGTTATACCCCTATTTTATTTCAAATATAATTATTTTTAAATTAATGATCTTACTGGGTTTAGGTTGTTTTCTTCTGAATCCTTCAAATTCTTCTGAATAAGTCTTGTTACGATCCTTATGTTTACTTTTCTTCGGTGCATGTTGTTCACGATCCGTTACCTTTTCTCTTTTCACTTGCTTTTGTGATTCTTCCTCATCTTCATCATCGTCATTGGCTTTACCATTTTGAAAGCGTTTATGTGAAGAATATGATTTATGTTTTGTTGGTCGTTTTTCTTGTACATTTTCTCTTTCGTCATCATCATCATCATCATCGCCGTCATCGTCATCTTCCGATTTAGCTAGATATCGATATTTAGCGGCTAAATTCACGCTTGCATCATCATCTTCCTCGTTTTCATCTTCATCATTTGCATTAGCTTTTTTTTGTTTTCCAAATTTACCATCATATTCGTCAAAAGGATACGATTTAGAAGGTTTGAATTCACCTTCCATTTCTGACTCTTTAAAGTATTTAGGTATAGTATCCTCATCCTCATCATCATCATCATCATCTTCATTTTTTGGAAAATAGCTATCAGTTTTTTTGAAACCTAAAGAATGAAGTAGCATTTGAAATAATAAATTTTGATAAAATCTAAGTTAGAAGTAGATGACAATTCATTAACTTGTAATTTAAAAAAAGTCAAGTAATGAAAAAAAAATGTTGTTTATTATAAGCACCTTCCGGTACATACTTAAGTATACAATAGATAAGAAAGAATAAATACTATTCATCCCAATCTTTTAATAAGCCTCGGCACTAATCATGAACTAACTATGGTATGATAATATTAAATTATTTGGAACCTTCTTCCTCTCGAAATTGATAGACGTAGAAAGATCATGTTTGAAAGTCTTTTGCTCAATGATATGTTGACAGAATTAAAAAAAAATTTATCGGCATATCTACGTATTACTATTCTACATTATTATTATTATTATTATTTCATTTTTCAACTATAAATTGATTTCAGAACCCTATATTTTTGTTTTAAAAATTAAAGAACTTTAATAGATAACAAACAAAAAGCAGTTGGAAATTATGGATCTGTTTCCATTTTCTCATGTTTTGCATCTGTTCAAAAATTTCAACCCTACGAATAATTTTTTAAAATACTAATAGAACTTTTATTATAACAAAATTTCTAATAGAAAATAAGTATAATCTGCGACATTAAGAAATGCATTAATATAGATAAAGTAATGTTAAATAATGTTATACTAACCCTCTCCACTCTCATTCTCTCCTCTCTCATTTTCTTCATCGCCGTCATCATCATCTTTGGGTAAAGGAGGAATAGGTTTTTTCTTATCTATAACTTCTACGTCAGTTCTGATTTCTTCTAACGGTTTCAGATAGAATGTAGGATGATAATTTTTTGGATTGTTTGGATTTCCATTAAAGTGTAATTGTGGTTGCGATTTAAATTCTTGATAATCATTTGCTATCTTCGAAAATCCTCTGCTAGGATATTGTGCAATACTAGCTCCTTTGTATTTTGGAAATTGAGCACTACTGGCAGTTTGTACAGGTAATACTTGGAGTGGACTAGCGATACCCAGGAAGGGTGAATTAACGCCGGATCGTTGATTGGGATGGCCCATTTTCGATTTAGTAAAATCGTAAGACAATCCAAATCCTGGATCTGCCTTGTATTGAACACCAGTTTCACTACTAAAAATTAGAGGTGTTGTTTCCAGAGCTTGAACATAACCTGGATAATTTTGTGCCGTTTGTAATTGTAGAACTGGAAGTTCAATGTTTTTGTTATTTAGATCAAGCCTAGGTGTAGTTGTGTATTGGACGTTTTCATAAAGATTAGGTGCTGTGTTTTGGTAATGATTTTGGTATTGATTATCATACTGCTGCTGTTGATTATGAGTATGCACTGGGGCATAGACTTTTGCCGAAGGGTGCATATTCTTATAATTCTGAATTAATGGTGCCTTGTACGGTAAGTTTTGTGACGCCGACTGTTGTACCTGATGATGATTACCTGGGATAATTGAGTGTAATGAAAGTTGGGCAATAGGAGTGTAAACTGGCATGTTAGCTGGATAAGGATTATATTGTACTTTAGCTGGAGCCCTATACTGCGTTTCACTCGTATATGCATTATTGGGCTTAGCTGCGGCATATTTCGGATGCGCAACGTAAGTATCAATGTATAATGGTGTTGTTGCTTGATTATTATATGCTGCATTATTTTGATGCGTCTGACCTATTGCTTGAGAATCCTCATTAGAGAATACATTAGTTTGTTGAGGATTATTTCCTTGCGAACTGGTTTGTGAACCAGACTGATAATTTGGGGAAGGAGAGCTAGGAGATTCATAATTTTGCCCGTGTGTTCCAAGACTTTCAGAGTTGCTTCGTGTAACTTTAAATGAGGGAGCAGGTACGAATCCACTAATATCTTCAATTTCATCGTCACTGAATGATGTTAGACCAGTCACTTTTTCCCCTGGGAATATGCTTGGCAAATCATCAAACAGGCTTGCGTCGAAGTCAAAATCATCGATGCCGCGTTTAGGTTTAAAACTTTGCTCGGGATCATCGTCGCTAGGTGCTAATGTGCTGGTTGTATCATTTTTAAGGGTGGTAGTAGAATTATTTTCCAGTGTCAAACATGTTCCTACACATACTCCGAAGAGAACGATTATCCACCGAACCTGTAATTATATTATTGGCATTTTAGTTCGTAATTAAAAAATATAAGAATACATTGCACATTCACACATACACCTATATTTTTGTACAATATACTTTTTTTTCTGTATTGTACGAAATCACTAATATATTAGATTTATTTCTAGCGATAACTAGAATCAATTTCTTAAGTTATGGATTGCACTTAAAGTATAGAAAGTAACATTTTAGATAGAAGAATTTTAATTTTAATTTCAAATTTTCACGTTTCACTTCGGAGAATCTATTTGTAGAGATACGATCTTATTTATAAGTATAATATATAATATACACTACGTAATAAATGTTTAATAAAACAATCTAATTATATCTCATTTAATAAAGTATGTAATTATTTTATACAAGATTGAATATAAATGTTTAATTACAAAACTTAGTTTTTAAACGCAACCCGCAATTTCGTACTTTTAACAATTTGATTTGCTAACTTCTCTATCGATTAAATATAGATCACGTTCTATCCTTTACAAATGGCACTATTATTATTAATTTGCACATCCGTTAAAAAAAAGAGTATAATGACTAATACTAATGTTATAAATGTAAATATCGAGGACTCATTAATTTTTTTAATAATAAGTAAATCAAAATAATATGAAACATGTGGCCGCACATTTTGAATTATGGATTTGACAAAATTATGGGAAATAAAGTCTTAGCTAAAAAGAGCAGTCGTAATTAAAACCTGTGTTCATTGGGCCCTATTTATCAAAATATCAATCAAATACATGAAACTATACCTGTATTAATCGCACATCGTGAGAAATAGGGCTCACGAAACAAAATCTCGAAAGACTAATTGGATTCTCGAAACAAAATTCCGAAAGACGATTTCAGTTTTGTGAATTAAGAATTCTTGGTCACAGCTAAAGCCAAATCCATCACTCAAACAGCGTGAATTTTGCAAATTATTGTAAATTCATTAAGTTTTATTGTAAATATAAAAAATTTTAATAAATATTATTAAACTTTGTAATTGTTAACTATTTTCTCGTTAAAATTAAGATATAAGGGTATACAGATTTCCACTAATCACTTTTACACTGAACACATCCGCACGAACAGTTTACTGATTTTTGTTGAAAAATAAACAAATTATTATTTAAAATCAAGCACCACGTACCAGCATGATATCCCTCTGACAGACGCCAGATTATGATCTTAACTGCCGCGGCCCCGGTATTCCGGGGTCTTTTATATTCTGCGTTAAGCGGTGCGAGACAACGGAACGGATTACACTTTTCTAAAAGCGATAAAAAGTGTGCTAAGAAAAAGCAAGTTAAATCTCTGCGCCATTCAACGACACCGCCGCCCACCACTACCGCTGCTGCTATAGCGACGTGGTTCAGCGCGTCATTGACATTCTTACCAATAGTGCTGACTTGCTGCAAGTATCAGAATTTCTTCTTTCTTCATAGTAAGCCCATGACTGCCAAGGCTTTCGTTGGAAATTCACCAAGCAAAAACGTGCCTTCTTCATCTCTTTTAATTTTGCACAATTACAGATAAAGTGAACAGTAGAATATATTCCCAAATTATTGCAATCATACTTTTATGCTTTTTCAGATTTCTTTTGCGTTATTATTATACAAGGAAATGAAGTGAAATAATAAATGAAGATCACTTTATCTCTTTTTTGATTCCGTCCCTCGATAACTGTTTCAAATATTTTTGTTCGGAATCTATCGATCTCCTTTGCATTAGTCAATAATCCTACTGTTTTGATAATGTCTGTATATAGGTCATATAATATATTAAACCAAATTTTAAGATTTAATAAAATAATTTCGTTTTTTAGCACTAACATGATTAGACAAAGTTTTTAATTTTTAAAGTTTAGTATATCTTAACAATTCGTTGTTCTCTAACGCTTACTATGGGTCGAAGATAAATGAGTCTTATTCTAGGAAAAAAGGCTCTCAGCTTAAGCCTGCACGATTTCACCTTCAACTTTAGTAAAAGTATTTCATTTAATATGAAAGTAAACGCAAACAAAACATAATAAGAATGTTACAGATCAGCAAAAACTGATGTATAACATTTGATTAACATAAGAATAAATAAACATAATTTACTATGTAAAGACAAAAATTAAAAATTCATCATATTTTCAGTTAGTCTGCTATTTTTTATAATTAAAAGATCTTACGTATCAATAATTAGAATATTATTTGCAATATTATAATTCCAAATTTGAAAAAATCGAATTTTCGAGCCTTCATTTACTTTAATTTAAAACAGTTATCTTTTTATACTTGCAATATTTCCTTAGCTTTCATAACATTTGGAATTTTATGGGAGGAAAAAAATTATGAATAGTACGATATTTAAATTTATATTTTTCCGTTTTAGTGCTGAAATCAGTCAGTTACACAATAGTTGGTACAAATTATATCTTACGAGCATCAATAGAAAATACTAAAATTGACATTAAATCTTTACTCTTACAAAACAGAGAAAATGTCTCCGACGAGTTCGGAAACCTTTGCACAATAATTTAATGGCGTAATCTTTTATTTATTATTCTATAATATTAACTTTTATCTGGATAGTTTATTAGTAAACAATCAAAGTATAAGTTTAAAAAATTATATTTTTATAACATTTGATACATATAAAACATTTTTTTCGTTAAGTTTAAACACATATTAAAAATACATGCGATACACAAAATATGTATAAATCTATATCCGTTTTATTTACAGTAGAATATTTGTCAACGCCTTATATAATCTAACACTAATGCATCAGTCATAATCAATTTTGTAACGTAATCAGACATTTGTAGTGTACTTTGCAAATAAATAATTTTTTCTAAGTTCTGTACTTGTATCGATCATCAAGTCAATATATATCACATCAATATATATCACTCTATTTGATCACGCTTACAATATTTCATGCAATATATCAGCATTAACTTCTTTAACACCCCATAAATAAACACTATTGTATAGACAATATGAATTTTATATAACAATATATTTTTTACTGTTTGTTAATCTAAATGCATATAAATAAAAAAATAATAAAGTAATAAAACAATAGAATCATATTGAAATCTTTTAAATATTACGTATTTGGTGAGTTTAGCATTGTTTAAATCACACTGCTAATGACTAACATCAATTGTTTTATTCGAGTTTTATATTTTATATTTATTCGATGGACTCCTCCTGGAAATCAAAGTATGTTTTACCGTTCCACCTTGTTCGTCTGATTTTTTCTGAAAGCTGTTTAAAACATCCTCATAACCTTGTGATTGCGTGCGTCTATTTTCTTCATCGAAAATATTGCTAATCAATTGTCTACTGGTATAGTAATTATCTTGTGTACCTTGAGGTAATTGCTTGTTCTTCATAAGAAGACCAATTAAATTATGTGTTCTTTGGTGATTCATATCATAAGAATCTCGTTCTGAAGATTTATATTCAACTGAAGATCGATAGTGATCGTTTTCAGGAAATGATGTGGTAAACGTTGGATAATTATAACTTTCATAATCTGGTTTACTATGATGTTGTCTGATAGGATATCTATAATCCACAATTGTGCTTTGTTGTGATTCCAAACCCTTTAATTTTTGCGATACTGTTCCCTGTCGTGGGCGCAAACGAGAATTTTCAGGTTTAAAATTGGAACGGGGTCCATGCCCTTGAGCTGGGCGCTTCTTTGATAGTGGTGTATCATGAAACGGACTTTTTGAAATGAAAGAATTTAATCTAGGAGGCGTTAGAAAATCGTTAATTTCAGATTTGTGTTTATGATGATGCGAATGATGGCGATGATGAGAATGATGGTGAGGCCTTTTCAAATGTGACTTATGTTTATTATAATGCTCAACGGAAGAATCAGGCTTAGTGGTTCGAATTTTATTTTCTGTTTGATGAGCTTCTAGTACATCCTTCGGTGATTTAGAATTTCTTACATTATTTTTAAGCCTGAGTAATTCATTCCGTAATTTAGCAAGATCGGAATTATCGACAAGACTTACATTTGCTGGCCATCGAAGATCATTATTCCATTTGTGAGAATTGTATATAGTTCTTAATGATTCTTTAAACATTTCTTCAGCATATTTTTCTAAATCTGAACTAAGTTTTGGTTTATTTGCTAAATCAACTTGCGCCCCGTGGGACTGTTTGTAAAAGTTTCCTCCTGGAACAACTGGTACTAAGTTAAGGTTATGCTGGACAAATTGATTATTTGGCACTACATTGCTATTCAAAACTGATTGGCTTTTGATAAGATCGTAATTTGGAACAAAATTTATTGGATTGAATAATGCCCTGTCGCTTCCCTGAGAATCAAAAAAAGATATGAGTATTATATTTTATAACGTTTTTATATATTTACAAATTATTTTGATTTCAATTATTTATAAAATAAAAAATGGACTAATCTTACCGATGGTTCTTGGGTTGAGGATGTATAAGCTTGCTTTGAAGTAAGAAATCCAGTAGTTGTGAAAATTGGTATTGGCGTGGTGATTAAAGCTGCTGGCACCGTATTAATTGCGTATGCATTTGCGTTTAAATTAGGATTAATAATTTCAACATTTTTCGCTCCAAGTATTGGTAGTTGAGCTTTTTGAAGCGGATCGATATAATTGTTTATATTATTTATTTTACTGCTTGCACCTCCTATATTATCAGTACTTGCAAGTTGATAACGATTATTTTTTGTATCATACTGTAAGTTTTTCATAGAATTATCAAACGCTTCATTAGTTCCTTTAAAAATAGGTATATTTGATTGAGAATTCGCTATAAACAATGGATTTTGTGTAAGTTGTGAATTGTGATTGGTAATGAAACCTATACCTGTATGCAAAATAGCTGGGATAACCGTTGATTGAACAAAATGATTAGAACTTTGACCTTTTACTTGTTGATTTCTTTGTGAAGTATTATCTTCGTTACTATTGTTTTTATAGTAATTGCTCCTATAATTATTTCTTTTGTTACCATGTTTAGGCTTGGTTTGTCGATGTGAATTATGCCCAACTGATAAACTGGCTGATGCTAGAAATTGGCCATGATTAGTGTTATATTTTTTATTTTGTGATTCAATCCTTTCAGATTTTGATTTAGTACTCGTAGGTTGCGAATTTTGAAATTGATATAAATTTTGATCTTGATTATTATCGGAACTAGCATAGTTTTGATTCTTCGCATTTGAATTGATTGATTGAAGTAAATTTGCATATGTTTGTTGGGTTGGTGACGCGTTAAAAATTTGTTGTAAATTTGGAGAAACAGTCGACGAGGATAAAAAACTTGGACGTGGAGTTACAGCAAATAATGTAGGAGAAACAGTACTTTGCATGTATTGATTGAGTATACTTTGTTGAAGTTTATTGGGCATTAAAACCGCTTGAATAGGGTTACTAAATGAGTTTTGGCCAACGATCACATCGGGAACTGCAGTAGATGTTCCTATAGAAGATTTTGAAGTACTAACTGATATTGGATTTTGATCCAGATAATTATGAGAAGAACTCACAAGAGGGGAAGCTGTACTGACAAGTTGCGTGTCTCGTACAAAACCCGAAAACATAGCGTTTGTGATATCAAAACCTTGGCTATTATCTAAAGCTGTTGCATGATCAAAATTTGAAATAATATTTACAGGAACGATATGTAGCTTAGGTTTTTCAATTTGATTAATTTCATAACCGTTAGAATGTGAAACTTCGATATTCGGAGCTACTTGATTCCAAGTATTTCCATTGTTATAATTTTGTTGATTATTATGATTATTTTCGTTATCGTCGAACTGATCATCGTATACATCTTCTTCATTCCAAGTTTGTGTAGGTTTCGATTTTTCTTTTTGCCTTGATTTTGGTTTGTTTGGTCGTTTTCTTCCTTGGTCATCATATAAATCATCATACACCTCTCGATGTTCTTTTGGTAATTTTCTGGACGATTCGAACCGATGTGGACGTCTTTTACTGGTTTTTTGTACACGGCGAGGGTTATCTCCTTCATCTATGTAATCACCATTTTCATCTGAAAAATCTCTAAAATTGCCTGAATCATAATTTCTGTTAGTTCCTTCATTCAGCGAAAATGATTCGGATTGCTTGTTTTCTAAAATTATTCCGTCGTTTTTAACATTTTTATCATTAGGATATGAAATTGGAGCAACAGATGACAATGACTCTACCTGATATTCACTTGATTTAACCGTTATTGGATTTTTGAATTTATATTCATCATTGTGATCTATGTTTAAAGTAAAAGTTTTGATGCTTGGACTTGTAGAACTCGCAGTGGCATAATTTGGCGTACTTGAAAATGTTTGCGGAGCTTTATAACTTTCAGTAGTTGTTCCATCATACTGACGAGTTCTTCCACGCTGTTGCAGAATTCGTTTCTTGTTTGCACTGACTTCACTATGTGTATTTTGTCCGCTATCGTCACTTGCTGCATCATAAATATCCATATAATTTTGTATTCGTTTTCCTCGTTCTCTGTCCTTATTTCTAATAGATTTCCCATAATTGAGATCCGTATTTGATTTGATTGATTTGTAATTACTTTTAGACTGATTATAAAATGAGTCGTAGTTAGCGACGGGTGGCGTACGATTATTTACTTTTAGTATTTCGAAATCATTTTGATTGTTCTCAATGAATGATCTTCGATTATTGTTTACAGTATGTAACTTTAAGTCGACTGGTGCATCTTTGCGTGATGCAGAATGATCTTTAATAATTGTATTCGTATTATTGTTTGCTTTACTTAATCCATTATCGTTACCGTTTTGTACAAAATAGTTTTTATTTTGTTTAAAGTGGTACGGCTGCGTAGAAACTACTAGAGGTACAAAGCCATTTGCATTCTCATAATGAATTGTTGAGCTTTCAGCTTGTTCATTTGCCACATATTTTCTTGAGGATATGCTTAAGGGTTTTTGCAAAAATTCA
The DNA here is from genome assembly GCA_018906965.1 of Philotrypesis tridentata. NCBI lineage: Eukaryota > Metazoa > Arthropoda > Insecta > Hymenoptera > Pteromalidae > Philotrypesis > Philotrypesis tridentata. Next base: position 2,734,191 of record JACCIB010000023.1, on the reverse strand, counting down.
TTAATAATTTTTGTTGGAATAGCCACTTGATCAAGAACAGACTCAATTGATATAGCTTTCAAATTTTCTCCACTGATGCATTGCCAGTAAAATAAAAATATTATTACCTAAAATAAAAATATTACACTTAATAAAAATTATAAAGCGTATTAAATACATTTATTAACTGTCTTTTATTTTTTGTTACTCTTATTTGATTAATTGAGTATACAAAGTAATGATGATAAGTATAGTCAAATATTCCATGAAAATGAGTTAATCTTCAAAGAGCCAATCAGTAAATTAAAAAATAAAAAATCAAAGAATTGCAAAAAGAGATTATTTGAAAGTTAAAGAATGACCTAAAAGAGAAAAGCAGAACAGAAAAGTAAAATGTGAGCATACACGCACATTATACAAATAAGGACTGGATGTGCACAGAACCAAAACTTTGTAGACTTTCTCACTAGTTCACGGTCATCGCTGATGCACATACTTGCTGATTAAAACATATCTTAGCAATTTAGTTCAGATAAATAATTAATATTTTCCATTTTGGTATAAAATATATTTAATTGCTGATTTATTAATTTCAGTTTCAATGTTTTAAAATCTATTAGTTATATTACAAATTTTAGCTTTGGTTAATTAACTTTCTCTTTATTAGTAAGTGTAAGTATTTTACATGAGGACTTTCACAATTTTATTTTTTATGTGATGATTGTATAAAATACTAATAATAATAACTATTAAAATAAATATTAAGATGTTTTATGAGTAAAGAACTAATTAATAATCGTGTTACTCGGTAAAGTTCATAAATTTTCAATTTCTTACATTTGAGTTGTTACTAATAGAAAAATCGAATTTTCAAATAATTATAAAATAAAAAACATAGAAAACACAAAAAAACTATGGATTTAAAAAAATCGTTTTGTATTAGCTATATTGTATATGAATATTTGCAATGCAGTGATTTTTTAGAACATATTCTTTCATTGAATAATCGCTTAGTATTCTATGTATTTTAAGATTTCATTTAAGCGAAGTAAATAGAGCTCTAAAGTTATCTGTGCGAATTTTATTTTGATTATAAATACAATCATCATTGATGAGTGTGATTTATTTGTTATTTATGATGACTGTGAGCATATTAGCATATATTACATTAAAATAGTATATACATGGGCATATTTTGCATTTTATATTATACTATTTTTGTTAAATACGTAAACAGTTATTGAATTGAATTCGTCATTAATAAATTTTAATTCAATTTCGAATCGTAAACTGTGAGAATTGATTCTTCAATAAAAAATGAAATATGGTATGCATACGTATTATACCTGTTCGTATGGTTTTTAGTATATACAGATACAAAGCGCATACATAAAATTAAAAAAAATATGTCGTTTCACCAAGAACCATTTTTCTCACACAATTTGAAACAAGACTTGGATGCTACCAACTCTTATTATCAGAGCCTTAATAAATAAAGCTATTTTACAGCGTTCTTTAATCACAGTACAATACAACTAAATTGTCTTTTCAAAATCGTGCTTTAATTTACAAATAGAAATGCTCCCTTCAATACGAATTAATGCTAATGAACAATCTCACCAGATTTATCAGGACACTTACACGGTGGAAAATCATGGTCGTGAGAAACTACAATCAGCCACCTCGACACTGGCGAACTCGCTACTTATTTAGCAAAAATGCGTCACCACAGTTGTGCAGGTACATCGAGGGAGGTTTGGGAACTCGGAAAACCTCGAACAGTCGAATCGGATATCAGCCGGTGTCTACAGAACGTACGTATAGAACGTGTACGCGATTCGGTGTGTATCACTATTAGTACGTGCGGCAGAGGAGCGCGCCTGTTGCGTGGCGAGGCTTCGCGCGAGAACTGAGCCACATAGTGGATGCACGATTTTCTTTATACACTCTGGTAAGCAAGTGAAAAATATCGTTCTAAATATTATCCCGTAGTCTGGGAAAGAGAGCCACCACGCGGAGAGGATACTTTCATTCACGACACGCGAGTTTCTGCGCACGGCTGGATAAGTGTTGTCCACGAAGATGTTTGAGCGTACGCGCATATGTGGCCATTAGATATTGTGGAATTTCAGCGAAATAAGTACTGCCACTAAGGAGAGACGCGCTGCCAGGAGAGAGAAGGAGAGAGAGAGAGAGAGAGAGAGAGAGAGAGAGAGAGAGAGAGAGAGAAGGGGGCATCGAGCAAAAAAGGAACGAAGATTCTAATACGTGTGCGCGTATGCACAGCCTTACCTACTTTTCCTGTCACACTCAGGAGAACTGATTATGGGGATACTCGATTTTCTTCAGTCTTGCGCCGAAGACGGATAATTTCTACTTTCCATTTTCATTTGTCGTGAGGAAACCGCGCACACATACGCTCTTTTATTAGTCCTGCCACTGCTGCTCTCATTTGCTTCGCCTTTACCGCCAACTATCTCTTTCGTCGTTTCATTCTCTTTCTTCAATCATGATCGGTGCAAAGTGGAGCTAGTAAGAGTGCGCATATCCTTCGCCAAGTAAACTATAACAAACCATGATTGCAGACTTTATATGCCGGAGGACAGTTGAGAATGCTGAATCATTACTTTCCCTTGTACGAAAACACTTGAAATTGAAAAAATACCGTTTTTGAGCCATTTGGGATTCTTTCGTGTTTCGTTGGTCGTCGGTTAATTTAATTGACTCGATATTAACTCGCGTTAGGCGCACATGCATTCAGTCGAAAAATTATTTTGCTGACATTTAAAATATATGTACTTAAATATTTTAGATTGTTAATTAACCTACAAATTCTCGAAACGAAAAAATGGAAGAGCCTACATTCCTCCGCGATTTCCTCGCCGATATCAGAAAAAAGATAATGGAATCTGCACAGAACAGTGGTCAATACGACATTATTTTCTCGATTGCCGTTTCTACGCGCTCTAAAACACACGCCAGACGTCTAAATGCACGCACCTCTTCTATCGCAGTGTACATCGAGAGGAAAGGATTTTTCGAATAACTTAACATTTACATTAGTCTCCTTAAAATACACTTGTTTCAGTACTTATAATCATTGAGAAGATTATCTTATTTGCAGCATTTTAATGATTACACGAGTTAAAATGTTATACATACGCCGATACGTTTTATACATTCATTCACTCATTCATTCGTTACTTAAAAATTACTTATCATCTGTACTCGCATTAGATGTGTATTAACAAGTATTACGTTTATATTTCAATTAGAACTAAAGTTTTTAATATTATAATTTAAGCATAAAGCACAGCAGTTAGCCATAGCCATTTAATTATTCTAATTGCTAGAAGTTCACACACTTTAAATGTAGTAGTATGGAATACTAACAATGGGATGTGTTGATACTATTTCTGAAAATGGTTTATTATACGTTCTCGCTTGCTACATTGTTTTTCTTTCATACCCAAATACATCTCTGTGAATAGTAATGCCGTAAAAACCTAGTCGTACGCTAACATTCTTCGCTGATTATCTTGTATAGTCTCGCTTCGTCTACGCATACGATAAATATTCATAAAGTACGCAATTATTTTAAATAACAGATAAAACGATAAGTGTAGTCTAAATTGTATGTTGGGTTAGATAATTCGCTACTCCTAATTGACTGAAAGATTTTTCGCCTTGCTCATGAGCATTAATAAATTCTTACTTTGATTTTGTCGAAATTCACTATCTAGACACCCATTTGTTTTGTTGTTTTCACTGCAATTAGGCATGCAGGCCATTTATCTGTTCTTATCTTATTCTTAATGCTTTCATTTGACGTGAAATTGAAAAAAAAATATTTATTCTCGACTAATTATGGTTTTAGTAATGTGTAGTTTCATAAATATACAATATTTTACCAACAATTTTCCCTTGTAGAAAGTTTCTAGGGTTTTTCACTGGAAATCAGTGATACTTTCTAAATTAAAACGATATTTTGATAACATTTTATTACAGATCAGGAAATTTACGTGATTTGAATTCATTCAAAATTATACTTCAAGTTCAATTTTAAGTTACATTAAAAATTAAAACTTCACAGAAAATGGTAGAAGCAGTTGTAATTATGTTAGTAATATTATTACCGACATAAGTAATAATAGTTTGCGATGAGGAATAGTTAAGACAATAGGATATTTATTAAACCAAATAACATATTCCATTTGTTGTCCCCAGGAAGAATAAAAAATTGTTTCAATCATTTTTTATATATTATACTAATTAATAGAATTCACATCATCAATAACCTCTTTTGTTAAAATATTTTTGTAAATTAAATAGATTTTAGTATAGAAAATATATTTTTCTTTGCAATAAAATGATTCTACGAAACTGCGAGGAGCGAGATTTAATTTAAATGAATACTATCTAAAGAACTAAATTTTGAAAAATATTATTCGAATTTATGTCCCAATAACATTGATTAATTAAAGAAAGCAAAAAACCACATAAAAACATGACTTTGAATACATTCTTTCAGACTTTAAATTGCATCTTTAGTCACAAAAGTCTAAAGTATTAGTTATACGTAGCCATTACTTCGGTATGGTTGTTATAGAGCCAGCCTGAAAGTTTTGAAAGCACTGAATTTGTATTGGCGTATAACTCCATGAAAAGAATTACAGAATATAGCTAACTTAATTTGCGCGTGTACAATTCCATTTGGAGGTATTAAAAAGTGTAAAACAGAAAAAAAATTTACTATATATAATACACACTAACAAAATTGATGAGCAGAATCACCGAGGCCTGCTTTTTATATGAACAGTATGTTTGATATCAATCTTTGTAGAAAATAGATCTCGCTGAAATGAAGCAGGAGTGTAGACTGTGCATGGAGTTATTTAGAACTACGACTGCGTGAAAAGGTTGCTCATAGATGACACAATGTGGTGCTATGTTTATTCTGAAACAAATTTTCTTCTAATTATACCAATTTAATTCTTTACTAAATCCAATGTTTAATTATTGAATTTATAAAACTATCTCCATTGTCTCTTGTGTAGGAGAGAAGTTTAAAATTTGCTAGGAATTTAAAAAAAATTAATTGATTTTAATCTAAAAGTTAATGACATTTTTGATTACAACTTTAAGGTAAATTCTTTGTTGGTACGCATTATAAGGAAAAAATATATATATATGGCAGAATTGTGATAGAATTGTACTTCACGAAATTTGCTAATGTAGTCATTATGACAGAAACGAAAATAAAACCTTGTAATTAATCTTAGTTTTTTACAAATTGATCGTCCAAACTTTGTCATGACAATTATCACCATGCTGTATGATGCTATACAGCTATAATTTATTAAGTCACCCTTACTTTATGGCTCAAGTAACAGTTAATGGCTAATTATAAAACAAATTTATCTTATTCAGATTAAATTATGTAGAACAAAAAACTATTCAGAGTTAATTTAAAATAAATAAGTATAAATAAGTTCGTGCACTATATCTAATTTGGCTTTATTCCCTCAGTAATTGCTTAATAATCTTGAATGAAATATTAATAATGTTATTAAAATATTTGAACCATTCAAAATACTTTATAATTATGAGGCTTCAAAACGCATTCAAGAAACACATCATATTGTAGGTTATATTATGAAAATATTTACCAATCTACAAAGGATTTTCTATTAACGATGTAAATGTAATCATTCTTCACCAAGTTATCACATTATTTTTGGTGTCCTTTCTTCCTAGATCTAAATGTAATAAAATTAAAAAGAAATCAATTAACACACTAAATATTTTCAGAAAATAAAACAATTTTTATTCGAGTAAATTCTTAATTACACAGCTTAGACATAAAAACAATACAAAGCACTAAAGGTTTATGATTAATAAGGTACCTTTGTGAAGTATAAATTTGGTGAGATACGAATCACCCGTAAATCAATCACTTACGCCTTATCAGTTTTGTGAAAAATTTTGAGATTTTGTTTTATAAAAATAAGAATTAAATAAGTGAAAGTACATTTGCTAATAATAGCAAACTAATAAAGGACGTGTCAGGTACAATATAAAATACTCACTTGTGATCTTAAACAGTTGGCACAAATACTCACTCTTTAAACAGTAATATGACTAATTATATTCAAGGCAAAAATGTGTGCATTTATTAGTAATTAACTAATGCATTTAACAGTATAAAAACATGGCTTGTTTGTTTAATTTTCACAAAGTTGTTCATTAGAATAATTTGCTATTTTTTATATGTGAAATTCATTTTTAATATTATATTAAAATATTTGAAGATATAAGTTTATTATGTTTATTAAAATGTAGGCTTTAATTTTTGTAAGTGCAGATTTAAATGTACATCATTTCGTAAAAAAATATGTACATTAATTTTTAACAAAACTTTAACTTTTTTTCTAAATAAGGCTATGCTAAATGAAAAGGACTAAGTAATGACTTTGCAGACTGAGGTCAGATAATAAATTCCTCTCAATAAAAATAGTTTATGTAGCCCTTTTAAATGTTTATAATTTCTAAAATAAAATCTATTTTAAATCTGCACCAAACATAACAAAAGTATATACGAAAAATAAACTGAATTTGTAATCATAATTATATTATCGATAATAATTAATTATTCGACTCAATTTTTCATGGTATTATAATTATTTTACGAGCTTCGTGATATCAGTAACGAAATCCGCAATACCACTTTTGTATATACCTACAGTACTCTTTGAGTATCAAGTATTTTCATTGAAAAATTACTAAAAATATTTCTATTAGATTCGAATATGAATATTCCTACCAAATGAAATTTTACTGTCTTAGATATAACATATATGTATGTTTCTAAATTTTCTTTATGAATTGTTTTAATTATCATCGACTTTGTAAGATGTATACCTAGGATCTTCAATGATTTGTACGTTTTTAACTTTTTGAGTTTTTCTTACTTGTTGCCCCGCATATAGCTTTTGATAATCTTTAACAAATCCTGAATAGCTTGTGGCTGTATCCTGACCAGATGCACTACTTTGTGGTGAATACTGATGCTGTTGTGGTACTTGTTCGTAATTCCGAGTATAACCTCTAGTAAAGTCAGGATCTTGATATCCGCGTTGACGTAATGATGCTAAGGATTCAGTTAATTGCTTGAGATCTTCAACAGGATTTTGTTGAGACGCAGATACTTCTTCGTCATCAGTAGTTCCACTTAAATCGTAATTCGTATTTTGAGAAACTTTTGTCACACTTTTAGCATATTGAGTTAAATATTGACGAAGCAACGACTTAAGGTTAATATTAGATCCTGCGTTAGGCTGAATAGGTGGAGCACCATCTACACGAAGAATAATAACTGGGATAAACGAGTTACCTGCCTGAATAAAAGTTGGCTGAGCATTGAGTATAGATGATGGATTTTTAATATACTGAGATATTGAAGGACTATAATTTAATAAATTTAAGTAGTCTGTATTGGCATACCCAGCAGATGCATCATTTTGAGGTTCAAATTTAGCTGAAGTTTTACCAGCAGCAAATACTTTCTTTAAATATTGCTGAGCTTCTGGTGAATATTTTGACAGTACCTGTTGATTAATTTGACCATTTGGTGAAAAGAGATGTCCACTAATTTCTTGTGGACTTTTGTACGCATAATCAGCATCTGGACTGTTAACTGGATATTTTTGTACTAACCGAGGGTTAGTATGAGGATTATTGTGATGATGGTTATATCCCATGTTTACCTTGTATCCACTTTGCTTAGGGTTCTGTTTTATTCCATAATGTCCTTGATAAGCTACAACGTTGTGACCTGATTCAACTTGATTCCCAGAAAATGTACCTGCTGACGAATATCTATTAGCTTCCTTGGATTGATTAGGTTGTTCCTGATCTTTTGGAAATTGAACGGGTTTTTGTGAATAAATATTGTTCTGTGCAGTACCATAGTATGGACTGTAGTTAGTTCCTTCCACGTGTTGATGTTGTTGAGGAGCTACTGGTCGTGGTTGGTACTGAGGGGATGGGCGGAAACCATTAGTGTTTGCTCCATTAGTTTTTTGTTGATCTGTATATTCTGAGTAAGAGTTAACGTATGACGATGGTGGTGTTTCTGAAATCTTCCCATCTGGATATTTCCAAACAATTTTATGCTCGTATTTAATACCATTTTCATATGTATATCTTGGATAATTTGCGAGGTTGATTTCTTGATTGTTGCCACCATAGTTAGTAGATGACGAAGGGCGCAAATCGTATGATGACTTTTGACTGGAACTACCACTCTGAGCATCTGCCATGTAGCTAGTAAGATACGAAGATGACATTGGTCTAGCGTATCCATTCATGTTTGGTGAGCCTGAAACTCTATAAGGATCAATCTGATAACCAGCCGGTTTCATAGAAGTATATGTTGCAATTAATTTATTATATGCTTCAGATCCTGGAGCGGCAGCTACAGAATAAGAATTAGGAAATTGTTTTGTTCCTGGACGACTTTGATATTGTCCATAATCAGATGAAGATGTCTTGTGTAGTTTAGTACGTTGACCAAACATTGGATACGGAGGATAAACTGGCAGTGGTTCACGGCCATTTTCAAGCGGCAAAGGATCTGGTAAAGCTTCCAGAAATGATTCAGAACCTTTCTTATCTTGTTCATCATCTTCCTTCTGAGTATCAGTTTTTTCAGTTATTGGTTTTTCAACTTCAGTAACGGTTGTTGGGGCAAGACTAATTGATTCTTCAATACTAACGGCAGTTCCAGTTTTACCAGAAGGGAAATAATAATTATGTTTACCCGAAAATAAGCTATTTTGATTAAATCCATATCCAAGATTTTCATCAATGGTTCTCTTGGATTTGTCGTCATTGGTAGAATTAGAATTTTCTGTACCATTTACAAAGTCTAAAAGAATAATAGGGGGTAAAATTGGCAATCGTTCATTTTTTAATTGTACTGCTTCCAATGTATCATCTAGGTCAATTTCTTCATCAAGTTGCTTTCTGTGATTCTTTGGTATATCTTCATCCTTTGTATACTTATCGTCTTCCATGCCATCTTGAGTTTTAGCTGCTGTTTTTGATGCAGCTACATCATAAGATGCTAGTATTAGCACGCAGCAGGCAATCTGCAAAAACAAATATTGCAATGTCATTAATTAATTTAAAATAAGCATCAAATATTGTATTTATTATAGATAATCGAGATTTATTTTAGATTATGAAATCGAGCAAATAAATTTCAAAAATTTTTGCTATATTCTTTACAAAAATTTATTTACGTATTGTATAAATCATCTTCAAGACTGGAACGATTCTCTTTTCAAAATACTTAAAAATTTGGATTAATATGAATTTTTCTACAATAAAATAATTGAATGTTTAAAATCACTTTTTTTGAAGTCTTTCTAGTTATCTACGTTATTATCTGTAGAAAAACCATGTACTTTACTATCTTTTTTACAGTTCAAATCATGGTATAGTAGTAATTTCAAATGTAAAAAAGTGCAGGTATATTCAGATCATTAAAAAAAAGAATGTTTGTAAATGCTATAAACACAGCTGATCTCGATCACAATAGTATATTGCATTTTAAACTAAAAATAAGTTAATTTATTTTTAAAAGGATCAAGTTACATCAGTGACAGATTGAGCAAGTACATTCCATGAATACCTCAATTTATTGGCCGTTGAGAAAAATCAGATGTTAAATAGGTAGATTTCTACTTTGTAAGAGGTCTGTGACTACAAAGCGAGTAATAACTCTCTAACGAGGCTGTAATTGAATAAATTGAAATTTATTCTGCAATTGCAGCATCATTCAAACACCTTTACTCCGATTTCATCATATTTTTTCCCCATTACCTATTCGTATCTCTTATTTTCCGTGAATTTTTACTTCCTCCTACTTTAGCGAGTGGGATCATGTATGCGAAGCAGGAGATGCAACCAAGAACTCGCTTTAGGATATAGTAGGTATTTGTAGCAAAATATTCTAATTGAATATGCAAATTTCACATATGTAAATTGCTGAGCTTGAACACCTAGTTTGGGTACTTAGCACCTCTCGCTTAGTTTGTTTAATGCGCATCATGTAAATTAGCGTGCCAAATTTCGTGAGTATTGACAGTGATCAACAATCAAAAGGCGACTCGCAGAGAATACTGTAGAATTTTCTCAAAAATGTAAAGAGAATACTATAAACTCTTTTCTTTCTTATCGTTGTTCATACATGAATCTTTTCAACAAAGAATATTAAGTGAAATGCATATCAAATTAATAAGTTGAAGTTATTTATCAACACATAAATAATTTGAAATCATACATCCTTATAATTCCAAATCTCCAGTCTCAACCTGTATCGCGAAGCCATAAAGTAATGCGTTAGTCGCACAATACTTTCATTCCCCACTTTCACATTAAAAACTGATTTTGAAATTTTTTCAAAACCTAAACTAAAGGTGATATTCTGAAATATATTTAAAAAATTAAACAAGATAAATTAATTATAAATTATTTTAACTTATTTTAACATAATATTATGAAATGCATGTACTAGAAGTAATAATTCTATACAAGAAAAAATGAAACAACGTTATAAATCAACATATTTTAGGTTCGAAATTGTAATTTCGTGTCCGTATGAATGTTGCACGTAGTAAAATGCCTCTAGTTGAATTATTTTCTGCGAGGAGCAAGTATAAAATTTTGCAAATGCACATTATTATATTTATATGTATTCTGACAATAATTAAATTTGCACAACAGTTTCTTTCATTTAATTAATTTATCAGATTTAATAGGTTACTAATACTTGCTGCGGTGGATACGACCTTGCGGATTTTTAATAGTGAGGAATCTAATGTCCGGAATGAATAAAAGCAACGATTCTCCTAAAATAAATATTGTCGCTGAACCATGAGATGCAATTTTTTCGCGCAGCGAGAGAACCAGTACGGTAAGTCGTAATCAAAACTCGATTACATTGTCCATAATGAGATTCTTACTTTCACTTCACTTCCGAGATCGACACGAACCTTCCTTCAATATCCAACGCGTCATGCGATCGACGCAATCGTCATTCTGCGGGTACTGCGACTGCAGGCATCTTTTTTATTCTGGTTTTATACGGATTTAATTAAAGTATTTCGTGTAACTTTTTGTTGAACGCCTATATCGACACTATTTTATGTAATAGTTATATTATAAAATTTTATTGTTTTTTTTTAATGGGTGGGCAACGCTTATTTGGAAAGCAAGAAGTTAGCTATAACTGAAGAATTTCATATTGCTGCGTGAGCATTTAATCTGACGCCTGTTTCAATCTGACCTTTTTTGTGTACTGTGAATGCTCGACATTTATGCAATACAGTAATAGTCCTTTTTTGACAGAGATTACATAACAAAATAATTAAACCCAGTATGAATTTCGGAAGGCTTCATTTAAATATTGAACAAAATATTTAATTCAGATATAAATCGCAAATTGGAACAAATAATAATTTACATTTTGTGCGTTGAACTAAAAAATTTTTTTATAACGTTGTAATCAGTACAGTACTGAAAGTAATGATTTATCACCTAATTCAAGGTTTAAAATTTATATTTCCAAGAATACTAAAATAAACTTCAAAATTACCTTAAAAACTAGATTAAAATCTCACTTTTAACAACTTTCTATTTCAAGATGTATTTCAAGTATTTTTTAGCTAGCAATATCTATGTACATCGCAGTGAATGTAAACCAAAGTTTTTGAAAATATTATGGCTTCCCTAATTGATTGATTGCACAGACAGAAGAAATAAACATTAATTACATAAACTCGTAATTCTAATAAAGCCAGACGAACTAATTAGATTACGAATGCAAAGTTTAAACATAAAAAAATTATATAAGAGTCATTGAATGCGCGCTTTAAGAATTCTATTTACAATTTACAACTTTACGTGATGGTGAGAGTCGCATTTATCTGAACAGCTGATATACACCTTTAGTAGCGAAGTAAGACATTAAGATAACGAGCCTTTGCACTTGCAGCTTCAGGTGAGAATTAGACAGAGAAAAATATGCGCAGTCAGACGTACACCTTATCGATCTCTCTTTCTCCTTCTCTCTCTCTCTCTCTCTCTCTCTCTCTCTCTCTCTCCCGATATACATTTCCGCAGTTTATACAGAGCATGAGCTTGCGTTATTTGATTGAATCTGATCAAGGACGCGGTTCATTGGGTGAAATTCTCCAACCGCATTTGAATTGAAATTGTTGTTGCTCAAATTTGAATGTGTAAACAAGCTTAACCTTCGCGAGAAAAAAATTACATAAAAAGCGTTACGCTTAATCATTTCCAACGTAAAAGTCGGGATTCAGTTCTAGAATACCAAATATTCAGTGTTACGAAAGTACTTTCTCAGCTGGCCTTAACAAAAAATCATACGTTCAACAAAAACTGGCACATCCGACGTTAAAAAAAAACTTGAAATCACCGGTTTCACTCAATTAAAATCTTAACGTACCACGAAAGTCTCAGTATCCGGAATTATTTAATACTCAGCCGGTGTGCAATTAACGAAGAGGGAGGCGGCCAGTTCGAATGACATAAAGACATCGGCAATGGAGAAGCAGCTCACTCAACCGACGTTATGTGTAATATGCACAGACCTGTTTACCTGCGCAAGAGGAAATCTTCATTTTCTCTCACTCAAAAGAATTGAAAATCAAATACATGAAAATGTTGCATTACACATTGTGGTCCAATATTTGTTGGTCAAGATTACCAGGAAAATACAATTACATCTGTCGGAGAAAAAAAGTAAGCGCTCATTAATTTGAACTCTAGTATTTTTCCATCAAATTCTAAGAATAACAGACGAATCTATGCTGTAGAACAAGAATAAAACAAAATGTGCAAAGATGTAGATACTTTATGCCCGAAATAGCTTATTTTTACTGCAAAGTGAATTTACATATTTAGAGGATATCTTTGTCCGGTGAAATTTCCGTACACATCAAAATAGTCACACAAGCAATTTTGATTCGACGTAAATTTCCTTGTTCGAAATTTTTAGAAATTCTCACATCGGCATAATCTACCGTAGGCCAATTTCACATCTAAGAATTTCATCAAGTCCAAATTTCTGTCAATTATATGTTCGATCCACGCGATTCTCCCGATCGCGATGATTCCCCGAAAGAGAGAGAAAGAGAGACAGAGAGAGAGAGAGAGAGAGAGAGAGAGAGAGAGAGAGAGAGACATCGACATCAGCGAGACGCTGTGTACAAGTGCCTGAAAAAAAATCGAGATTTCCTCGTATATAGAGAATTTATCAATGCGGCTTCGTGCTCCGAAAAGGACTTTCACTCGAGCGTATACACATAGCGTACACACACGCACACGCGCTATATATATATATACACATATATATCTCCCTACAGAAGCGTGCGCGTGCGTATAATTATATATATCTGCGGTCGCCGAGACGCGGATGCTCTAAGCTGTCTCTCTCTCTCTCTCTCTCTCTCTCTCTCTCTCTCTCTCTCTCTCTCTCGCTGTCACCGTGCGTTTATAATCGGCGCGAATCTCCATCCAAAGTACCGCGCGTCCGGCTTCACCGACATGTATACACACACACACACACACACACACACACACACACATACACACTTGCAGAGCCGCTATGCAGAGGTCCAGGTATGTAGCGCCGCAGTAGAAAAGGACTTTCTCCGAGAGCACAATTACGGGCTACCAATCCAGGAAGTAATCGTGGGGAGCGCGCACGCGCGCGCGCGCTCGCGCCAGTGGATCACTGTCGAAAAACAATATTCGCCGGCGGCGTTGTTTTAATGTACCGTAAAACACTTATCGTCGGGTGACTTAATGTTTCTTCTCGCGTCTCTCGCGTTGAGAGAGCAGCCGCGCGCCGAGCCGAGAAAGAGAGAGAGAGAGAGAGGGACGCGCGTATATACACTCCCGCAGTATGCGGATATCGATTAAATATGTTCGGCGCCTGATGAAAGCCATTTTCTGCGCGGAGTCGCAACTTTTAGTGTCTTTTGTCTCGCGCGCGGGGCCTGACGCTGGAATGCCAGCGATTTCAGCAATAAACCGCGGGGCGCTCGCCAATTAAATATTTATAAGCGCAAAGATTAAGTTGTAATTGTCTCGAGTAGATAAGTTTATGCTGGTTTAATTATTATACAACGGCGCTCGGGACTTTCTTCGAGTTGCGGCGCTCGGCCCGCCGATGACGCGGCTGCTGTTCCTTTTTCGTTTTTGCCCCGCGCGAACGATGCGTACTTTTATGTCGTTTCTGCGGGCGCCGATGTGGGATCGCGCGAAAGTACGAAGCGCGTTCCCTTCTCGCAAGTCGGAAATCGATTGACCGATCGTCGCTGATTGAAAAATATTCGATTGATAAGCTGGCTGTATTGGTTGCGAGAAAGGCGCTAAATTTTAAAACAGAGATTTTTTGTAGACAATCTCGATGAAATTTCCCGCTGAAAATAGTTTTAGGGATTCTGGCCTCGAGAAGGAAAAAGTATTAAGCGAGAAAAAAATAAACCGGTATGCAAAAAGCATCGCAATTAATCATCAGTCGTGAGACGGAAAACACGATAATAGCAAACGCGGAAAGTGCATCCGAAGTCGCCGGTATGATAAATTCGCCAACGATACATTTCCTGAACTGACTCGCGCACGTCTTGATTTCGAGAACTCTTATGCGCAGCACAGACATGCAGCTGCATACATTTGGCCCGGCCTTAAACTTATCACCTTCGCCATCTACGCCCATATAGTTAAGCTCTTTTTCGTCTGGAATATTTTATCGCGCGTATCTTCAGTTGGGGAGCCATCTATCCTGCACTTACACATGTAATCCATAAATTAGACCTTCTATGCGTGTGCATTGGACTGCTTCCGTGAGCGAAGCAATGAAACAGACTCAGTGAATGCATAATTAAATAAGAGTTATGAGCGTGAAAGGCACACAAGTCACGAAGATGCTCGCACATTTACTTGCAAAGTGTCCGACTGATAGCATGAATTTTTGAGAAAGCTTCCGCCGGATTCGATTTTTATTAGGCGCCGATGTTGCTGTCGATTGCCATTCGACAAGCAATAGATTAATTACACCGGGGAGGAAAAAAATTACAAAATTTAGTCGGACGTATTCTATTGAAATACGACCTGACGCGTCCAATATTTGTTTTGGCGTGTCTGGTGGAGATGAGCGTTAATTATAAATTATAGCAAACAAATTATTGAAATGATTTCAGGTCGCTTTTTTTTCTTTCGTTAATTTGTTGAATCCTCAGATTTCTTTGGATCGGAAAATTGAAAACACTTGAAAATTGAATAAATAATCAATGTTATCGAAAATACTTAATAAACATTTATGCGTTTTTCGTGCATTAAAAACGAAAGAATAATTCATTCATTCAAAATCAGGGTATTTTATGAAAATATTAAAACATTTTATAATGGTGAAAACGAGTAAATAAACCAAGCAATTACTTAAGAGGTATTTATCTAGTAACATAATGGATCAGAATATATCAATAAATTAATAATAAACATATGTTTAAACCAATGTATGTGTTTCGCCGGTATATCTTCGCCAATATCGTCATTAATCATGTTTCCGAATCGATAACAATTTATAATTGCAAAAGCAGTAATTATTATTCTCCTGCGTACGCTAACTTCAGGAAAGTTTATGTCGAACTTTGGGGAGAAATTAACATTCTTACTTAAGTAAGTCATACTTTTTAAAGAGACACATCTCGATTTCACCGCGACCTTCCGATAACCGTAAGATTTCTTAACATTTACAATTTCTTCTTTGAGCAAAGCATTATTGACATTTCCAGTAGAAACTTTTTCAGTCGCGAGTGTGAAAGTGTCGGGTCCCAGGCATCGGATGCGCTTTTCCCGTAATAACCGGAATACTAAACATTTAAATGTAAATTGGAAATTAAACCTCGATAATAAAAGTGTCCGTATATCTCCCGATGAGTCAAGCGAATATTCACTTTTGGTCGAAGGCAGTTTTCACTGGGGCGATGCTGTGAATCGTAAAAATTGTAAGAAAATTTATATATAAATATTATTAAGTGCTGAAAAAAAAATATATATTACCAACCGTCGGAGCTTTCTCAAAGTGGCGTTATACCGTCGTTCATCGATACGGAGCCCCATCGGCGCATTAATTAAAGTGTCAAAGGCGAAATATTCGCGCGGACAAAGCATCGCGCGTTTAAAGGACTTTTTATCGAGAAAAGCTGAGAGATTTATTTAATTGTTGGCAATAAAGCAAATCTTAACAAAGAAAGCCAAAAGAAAAATCAACTTCTAGCCATTTATGTTTCATAACTCGGCACAATGCGGGAATTACTCCTGAACTCCCGGAAGCGAAATATCTTCGCAAAAAGAAAAAGTATCGCCTCGTAAATAGTTGGCAAAAACACAACCGACGCGAAATCCGACCGAGCGTTCCGCAATATCCGCCTCATTTTCCGACACTGTTTGCCCGCATCTCATTAAACCTGCTCGCCAACTCAAAAAAGAAAAACACAAAAGGCGAAACAAAACAGCGAAAAAAGAAAAAAAGGGAGGGAGAGGGAGAGAGAGAGAGAGAAAAGGGTGGCGGGGGGGGGGGGGGAGGAGGGAAACGAAGAATAACAGAAACTCGGGCAGTCCCGGAAAAAGGAGCAAAAAAGCTCCGGCTCTTTACCTCCTTATACAGCATCCCGTTTATCGGGAAGAATATTCCCCCTGTATACTCGCACACTCGACTTAGCGGCCCACACACACACACAGATTTCGTATCGCAGAAACTCACCTGAACTAATAGCGACCGGGAAAACCTCATGATGACGCCGTAGAGCAAGTCGAGGCTTGGATTTCCGTCGTGCGGAGCGACTGCCTCCGCCGCACGCGCGCGTACCCGTGCACACACACACACACACACACACTTTGCGGATGTGCGCGCGCGATCGTCCTATGGGGCCGGGCTGCTCTGTGCGCGAGGTTCCAACTCGTGTGATATATGGAAGCGTTAAAGTGCGTGTTACCGGAACGAAAGACAGGTCGCAAGTGCGTTTCGTGGACAATATGGCTGGCTGATGAGGCTCCAGAGCGCCAGAAGCGGCCGCAGCATCCCACCTTAATACAAGTGCCCTCCTCTGCGCGGTGTATCGTGTGTATATACCGGGAGGACCCGACACACGACGTCTCCTGCGCTCCGTATGTGTGTGTGTGTGTGTGTGTGTGTGTGTGTGGCTCAGCGTGTGTATGTATGAGTGTGTATATACTTATAGCCGGCGAAGAGCCGCCGTTGCCGCCGCGGCGGCGGCATTTCACCTGCGAGAGAGAGAGAGAGAGAGAGGAGCCGCTCTGCCTCTCGCGCCGCCGCGGCGCGGCACCTCATCATCTGCTTAAACCGCGCGCCTCCAGCTTACGCACGTAAACGCGTGTATGTGTGCGCGCGCGTGTGTATGCTTGCACGTACGGTGTACGCGCGTAAGTAAGTAAGCGCGTGTAATGTGCAGAGGCGACGAGAAATCCCGTTTCGCGAAAGACGGACCAGAAAGAGGATATGCGGATCTTGAGTAATGAGCTGGCGGTATACGGGAGAGGAGTTGCGCGGTATATATATATAGATGCTCGCGGGCTGCGACGATGGCGATTGTTGATTTATTGTTTGCCGCGCGGAGAGGCCGTTGCGAGGCGGGATTCAGTCTGAATTCGTGGAAAATCGAGGCTGAGAAGATTAGCTCTTTCTTCGTTTGTTTCCCTTCTCTTCGCTTCGAGGTGCAGACGCAGAAGTTTCTTTATGCTCGCGACGATGCGAGATGTTGACGGGGCTCTGGTCGACTCGATTTATTACACGGCTTTGTTAAGAGTCCGATTCCAAAAGATGTATACGGAGAACATAGAGGAATTGTTGCTTGACAATCGAACGAAATTTTGGAACGTCCTCCCCGCGTTTTGGGTTGCACTTGCAAAACGTTTAATCGATGATAGTAATTTTTTTATTATTTTTCCATTGCTACTCATGCGTGTTTTACGTCTATCGGCATTATCATTCTGACGTAACGCGCATTTTGTATTTTCGGAATTTTCGTCAATGCGAATTTTCTCTATTGGCCAATCCTCTTCCCGAAAGTCATTTCAATGCGATTATGCATTATGGACGTCGCCGGCTGTACAGAAGCTTTTATTGCAAAACATCTCGACGATCGTGTTGAATTAAAAAAAAATTTGATTTTCGGCGCGAACGCAAAGAAGGAATATATACTTTTAGTAAATAATAATGACACGTAAAGTGAGGCAACGTAAATGAAAGAAAAAAGAAATAATAAAACTTCGGCGCGCGACACAGGCAGGCGTTTTCGATTGTGCAAAAGTGAGGTTTCGCCACTGTCCGATGATAAATCGCGATAAATAGCTATAAATAGCGATACTACCGAGACTCTTCGATTGAAAAGCCGACCGGTTCGCCGAGGACAATATGATTTCCCGTACGAAGGTGCGGTGAAAATCGTTCGGTCGCGTCGGGAAGAGAAGTCGCATACGTTACATGCTCCGCGCGCAGAATTAAGTCCGTTTAGGTAACAAGAGGCTGGTGTAACCTCAGCGGGATATACGGACTTTGAAAAATTGTTATGCGCTGTTACGATGAATGCCATTAGAAATCGCCGATGGAGTTATTGCAGTGCCTGCCTTTTAAGGGGCCAGCCGGAGCTATAACAGCAATAACAGTTCGCAGTGTAACCGTTAGCGCTGCGGCAGCAAGGTGATAAGTTCCTCCAAATAAGCAAACTTTTAAATAGCTTTTTTCATATCGCCGCGCGGCCATTACTGCGCGAGAGGCGGCAGTCGATGCGAGCACGGTCAGGTGGCATTAAAATTTTTTTCATCCGCACTAGATTACAGCTGCAACAACGGCGACACAGCGACGGACGTACGCCGGTAGTCAGCGAAATTCTTGTTTAGTGGGGAAAATAAACATTTTACGTCCATCCATGTTTGCCGACCCGTCGTACAATCGTCATATTGCCAACGCTCGGCAAGAACCAATAAAACGCAATGTTTTAAGCGCCCAGAGTCGGCTCGAGTATTTAAAGAAGTACTTGCGAGTGTTTTTTTTTCGACTGTTAAGATGTCGTGGTTGGAAAATTTTTTAAGCGCACTTTCGAATGCTTGTAAGCATTGATGAGCACTTCCTTGCAAGTACTTGCCTACTTTGTAAAGCTTGGAAAAAGTATTGGTATTGATGGTTTTTTTTTTAAATTTTTTTGGCTCGAAGAGACAGATAAATTCATTAGTATATTAATATTATTATCGAGCGATAGATTCTTTGTCTTATAAAAAGTATTGGTATTTAAAGAAAAAAAAATCAGGATACTTGAAAAAAAAGGAATGGTACTTTACGTAGTATTGGAGCTTACTAAAATGACTCTGCCGTTAAAAAAATACTTTGAGTTATGATTAATACTATTTTTAATACTTTACCATATTTGTAATAGTCTTTATAAGTAATAATCTTCGCTCGATTTTACGACCAATATGAATTTTGTAATAACTGCACTGCCATGGATTACTTATTATTTATTGAATTACCTATACAGGTGTACTTTGTATTTACATATATATTGCAATCTAATTTTAAAGTAATAACCTACTCTCACTAATCTCGTTTTCTGATAATATGGATGATCTACACGAAAAAAAATTTTCCTGTGACTGAACTTATACATGGATGATTACACGAAAAATCTCGAAATTTTTTGACAGACCTGAATTACAGTAACACCTGATAATATTTTTTATAAAAAATTTGATCATTTATTTTTTAAAAAATATATTTTCAAAATAATTTTTGTTTATAATTTTGTTGTTAATTTAGAAATTTAATAACATAATTTTATTGTTTATGCATACCTTAAAAAAAATGAGAAAAAAAAATTTTAATTTACTTCATTACTTTAAACTTAACTGTCATGATACGTCTGCTCAAGTTTGGATAACAGTCAAAGATTTGATGCGTTAAAAGAAATAATTTTTAATAACTTTTTTCTACGATATTATAATACTATGAACATAAAAAATCTTGAAAGCAGTAAGATTAATGCTTTTAATTGTTTGATTGATTTATGCATGGTTGCGATGAATTTACGAGCGTAATGCCATTCATAGCCCAATGATTAAGGACTTCGATTCTCATCTCGCAGATCTGGGTTAAACTCCACATTAGGACAGCGATTCATTCTTCACTTGCATTGTACACCGTAACAGTGATTATAACTGAACATTAGACAAAGTTTATAAGTGAACAAACGAAATAAATAAAACGAAATAAAATAATTTTAAAAATTCTGAATTCTGCGTATTATAAACATTGAAAAAGCACAAATTATAAAACACCAGTATCGTATAATTACATTCTATTTCATGGTTTTGAAATACTTTAAAAATACCCAAATGTTACTGTCCAAATCGCGAAAATTGTACGAGAATACAAATGAGTCGAGTGTAAGAAGCTGCGTCGATTCCAGCCAGTTTTAGCTGACCAATGAAATCACGAGACTTAAGGAGACATATCCAGTTGGATTCCAATCAAAGTTCCTGGTTCGATGCCAATCAGACGTCCGGAAGACTGGTGGGATTCTTGCAAGATCCCTTGCTATATTTCTGCACGGAAATGCGTAAAGAAAAAACAGAAACGTACAGCCGGTTACGTATCCGGGGTATTTAAACGGCAGCGAGAAAATGGAGCACAAGTTGTAAAATGCTCGCGCCCGGCTGCTGCGAGGGCTGCTGTGTACCCAATACCGCTGCTGCTGCTGCTCGAGTTCTATATACAGAACGTTTTCTTCAACTTCGCCGACTTCTTTTCGATGGAAACAGAAGGAATTCGCAAAGTTTCGCCAAGTTTGCACGCGTGGACTCGCGGAATGGCCGCGAAAAAAAAAGAATTGAGCACGTGTCGTAAAGTACACGTGGCCGGCTGATGCACCAGATACCACTTCGTCGCCGTACGATCTCGACGTTTCCGCGCTTTTATAATTGAGTATTTTCATAAACTTCGCGAAGTTCTTTGCTATGTAAATATTGATGAAATCTTCGGTCTCTCCGGATGTACGTGTCTTAGGTATATACGTTTCAAATGATCACGAGAAAATGGGGCAGAGAACGTAAAGTGCGCGCGACTGTCCGAAGCTCTTTTGCTCGGAATAGGGCGCTGTGCATTTTGTAAAACTTTGCAGACTTCTTTACGTTGTTGTAAAAAGAAGAAATTCGCAAAACTTTCGTAAAATATATGTACACAGCTTTTGGATGGCAGTGCGAAAGTGCTGTGGTAGAGGTATATCCTTCGTTATTAACGAGAAATTCACGATCGATTCGTTCTCACGCGTAGCTCACTTTAGTATATTATTACATATTGGAGAAAAGCTGTTTATTTATTATGAAAAGTGATACGACAACGTACTATTTAAATAGAGTAAATAAATTAGCATATGTTACCATTCACTTGAAAATGTGCGCATGAAAAAGGATCTGTTGATGATACGTATTGGAACATTAATTTATCATTCTTAGCTGCAATAAATTACCTAAAATGTATGATTTGTTGATACGTTTTTGAAGTATTTAATTTAATAAACTTCAGCCCAATCCTTTTTTAAAATTCGTATGCTAATTGATTATCAAATTAATTGCCCTCCACATATTATAGACAATTAAATATTGACACAAATAAGTCTACTGTTTTGTATATGATTGGAATATCGAGTATTGTTGGAAATTATTATAAAATAGATGTGATTGAATGATCGGTTAAAATACTTCACTTTTTTTCAATTTTTACAGACACGGATTGACACTGTCGATATTGAAAAAGACAGCTTATGTACTGAAATACATATGGATAAATTTTTTCTGCTTTTAAATTGAAACGTTGAGATACTCCAGAAATCGATAAGTTTCAAAACCTATGCAAAATCGGACTTGAAATTCCGAATGGGTTGAAACATTTGTACTCCTGCAGTAACTCCGTCGAAGCAAGTCAGTTTTTTTTTTAGTTTTCAAATTCATATTTAAAAGCTAATGGCTATACTTTTCAGAGCAGAACAAAGCAATAAAATATCTTTTGTATAATTAAAAAATAATCGAATAATATAGTTTCTAATTTTAAAACTAGGAAGGTATGCCGTACGTGGCTCAGGCAAGAACTGATAAAGGTAGATTAATTTTCTCCCGCATCATACGGTATTTTTTCGCAAGGATATAAAAATTTCATTTAAGATTTCTTTTACCGTTCATAACTAGACGATATTGAAGTATCACGGAAGGACTTTAAGATGAAGGAAAAATGGGCATTCTTTTACTTTTTCTTCATTTCGAATAATGTTGAGCGTCAAACTGTTGGAAAAAAATACTTATACCTGCAGAATGTCGACAAAATAAAAATACTTCGAGTCATACAAGATGGTTGGAACGATCGCAGTTCTTTAATATAATTTAATACAAAATAATTATAAAAAGCCATAAAAGTAAGAAATCAATTATCAATAAAACATAATCCGATACATGATATTTTAAACGATATTAATGAGCATTACTACATGAGTATCGTGATTCATTTTTTCTTCTAATACGACTAGATACGTAACGTAACTTATAGTTGGGTAGATCCTCGCACATCGTAATCGAAACGGACAAGGTCGTCCAAGTGAAATCTGCGACGTTGCAAATCGTTGTCGTGCCGTCATTGAAATCGATCATTCTTCCATTAATTTCCGCCCGCAGAGCGTATTATGGCTGTCGCAGTTACCGAGGCCGATGCCTTCTACTACTTTCGTGTGACTTTATAGTTTCTTCCCTTCTCTTTCCCGGTCCGCACTCTCAATCTCGCCGACAATATAGCCGAGCCGCTATATCGATGGTTGGTCCAATAACCTTCTCGTTTTATTCGGCTCTGCGATGCTTGTACGATCTGAGGAAGTTTATTTTTGATGGCAGGAAGCCACCTTCAAGTTTGATCGGCCGTTCTCGATATCTGCGGAAGAAATCAACTATTCAGATATGCTGCAAAAGAATGTGCATTTTTTTTTGACACTTGCAGAAATATTTTGTATTTATAAGAGTGTGTCCAGGAAATTTCGGAAACAACTCGGACGGAAAAGTTGCGAAAAATTTTCTTGAAGGCACACTTACTAGACCTGTTTTTTCTCGTTCTTTAGGTTATTCTGAATGAGAAAAATCTCACGTACATGGCCCATCGTAGGGTAGACTTTTTTCCGGAGAAAAAACGACTCGAAAAAACGAGAAATAATTAACAAAAAGAGAATTCATAGATTTTTTTCTCGAAAACTATGGACTTTTATAAAAATTTCATTAGAACAAAAATGTCTTAAAATTGATGAAAGAATGCTCTGAAATTTTTTTCTGATCGATCCGATACAATTTTCGAAAAAGTATACCCAACGATCGGCCGTGCACGCGAGCTTCTTTTCTTTCAGAATGACTTAAGGGGATCCGATAGCCACTAATGACCCGTCACTAACGGTACGATAAAGAAGTGCTGAGATCGAATAAATATAAGGAATTACGCAAATTCAAGAGATACTTGCCCTTCGTCTCGGTATTACCTCTCGGCATACACGTTTTGGAATCAAAATGTTCAGGTATTGGGGAGAAAAATGCGAACGAAAATCAGTAGCCGTAACCTGACGTAACTGATTTTCGTTCGCATTTTTCTCCCCAATACCTGAACATTTTGATTCCAAACCGTGTATGCCGATAGGTAATACCGAGACGAAGGGCAAGTATCTCTTGAATTTGCGTAATTCCTTATATTTATTCGATCTCAGCACTTCTTTATCGTACCGTTAGTGACGGGTCATTAGTGGCTATCGGATCCCCTTGGAACGTGAAAAAACAGGTTTCGTAGATGTGTCTTCAAGAAAATTTGTTGCAACTTTTCCGTCCGAATTGTTTCCTGGACATACACTCATAAATACCGCGTAGTTGAGGGGCGTAAATATTTTTGGCACATGGACGCGGAGAGAAGCGAACCAGCAAACTAAATTTTCCGATCGTATGCGCATTACATATTGTCATACGCATTATATTTAAATCTTATTATATAGTTGATAAGATTTTACTACGATGAGAAAATAAAAGTCAGCGGAAAGTGAAACAAGTTGATCCCGCGTACAACTACTTGTTGGCAACAAATCAATGTTTTTTTATTTTAAAAATTGCATTGAGATGAATGAACGGTCTGTCGGAGGGCGGTAACAGGAAAGAATTGCAATGCCCTTAAAAGTGAACGCTCCGTTATTTTTACGTAATCAAATAAACTGTAATCATAAATTCCTGTAGTATATAAAAATATATATACATTCTTAAAAATATTCGCAGTTGTAGACGTATAATCATCATGAAATAAAATTGAAATAAATGCGAAGCAAAACTTATGTATCTCTTCTAAATGTAGCTCGAGAACCGATGGTAAAAAGACAGATTTAATGATATTTCATAAACCAACGTAAAAATACTTTAATAGAGGAAAGTTCGCTGTTATTGAGAATAGAGGATTACAAAACGATACGTACCGGTTGGCATCTTGTGCAACTATCACGTGACTTGGTACATATGAATCGAGGAGTGTTTTGGGCTGTGACAGTACTGATGCGGATGAGTAAATTGACTTCGAATGCAAACCTTCGTTTTTACTATCTACTGGAGCTAAATGATCGGCCTCTTGGCTATCCCGAAATCGTTGCGCTTGATATTGCGGCGGTGTAAAATCTTGATGCAGCATTTCCTCTGTCTCCTGGTGAGCATTAAAAGTATTTAAAACAATACATCGCGAAAGAAGTACTTTTCTGCATCGCTTCAAATTCACTCATTTTTTCTATTAACGAGATCTTGTAATACAAAAAAAATTAATTTGTGTTTTCTTGATTCTCAATTTTTTTTATTTGATTTTATTACTTGATAACCTATTATGTATATGTATATGAAATAAACAAAAAATTGTTTAAATATAATCAATTAACAGGAAAAATATTCACAATAAAGTCAGAGAAAATCTAATCTACACATATCAGACCTATTCATGTTAATATCAAGTTTATCAAATATAACATTTCTGAAAGTGGTTTCTTTAAAAATATATTATTCAAAAATACTTAAGAGAGACTTAAGAGGGAACTCTATTGTTTTGAAATCATGTTTATTTATTCATTTTGTTTTATTTAAAGATATGAAAATTTTATAATTCATTAGTTTTTATAGAATCAAGAATACAATCTACACAAATGAAATTGCATAAAGTTTAAACAATTTAATGACATAGAAAAATTTATGATCGTTTTCAGCTATTTCATTATTAGCCCAGAGTGGGAATTTTTAGTTTTAGATTTTAATTTTACCTTTATAATTTGTTGCGCTGTATCGGCCGTATTCTGAATTTGGTGTTGTAACTGTGACGCATAATGTCCGTCAAGAGTCGATGCTACATAATAATGTTGCTGTTGCGGCTGCTGATGCAACTGATTATGTGAATCCGGTTCTTGTGGTTGGGACTGTTGCTGCTCGTAGATTGAGTTATCTTGAAGATAACTAGTTGACGGAGTACTGTAAATGTCGGGATAAATTTCAGCATTGTCATAGATAAGTTGTTGCTGATTGGATTGATGTACATATTGTGATTGTGGTTGTTGTGAACGTGTGATGTAATATTGATACTTCTGGGGTTGGTAAGTTAAAGCAGTGTACGCGTCATCACCCACTACATCGATTGGAGTACTGTGTTGATGTTGACTACTCGATGGTAGTTGAGAAGCATAATTTGTGGACGTGGCTGATGTAGATGTTTGAGCTGCAGCTGCTAATCTCTTTGGAGTCTAAAAAGCGCAAAAGAAAATAGTTTGTTGGCAACATTCCGATGTTAAAATATTCCGATATTCAATTCTTTCAAAATAAGTGAAATTGAAACTGGATTACGATTGATTTTGAGTAATCAAAATGATGGCACTGTACGTATAACGCCTGAAAAATTGCTTTAATTTACTATTTTACGTTTACAAATAAAAAAAAAACGACTAATGTCTAGTAGTGCTGCAGTTATAGCTCTTATATACTTGAAGTTATTGTTATTGATCATCGAGAACTTACAGTAACATAACGAAATTTAATGTATTATCTATTGTAATAGTAAAAATATATGTCAACTATAATAAAAAATTGTTTACCTTAGTATACAGAACCTGGGTATGTTTCGGATATGAAGATACATATTGCACTTCTGGTCTATATGGAACTTTTGTTGGAGTGTATACGTGATTTCGAGCCAATACAGGCATATAAATTGAAATAGGAACTTGTTGTTCTGAATCTGTATTTTTTGATTGAGCCATACCATAGTGCTGATAATACGCCAATAGTTGACTCATTGGAATATTCATATAATAAGTATCTAAAACATTAACAAAATAAATATAAACCCGTATACTTCAGGATAGCTTTAAAGAAAGATAATTCACTATGCTCCACTGTAATATTATTGTTATTATAAGTTGTAAGTATATAGATTGAATCTAGGAAGTGTAAATGAGTTTAATCTTACTTAATATTGTTAGAGTGGAATTTCATGCTGACTCAAAGTTATTTTTACCGCCAGCTATATCTAAGCCTAATTTAATTTAGCTAATTATCATACATCATTCATTTTTTTCCAGATATTATCTCTGTAAGATATTACAATAATTTAGTATAATCAATGATTGATGCTAACAAATGTGGTAGCGCTTCCAAAGATTAAGTACCGACTGTTTTCAATAAAATACTACTAGATAAAAAAAGTGTCGAAAACTTTGCTTCCAAAACTTACTTTACGAGAGTCTATTTTTTTTCTCAAATATAGATTTTGATTATATCAATAAAGTATTGATACTCATAAAAACACCTGCTTAATGAATTTTATGTGATGATAATAAAATCAGGCCAGATCAACAATTATCACTTAAAAAAAACATGCTACATTCATCCTGACTACAAGGATTTTATTCAAAATTTTAAATAAAATTATTTTTAGACCATCGTATAAAACCTGAACAGGAAATTAAGAACATCAATTTTATAAGTTATGCCAGAAAATTTTTGCTAATTTTTCAGTTGTTCGAATATTCTATAGAAGCGCAGAATATGCTGGAAATTTTAATCAACAAAATTTGGAATGTGAAACAAACGTTTATGAAAATGAAAACATTTTGATTAAATTGCCCACCAAGTGACAAAATATAAGAACTTCCACATCGAGATATTTAAAGCATTCGAGAAATTCTGAGTTTATATAAAATAGAAGAAATCATATACAATCATGTTAGATGAATAAATCGTTATGTTAGATGATTTCAGTTCAAAACATTAAATAAAACAGCATTGATCTAATATATCTTCATCCTTAGTAATGCCAGTATTCAGTTGAAATAATTTAAATTCATTTAAAAATGATATTAATAATTGATAGACGTGTGAATAACAGTGCTATTTCTTAATGAAACTACTTTAAGAAGCACAGGAGTATCATAAAATAGATGTGATTTGGGACTAGTAAGTTTCTTATTTGAGGAGTTCAATCTTCCGCCCAGCACAAAATCAATAATTTAAAATCATTTCCTATCCCAAAACCGCTGACCCTTTTTTGATACGCTGTACGATAAAAGTATGGTGATATCTGCATATTATCGAATTTCACAGATATATAAATTTTATGCAACGAAAAAAGGAGGGATTCAGTCACATTCGTCTAGCTAAAATGCTAATGAAGTTATTGCTGCACATTCCTCTGCTAAACGACGTGTTTTAATACCACCGTAACATCAAAATCAAATTATTTACCTATCATGCATGATAATTAACTACTTCCTCATCCATTGTAAAACGCAATTTTAATTATATTGTCCAGAGCTGCTTATAGTTTCGAAGAATGGAAGTGTAGGTATTTTGATTCCTTTACAATGCTAACATAAGTTTTCTTTCCATCTTTCGAAACACTCGGAATGTCTCGTCTACTTTTTACCTTTAGATTTTTCATGCATATACGTATTATATTGTACTTCAAGACGTAAAAATAGCTAGGTTCGCTATTTATGCCCGCAAATATCGAGTATGTGGTGAAACGGGAAAGTATTGCGAAACAAAGTCAAGCGTTGGAAACTGGCAAGTATGCAGATGGTCTCTTTCTCTCTGACTTACAAACTGTTATTGTTCTAAATATTTTTTCTAAAATACCTGCGAAACTTAATGTATTACCTTTGCTTCCGCTTTTGTCAACGTATTTATGTGCGGCAGGTTCCTGTTGTACTGTTTGTAAATGATTTTTCATTAAAACTTCTGGCTGATAATATTGTTGTTGTTGATCTGGTTGTTGTTGTTGTTGTTGCTGGTGTGGCTGTTGTTGATGATGGTGCTGCTGTTGATGGTAGTGTTGTTGCGGTTGTTGTTGCATAGTATCGTAGTTATGTTGAGAAACACTTCGATCTTCTTGAACGTAATGCTGTTGATCTGATTGATACTGTTCTCTTGGATCCGTCACAACAGAACTTTGCTGAATGTAAGTGACCGCATTGTTGCTCTGTTGATAATTTTCTTGTCTGTAGTCGTGTGGCTGGGCCTGCTTGTTGAAAATAAATATTGTATGTAATGAGACATTGAACCCCTTTAATAATAAATATTTATTTTATTTTCTTATTTAAATTTGTAGAAATCAAATTATTTATTTTTTTGCTTTTAAACTAACATTATTATGATTTGAAGGTTTCGAATGTTTTCAACACACGTTGAAAAAAAATTTGTTCAGGATTCAAATTTTTTTCTCGACGCTAATTAATAGCCTCTACAGTATAATTCAGTGCGCGAATCGTGCCAGATTTTCTTCCGAAAAAAATTCGTTTTAAGTATTTTTTTCATGACCAGCATAAATGTTGTTGTACCGACCGCACACTATTATCTCGAGTTTTATCTGTACATTATAGCAAAGCAGTGTCGGAAAAGTAGCACTGAAGTTTTTAAACGTTCCAAGCGTTATTTATAAGTTTCTTTTCTTACTTCCTCGTCTGGTTCGCGTACCTGGTCTGAAATATGTGGATATAATGATGAAAAAAAAAACCAAAAACTATTTCACCCTCGCGGTTGCATTGTGAAAGTGACAATACGTTTCTGGAAACACTTGAGCATGCATATTCATATATGTGTATATAGAAGCAATGGATTATGCTGTTTTCATTGTTTCAATACGCGCGCAAACAAAAAGGCTGCCCGCTAATTGCGGCAAAAACTTTCTTTTCAGCGCATATAGACAACGCCTCGGAGGAGCCCCGAGACAAGCGCGCGCCACCATAAAATCAGAAAGCGCTGAATTTTATCATTCGTAAAGTCAATCTACAATTCAATTTTGCAGGAGTGCATCAGTCATCAGCAGCATTGTGCCGCAAATTAGCGAGATGCAGAGTGCGAGAAGCCAAGGAGCAATTACCGCGTATTTGAAACTTCCATAAGACTGCAGTTCCGCATAATCTCCAACTTGATTGCCGAGTTCCTGGGGAGGAACCGTTGGACCATGATATTGCTGTTGCTGCGAGTGGCTGCTGCTGTCTTCCGTTTTGACGAGATATTTTGACTCCTCGCTGCGCGCTGTATCCTTCGGCGTTCTTATTCTTTCGGTTTTACCGATAGCGGGCGGGATCTGATCGTCCTCCCGGGCCTTCGAGCTGGATTTCTTGTCACAGACAGCCGTGGCAAGAAGCAGTAATAGCACGCACAACGGTTTCTGCAAAATTCAATGAGAAACGATGAGGATCAGTGCTGTGAGTATATATATTTTGATGGAAATAGAAGAAGGCAGTTTTATTGGGTAAGGGCGATCCGCTGTTGCTTCGTTGAAATTTTATTTATAGATTTTGCCATTTGCTTATTCCCAAATTTTATTTTCAACTAGAATTAGTAATTATTTTCTACTCGAATTAGTAATTAATTTTATGTATAAGTGCAGAATTCTACGTTTTGCACCTCTCTTGCTCACTTTGTTGATGCGAATAAAAACGCAGTGTATCGCTCGAATTCTCGCTAGCAGTTACTGCGATCATTCATCCAAAGACGACCGTCAGCGAATGTATTATTTAACTTTAACGATAGCCTTAAGTGCATTAATAATAATTTCGTCTTACATTTATGCAGAACATGGAATAAATAGCATTCCCAAGAAAAAGATTTCACAGTATTAAAAAAAATGTGGCGTATAATTTTGATTACATATCATTTGCATGAATTTTTATGCAAATACAAAATGGGGGAAATAAGTTTCATATCACTAGAAATCGAAGCGGCGCTTTTCTGATATTTCCATTGATACGAAATTGTGGGCACGGATGTTATGCAGGTGCACGTGAAATCGCGTCGTTTTATTATTTACTCTAAACATTCTCAAGCACTTCTCGTTACAAAACTTCCTCCGAAGGAGACAGCAGCGTAATATAATATTCTGACTCTGCAGAACTGTATTACACGAACTAAATTGTGCAATAAGCAATTACCAGTGATAGATATTGCTTGATTATTCACAGATTCGTTTAATTTACCGCGAGAAACTTCGATAATCGGTATATAACAACAAAATTGCGAGGAATTTGGGATTTAAAAGGCTGCCATTATCATTGAAAAAGATTTCGCGTGTACGCGCGCAGAAGACTTTCACTGCGTCGAGCCAAGTTCTGGGTCAATTAACCGGTGGCCGGATACTGCAGAGGCGAATCCTTCGTACGAGAAGTCGGCAATCTCATGCAAGAGCGCAACGCACACACACACACTCGCGCATACGCACAGGTAAGCATAACGAGACTCATCTATATAACTGAGGAAGTAAAAGTCCGAACCGTGCATTGACCGATCTCTAGAATCGCTTTTTTTGATTCGCTTAGTGCGGCCTTTTTCAAAAATAAATTGCTTTCCCGCCGCGACCGTTTTGCATGAAAGTATTGATGGACGAAAGCGCTATGCGGTACAGTCGATAATACGCACACTACGCGCTGGCTATAAATTCTTTTTGACAGCATAGGGATCCCGGTGGTTTTGCACGTCGTGCAAAAAGAAAGTTGCCAGGCGCAGGCATAATTTATGAGTTGAAATTCTTAAAATGATTCTGATTGGCAAAAATTGATATTAGCTGCTACTTCTGGATAACTTTCAATTGAGTTCTTTGGTGCGTACTGCGAAGAGATGACGCTTTAAAGAAATCACGTTCTAATACAAAAATTATACTGGAGGTTAATTGAAAATGTTCGAAGCATCACTTAAATTGAGATACGAACTTAGAAGTACTGCAGATATAAAATAGGAATTGAGGGTCCCGTAACAATAACGGGATATAATCAATAGTGCTGTATTATTTTATATCTCCTAACTATTGCGGTATCCTCATTTTTATAATGCAGCAGGTGCGTGTCTAGGAAGGTGAGAATTTGAGATTATAATTTTTCTCCATTATTTGATTCTGAATGTCAGTGCCTATTTTTGAATTGATGACTTTTTTTAAAGGGTCAATGCACAATAAAATTAGCAATGTACAGGAAAAGGTTTGTTGATATTAATAATTTTGACCACCGATATATATATCTAAAATAAAGAAATAATAAATAAAGATTCATAATCTATGTCGATGTTATAGCATTAATCTCCAATTTTTAATGTCTTTCAAAATTGTTAAGGTCACAGTGTTTATGTCCAAATGTTAAAGAAAAATACATTTTTTTCGCTCTCAATTGAGGAAAATCATTTATTAGATTGAAAATTTTGAAAGGATCATGATTGGTACTGTAACAACACCATTACAGTTAAAGAGTCTTTTTGGTACTGTAGCAACAAGATTACAGTTAAAGAGTTTCTTTGTCTCATATGCACAGAAAAAGCGAAATCATGTATGTCAGCAGATTGAATATTTTTTATTGATCACCGAACACTTACATAACAAAATAAATCATTTTTCATTGATAAAATATTTATTTCTTTTTAATTTACAATCAACTTTACATTAAATATTTGTATTCATGTTCAGATAATGGTAAGATTTTAAAATAAAATTCAATCAAATAAGTTTTCTATAATTTTAATAAATTTAAATTATGATTTCTCTAAATTTCAAAAATATTAGCTTGCAATTGATTTCAAAAGAATAAAAAATATTTGATGAAATCTTAGTCAAATAAATAATCAAACAAACAAAAAATATAAAATAAGAAGGTTGATATTACATAATCTAATTTCGAGTACCTGTTAAGAAATGTCATAATATTTTAATGTATCTATAATGTTCATTGCTTTGCAACGTCAATTTTGTAACAAAGAATTATTGTTTTTTTTAATTTCATTCACATCTTTCAAATAACTTTTTATAATAGCGAATAGTATTTCGTCTAAGATATATAATACGTCGTCGAAGTAACGAAATAGATTTTAAAAAATTCACCAATAAAAAATCATTATTTCCTTTCGCCACTCTATAATGTGCGCATAGATCTTAACACATCGATCTCCAAAACCCCTTTTTCCACACTATACGGCTCCACCAAAGCAAATCGTAACCGCAATATCGAAAAATAAATGTATATCAACTGTGTGTGAACCTACCATTTTCCTCGTCTACCGTCTCAATTCCACATAAACAAAAAACTGCCCCTCAACTCGGCAAAGCGAATGACAAATCGTTCGATCCTGCAGCAATGCGTCTATTGCCTGTACGCGGGAGATAGAGACAGAAATAGATAGAGAGAGAAACAGATCCCCGTAGCCAGGCGAAATATTCGTGGAGACTTGGTAAGTAAAACTATAAACGAAAAGCATTCTTCCGTGATCTTATATAGCCTTTTCTCCCACTACGATGACTAACGCCACATCCCCGCGTGCACGTTCACTCGGCGAGCTTCCTGCGACCGTCGGATGTGTTCCCGGCGCGCAGGCAGATGCCGGGCCTCCGGTCACGCGGATCATCATCCCGTCTTTGCAGCCGCTGCGGCCCCGCTACGTAGCTCTGTACGGTGTCGCGTTCACTTTTGCAGGAGGTGCAATCGCGCCGCCGTTCTACACTTGACATCCCGCGGTGGCGTTGCGTAATTTCGCTGGTTCTGGACAAGGTTAGACCGAGGAGGAAGACGATACATCCGCGCGCGTGTGGCCGAGAGCGTGCAGTGAACTCGTTTTCCACCGAGGCAGCTTGAGTTTCCATTATTGCGCAGCCGCGTTGCTGATGTCGCTGACGCCGATGACACGACGATGATCCTCGGGTTGGCGCGGGTCATCTGCGCTGGAGACGTCGCAGCTGTGGCTGCGAAGTGTGCTTTTTCTTTTTTTTTAAAGCGAATACCGCGAATTACTTAAGCGACCGCCGGCGAATTTCAATAATTCGGCGGTAGGAAATAGTTTCGCGATCGCAATTACGAGAATAATTGCTATTATTTGAAATCTGGAAAGGATTGTGGCTTGAGAGATGTGAAGCGGCGCGCGTGAAATTGCCGGAGTTTTATTTCTGCGTTTTCCCGCGTTTATGCCAAATCATTTAATTGATTAAGCCAAAGGAATTAAATTTTATACTCTTTGATAATCGACGAGGGGGGGCATTAGCTTCTTGAGGCATAAAATCCCGAGTTTTTCTCTCCGCGATACATTGAAGTGCTTCCTTTTCAGATCGGCTCGATTCAGACGAATCGCGCGGGGGGGAAAATATAAAAAATTGTCGATTGCTCAACGATAACGTAATGTAACTCGACGCTTAGACGCGGTGCGGTAAGACGTTTCATGTATAATTTTGGACAAGGTAACGTAATGAAACTTCAATGTCTAAAAATGTACCGAGAAGGAATGTTATTAAAAAAAGTTTCCTACGCCCGAAACAAAGCAGAAATTATGAAAGTTCGAAGATTTTTCCCTTTTTTGCCTACGTCGTTATTTGCATTCTAAGATATGTATTTATTTCTGCGACGAGTTGAAGAATTTTTCTCAGCTTCGGTCGAGAAAATTTTCGACTCAAATCCGCTTCCCAGCCAATTAAGTATGGAGAATCTCATTGTATTTTCTTCCTTTCCATAAACGCTTCCGTTCGTAAAATTAAAATAACGTGTGTTTGGAGATCCTTATTGTTGTGCATGCGGTAGATGGTAATAAAACTTACGAAACTTGCCAAAACGTAACGAACTAGTTCGTGGTTCTTAATGAAGAATAGACGAGCTCGTTACAAATACTTCTGCTTTTTTTGTATTTGTTCAACCAAACCTATCAATTTCCTTTTTCAATGAAAGTACATTATTAAAATTTCACTTGAAATGGGAATGTACCTTTTATTTATTTATTTACACTGAATTGTATGGATAGAGTTACCTATTTCCGAAATCAATTTATAATTTCTATTCATTAGATGAGGCCTTCAAAAAAATTTTGCTTTTTGACTAATGAATAATTTCATGCAATTCCTGTCCGAACCTTAACCTAAACGCTACACATTTACGTTGTTAGTTTCAATTGTTACATTTATATTGCTTTTCAATTGTTTTTATCTACTGACGAACATAATTGGATAAGAAATAAGGCCTTCTTAACAACTAAACAACAAACGGTAAATATATACCGACCCTTAATGACCTTACGTAACGCCTGGATGCTATTACGCGTCATCCGTCGGTTATGCGCACCTCGGACGAAAATCCAGTTAATCTTCACTCAAGTTCGGACCGCTGATGCGAGTTTGCCACGGCGTCAGCAGTGATGTTGATGATGACGGCAATGAGTTGGGCCGATGCTTCCAATGCTACTGACTCGATTAGCCGGAACAGATTAGGATCCAATGTAGCCATGAGCTACACACAGATAGGATTCATGTAAACGATTAATTCGTTATGACGGTACGTAATTTGCTGTTTTGTCCATTGTTTCAAGGCGTTGCAACTTGTAAATGGATCGAATCGACGGGATAATAAGCTTTTAATCATTTTTAAGCGGACATAACTAAATTTTTTTAAAAGCCAAAAAATACAAGTCTAAGAACAACAGCATATTGTGGAATTGGTACAATAGTAGCCAAGTTGTACGATACAGCGTGATTTTGGTGTTATAGTACTGCATTGGTACAGCATTTAATGTACAATATTATACGCACTAATTGATGGTGGTTAGACAACCTTATTTATAGATTCATGAAAGGGTCGATAAGTATATACGAATGTTTATCCAAGTGTATGTTTGTTTATACATGTGTATGTATATAGCGAATATATCTATGGATATATGGGTACACAGGAAATATGTGTACACGCACTGTTAATTGAAACTTTGAACGAAAAAGATAGTCCGGATAACTGGGGCAGGAAGGTTATATATAGCTGGATGCGCTGAATATTTGCAAATCAAATTAAAACTGGTCTTATTTTGACTGACTGTTTACCAATAGTACTCACTCTAATTAAAAAATTCTTGTTGGGTTTGTCGATCTTTTCACATCAGTTTGCTTTGAAGGAAGTAAAGTTCGATAAACAGGAATTTTCAATAATAAATCTAGACGGATAAAGCTGAAAGGAGATGGAGAAAAAATCAGTGCATTCTTCTATAATTTGATTCCTTTCAATCCGTTTTAATAGTGTTTTAAACATAGTTTGCCATTGTTAACTTAATTTGAATAGCTGCTTTATTGTTTTAAAAATATCTTTTTTAGAATAAGATAAAGCAGCAATTAATCTGCTTTTTATGCAGTGTGACGTAAGGTAAGTTCAAGGCCTGTCATTCTTTACAAATTTGGAAGTGTATTATGTACCATTAATTAACTCCGGAGTTGTAAGATTGTAAGATCTTTGAAAGGGACTATGAATTTTAGATGTACACTAAAGTGTAATTAATAATTGGATGAGTAGATTTTTTATTATATTTTTTCAATTTTACTTAAAGTATATTGTGCAATTTTTTTATTGTAAATATATTGTAAAATAAACGAAAACAACTGCATATACATACTCAGTCTAGATTTCGTAATATTACATATATCGCAAATACATTTGATATGAGTAATTACTTTTCGTTCGTAATATAGTTTCAAGAAAGTATCGTATTCCGAGAAATACATTTCTAATGTTAATCGCACCTTGTATGGCTAACTAGAAAAATAAGAAAATCTTGAATCTGTACTGCAAGAATTTTTCTTATTTACCGATTGCGAAATCGTAAGAGTCTCAATCTTCTACTACGAATTTAATTTTTACGAGGAGAAGAGCTTAAGAGCTCCTCTTATGAGGAGAATCCGCAGCTCGGTCTTCAAAATCACGGGCAATCTATTTAATGCCAATAAACCGGCGCCAGCCACTATTAAATTTCTTGCGTACGCAACTCGTTCGAAAAAAAAATATATATGTATAATAATACGCGTAGTACATCAATTTGTACGCGTTCGTAATAATAACCAATCCTATTTGCGGAAAATTGAGATTTCACGAAGCTGAATTTACGAGAAACGTCATAAAGTATGTACACGCACCCAAGCGAATCCGATTTCATGGGGAGAGAAAACAGATACATATATACAGACAGAAAATAAATTAAGAAACTGAGAGATATCTATGGGTGCTATAACATGAAATGAACTGATTCTTAATGCTGATAAGTGCCTTGAAAGGTGAACAACAACAATGCCAGAATTATACATTTGAAGAGAGTCTTTATACTTCATTTTTAATAATTTAATAGAATAATTTAATGTTGTATTCTAAGGATTGGTATGTAAAAAATATGTGTGGTACTACATTTAGAGAAACAATATAAATTATTTGAAAAATGCATTTTTTTAAATATCTTACATGCAGAGGCCTACTGATATGTCATACAAATTTAAAAGTTAATATTTTATACAAATTTACGCAAGAGGAAAAAGGAGCGTTGGCTATAAGTTTATTGAACGTTTACGAATCAAGCACACGAAGTATTCAATAAATGTATAGCTACATAATGTTCGTTTTAAAAATTTATAACATATTTCAGTGGATTCTAAGTAAGAGATTAAAAAAGAAGAATACATTTTTCTACTAGAATTAAAAAGTAACATACTTTTTTAATATTTATTTTTAATAAACAGAAAGTTGTTATAACTCATATTCACATTTTTTATAATTTTGTGTACAACAGATTATTATTTTTGCAAACCGCAACGAAAATGCGGTGTTTCAGGTGGACTTTCGATCAGTAAGAAATCCGCGCCGGTGTATTGAACATAGTAGGCGCGGTGCGCCTGTACTTAGATTAGTTGCGTGGTTTCATGCAGCAAAGTTAGTCTACACCATCTACCAAGCAATTCAGATGCGATATCTAATAATTTTATAAATTTGGTTTATTTTAATTAGCATAATTACGTAAAATAATTGCAGATGCCGTTTTTACTTCTTCGGGAAGGTTTTGCGAATTTCATTTTCGTATTCGTTGAAAATGTGGAGATATAGTGTTTCTGATAAAACATACTTGTGGCCATTTGTTGGTAGAAGATTTCCACTTGTCTATTCATCACGTGCATAAGGGCCAATCGCTGGCAACTATGTAGCATCCTATTTTCGCTTTATCTCGATTCAAAAAAAAAAAAAAAAAAAAATCACGATGGTCAAGAAGCTCACTTCACTTTTGCTGTACACTCGAATTTTCGTGATGCCTCAGTAGAACTCGTCGATCGAGGTTTGAAGCAATTTTTTTTTTCATCATAAATGTACGTATGGTATCAAATAACTCTATAGACACAATGAAAAAAGTTTATTGTACGCATATTCTCCAGTGTTTGAGTATTGATACAAACCATTTTTTGAGAAATAAAGGGATACTCTATTCATTTTTCGCAACAGTGATTCTCGTGTACAGGATAACGATAGGAGAGTTCTATCAAAAAATAAACTTTATAACGAAAATATATTGATAGAAAAATATATGGAGAGTGGAAAATTTTATCGGTAGTAGAGAAATGGAACGGCGCATTGAATTCAGTCTTAAGTGTTACTTAAATAAAAACGCGCTCGGCTAAAACCAATAGAAAACTTTATTAAAAGTACCTGCGATCGTGCCTCCGATGATTCAATATGAAATCGTTCTTATAAAACTAAATCCAACTTTAAAATGAATCAACAACCAGACAGCCGTTGCATCGTCAACGTCTCTGCCAAGAAAAACATCAATTCCCACGAAAATCATTTTCTTCCACAATCGAAAAATCGTCATCTCGCAATTTCACCCAATCAACGCTGAAAACCACACGAAAACCTGCGGTCGACCGTAAAACCGCCCAAGAAATTTCGAATCGTGCCCAGCCGAGCTGCTCCGGACTACGCGTACATACGTACTCGTACTTGAAAAAACTTTCGATACTCCAGCACTTCCGGTGGTGACGGCGTCGTCGCCGATGCCCCGAGTTTAACATCTTCGACTGGAGTGCGAGAACTGGCTGTCGTCGGGGCAACTC
The DNA here is from genome assembly GCA_018906965.1 of Philotrypesis tridentata. Taxonomy (NCBI): domain Eukaryota; kingdom Metazoa; phylum Arthropoda; class Insecta; order Hymenoptera; family Pteromalidae; genus Philotrypesis; species Philotrypesis tridentata. The sequence goes on along the minus strand of JACCIB010000023.1, from coordinate 2,695,655 downwards.
CTGTAATCGTCGCGCATTAATCGCTCGGCCAGCACGAAATCCCTTGCGATTGCTCGGATCCGCGGGCGCGATTACTCGCTTCATTAGCATGGCAATGAGGCGCCGACCGCCGAGAGCGAGCTTCCCCCCCTCCAATTACCGAGACAGAGTCGGGATAGCTTTTTATCGTTGCTCTCCATGCAGCCGCGCGGCCCGTGTAATGGCAAATAATACAGACGGTGTATAAAGTTTTATGTTAGTGCAGCTTAGCGTCTCGGTAGCTGGTGTAAAAGTATATAGCGGGGGGGTCTCCGTTCGAGAGGATTGATTTTGTTGCGCTTGCAGCTCAATGGAGATGCGGCGTTTATTGTCCGCCGACGACGAGGCGTAAAGAAGTGCGTTGATTTTGGGAAGGGTTTGCGGTAGAAAACGATGGATTGATACGCGCTGCAGTGGTCTGACGAGGTGATACTTTCTTTTTTAAATTGAAATGTTATTAGCTTTAACGTTAGGCCTAAACATTGCATTCTTAAATATTTTTCTGATTAGAAAATTTCTTTATAAAATATGATTAGCATAGACATCAATTGATGAGAGGCATTGCTGTCTTGTTTAATTTGTTGCTAATGCTAATTCTTACAAATTCTTGGTTTGTTCCGCTTTATTTTTGCAGTGCATAATTCATGACACAAGTCGAGTAAGTAGTCGATTTGAAAATCACGATCTCGATCTTGAAACTGACTCTTAGGTGATAGAGTGCATAAATTCATCAAGATTCGAAACTGATAATTTAACTGCTAAATCTGTGTACACTTTGATGGATAGAACAAACATAAATATGCGTACGGAACACACCGCAGTTGATTGCAACTGCACGAATGCCAATTTAGAAGTCGTGAAAGTTATTTCTTTCTTTACAAAAAACGCGAATAGATTGTGCAAGTGCGAATGCTTCAATTCATATAGCCAGATTAAATGTGGATGCAAAATTAAATGTTTAAAATCATTCAATTTTTTTAATATGTAGAATTTTATTTAGAATTCAGTGTAAAAATAAATATAGAAATGTAAAAAATATCAATTACTGAGTAGTTGACTTGCCTTTGCAATTTTGTAGAAGAGTCACTGTAAACACATTCCATTCACATCATCTTACATATTTAGCGAATTAATATTGCGAAGCTTTATTTATGATGATACAGTCAATAATTACTTGTCAACGCCCGCTTTTGTCAGGTATCGTTTTCGAGGGGTTTTGCATGGATGTGAAGCTATAGTGAAAATCAACAAAGTATAATGATGAAAAATTTGGTTACTTTTACATTGTTTCGTTGAGATAGTTAATATTGATTTTCACTTGCGTTAATTTTCATTACATCTTATTAATTCGTTCCCGTACATGAATCCCGCCTCTAATTGAATACACACTGATTCATGTAAATAAATGTCCTATTTAAGAGTAGATAAACGATTAATTATAAAAAAGAAATTTTTAATGAGAGAGTAGGTATCCTGCGCACAAATTCTTATGCGCCGCGATGAATAACCAACATCTCGCTTGTAGCCAGATAAGTGCCTCATTTCTGTAACAAACGCTCCTCGTAACAATAGCGATCAGCGAGTTGTATCTTCTAAACTATCGCTTATAAAGTTACATAGTATTGCAATTTCTCACGTACTATTTTAAATGCGCGCGGCAAAAGTCATCGTACCTTTATTTACAATAAAACACTCTCGTTCCGTCGGGGCACACCTGGCTTTTTTTTCAGCTGAATAATGCAAAGTACGATATATGCGAGTCGAGAAGGAATGAATAAATTGAAACCCGTATGACTTTATGGAAAGTCGCGGTAACGAAAAGGCTGTGTATATATGTAGGAGAGAGAAGGAGACGAAAGAAAAGGAGGAAGGATAACTAGTCCGCGCCGAAGTATCCGAGGATGAATGGTTTTCTTAGCGCTAGGAAGCACAGCCGCAACCGGAGCCCAGGAAGATAAACAACAAAGAGTCGAACTCGACTGGTCTGGCGCCGATCGCCCGCAGATAAGGGTATTGAGAGCTGTCATACGGGAGAAAGACGAAAGCGGAAAAACATAAAATTTGAATAGCGCGAGCGCGAAAAGTACGTATAAACCATCGCGGCGCGGTGGGAAATTCATCATCGTTGCTGCAGCAGCGCCGCAAGAGCGAAAGGGTCTTGCGGTCGGAGCAAGCGATGCTACAAAAAAAAAAGATTGCGAGACTACCCGAGATCCGGGGCCAAGAAGAAGGTTACTTTATTTAATGCGTCAGCGGTAATATGACTTTATGGTCATATTTTATTCATACTTCGGCGTTCGAGTTTCTCTCCTCTATACGCCGGTATATATGTGCTACAATGAACGTGCAAAGCTAAACTTTTTAGTGTACGGCTTTCATTCAGAATTAATTCGATTTTTTTCTTCACTTTTTCAAGTAATATTGAGAGTTATGTCGCGGCAACTTTTCGGTAACACCGATAAATTTCGACATAAAAGCGTTTACCACTTTTTTTTTCCTTCTGGCAAGAAAACTGACGCTTTGATTTTTAAGGCGTCGAGGCAGATCGTGCGCGTCGCTTACGAGATTAAGGTTTATTGCGATGAAATTTCTGTTTTTTTTATTATCTGCTATCTACGTTAGAGTGCGAGGATGGCATTTGTATATTCATAAAAAAATGTGTCAGGGAAACTGATGCCAATTCATTGTCTTTCAATTAGCTTTTTACAAATTAATGAATTATTTCTATGTAATTTTATACTATTACATTTTGAATAATCCATAATAGTTTCCTATATTTACCGTGACACTTATAAAATGTAATATGGTTTTCTATTTACCTTCATATAAGCACTATATATACTAGCATTCAGAATTAAAATATTCAGCCAATGATGAGATATCGTGAAATGCAAAATTATTTGCCGTAATACATAATTATTCCAACTCACGATTTTTCTTTCAAGATTTCACATTAATGGCTGAATATTTTGATTTAAATATTTACAACTGATAATCTTTACTACTGACGGTCACAACGGGTTTGCGACTCCGTTGGAAAACAAACCACCCTTATTAGCTTAAAAAAGAAATCATTTTTTATTATGCATAAATAACTTGAATGGGTATGAAATGTTTTACACTTAAACAACATCGTTTTATCTAAAGTAAACTACGGAGTAATTAAAAAAACAAATTCACGCTTAAATCATTCAGTCTTATACATTATTCATCGTTGTCTAAGCTGAATAGCTGCGGAAAACGGCAACACATCAAAGCGATATTTCGAGTTTCGCACAATTGCCGTCGATCAGACAATGCAATGCACTATTTAACTTTCCCAAGATTCCATTTCACCGATAGACGTAGACGACGCTATCATTGGGTGTGGAAGCTATAGATTTATTGTGCGAAGGATTTCTTTGGAGCGATCAGTAGATGATTACGAGACAGAAAATAATGATGATAATGATAATGATAATAATAATAACAATAATAATAATCATTATTATTATAATGAGATCTGTGAACTTTCTCTGTAAGGATAAGCATTTCACTCTGTATGTAAACCTGTGTGTAAACCAAATTTTCCGAAGAAAAGTTAAAAGGTCTCATCGCATGTTAGTGCGATTATTTCATAATCTTAAGTCTTACGAATTACATAGTCTACCTATCAAAATAATTATTCTGATCGAATGCGATGAAAACATGAAATAATGTTGTATATGCAATATCATTTATATTCACAATAGCACAACCTAATCGCGTACATTCTAAATTTAACTTTGTTTTCATAAAACTGCTTGGCAAACAATGCAAGAAATTTTAAAACTACATCTCGACTGTGCATTACTTGCACTACAACTACTATAACTGGTAAAAAAGTGAATATTGTACAGCAAAGTCACCGATACCTTCAGGAGATGCGACATTGCACAAATAAATGGGTGAAAAAAATATCACGTACGCGTACTATCGTAGGAATAGGAGACATATTTCCGTAGCAGCTGCAAAAGGTCTTTCTCTAGAGCATTTCTCAAGCCGGCAAGTAGTTTCGAGGAAGATTATAGTGACTGAGTCCGCGAGCGTATATACGTTTACGTGTGCACAAGTAAGAAGACACACATGATACGTACGAGGCAGAATATGAATGCATACGCGTCTTTCTTCTTTCTGCCGCAGCTCTCTCGCATCGCGTGAAAGTAAAAGTGCACCGGCACGGTCCAGTCTATTTATTCTAAAGTAAGAACGCTTTTACTTGTAAGGCCAGTAATTTCTATGTTTTTCTTAACACTCATATCTTTCATACTGTTTATTTTTCTGAAAGTCGCAATTAATTACAAACCAGATTGTTATTACGAGCTTAGCCAAGGATAGCCGAGAGGATTTTGAGACGTGACACGCTCCCTTATTGTTCTGAAAATTTTTTGCTATGAGTCTACTAACGAGAGGAGTTAAACACGCTATTTAGTTTAGATTAGTAACAGTTTATTTAAGGTATGTTGGCTGAAATTTCTAGATCGAAATCATCATCAGCATTAGAATTATTTCATGTAACTGTGATTACATGTTTTCATAAAATGAACTTGAATTACATTTAAACAGACAATTAGTTCACAACGTTGATGTTTCCATCAGTTTAACAGTTAGTGAATTTTGTTTTTAATACAAATCCGCAGTCGCTTTTACGATTGAATATTCGTCCTGCGCTCTCGTTTATACTCTGCGATGAAAAAATTGTATACCTTTATCCTCATTTACGAGCCAGTAGGTTCTCGTTCAGTGTACCTTCCTACAACAGCTTTTCAATTTCTCGGGTTCTTGAGGGTCAACAGGAGTATTTTGCGCCATGCAGTGTAGAGTATCATTTGTTACCCTTACCTCGGCAACACATATACACGTGCACATCTATATATATATTGTAGAGCAGGCAATTCATTCTTTCTCCTTTTTCATATGGTCAGGCAATGAAAAAAGAGTTGGCGCAGCGGAGAGAAAAAGAGAAAGAGAGCACAAGTTGAAAATGACGTCTAATTAAAAAGGAAGGAGATACGGTTAATGAATGCCCGGAGAGCAGTGCAGCACACCGGTGGCTCTTGAGCGTATTAATCAAAAGCCGCAATTAAAAAAGAGAAGCGACCAATTCATTAATCAATGGGGCAAGAAAATAAAATTCCAAAAGACAAATTGAATAATCAAACTATGTTTTCTACTATTTACGAGCATTTTGCTCGCGCGACTCCTACTGTTTTTTTTCGTATTTCATTGCGATTGTCTTGATAATTATTAACATTCACAATGAAGCCGGAAAGACGCAGAAAAAAGCAATGCTATTATGCATCGTATAATTTAGACTAGATGTAGATCGGAAAAATAAAGTTCATTTACAAAATCCGAAATGAGGTCAAATAAAATATGGGCTACTACACTTTCTATCAAGCATTAATCACAACTTTCTTGTTCTATACTGTATATAAGCAATGAATTAATTGGTTGAAATCATTTATACACTATACTTACTTGTCAACAAGAAATAAAATAACTGTAGTTTTAAACAATAGTTTTTTTTTATTAAAAACAAAACAAACAGCCTCATCTTGTAAATTCACGCTTTTGACAAGGCTTAATTACAATAACAAAATTATAAAGTCATGTGTATCTAACTAAGTTTTTTAGATTTTATATGCAAGCATGAATTTCTCGTCTAATACTAATTCATTTGCACTTGTTCAATTGAATAATCACAATTCTTTAACTTACGCGCTAATTTAGCCTCAGATAACATTTACAATCTATAACATTTAACAGAATAACATTGTCTAACTTTTTGTCTTTTGTTTGCTACCAAAATTAACATCATCCAAATTTGTTTGTTGCGTTGGCCGATAAGTCGAGTACGAGTAGTTGTTGCGCGATGGTTCAACAGTTGACGGATAATTGTTCTGTTGATTTCTGGGAGTAGCAGTTTCCGACGCATCGTAATCACCATAGTCCGGAGGCGAAGACTGATCAGTGGAACCTTTAGATGGTGGAATATAAATTCCTGGCGACTGCTGCAAAGTAACACTAGTTGATGGTTTTTGCCCATACGATTGTTGCTTATTGTTGTTGTAAGTTGCTATCAGTTGACTGGGATTATATTGTCCGGGAGTCACTCGAGTGAGAATAGTTGGGTTGACCACGTAACCCAGTCCAGTTTTGGCAATAGTATTTGGCACTGAGATGTATCGCGTATTATCTTTCACAGACTGTTCCTGGTTAACCTCTTGCTGGATTCGAGCGAGATTCGCTTGTTGGGCAGCATTTTGTGCCAACAGTCTAGTCAAGGCTTGGCGCATTAATCGCTCGAGTTGCTGAATCTTTATGTAATTAGTTGATCCCGCATTGTAATCACCGTTCTGTTGTCCTGATAAACTTACAAGCCGATAAGTTTTCGGAATGTTTGCCGTGCGTGGAATAATGTCGGAATCTTGATCAATTTGATTGTAGTCGTTGGGATTTCGGTGGCTGCTAGAATCGGTATCCAAGTCTTTTGCGTTTGATATAATGAAGTTGCCCCCGTCGACGTATTGTCCATCACCAATATCACGATCAGAATTTCTCAACTTGTTTTTGTTGTTATTGGCTTTTCTACTCTTCTCTCTGCGCCTATCATCTTCTTCATCGTCTTCTTCACTTTGATGCTTCGATGGTCCCCCATGATAGCCAGGTGGAGGAGGTGGTGGATAAGGTGGTTGACCATAGAAGTTGGGATAGTAATATGGTGATTGCGAAGGATAGAAATAGTAAGGATATGAACTTGATGCACCGTACGGGGAAGCTCCGTAGGAGCTTGGAGGAGCTGGACCAGGAAGGTGAGATGAAGCAGGGCCGAAACCAGAGGCGGGAGAACTGAAAGGAGTATTGTAAGAACTTAAAAGACTGTATGGATTGGTTCCGTACGTCGACAGCGCGGATTGATAATAAGGCGTAGTAGGTGCGGCATTTGAAGCTGATGAGGATTTAGTGTATGGATCGTAGGATGGATACAAGGGAGCCTGGCTAAAACTTTCCGAATACGAATCACGAGCATCCAGCTTAGGAGCATAGAGTTCAGGATTTAATTGAGTGAGAGCTTGCGGCTGTTGGCCTGGTTGTTGTTCAAGGCCTCGCTTTATTAATTTGGGATTGTAAGGATATTGTGGATGTATAGGTAAAAAAGGTTCGTCATTGGGATTTGTACTTTTTCTATACCGCTGGGCACAAATAGCAGCTGGTGACAGCAAAAAAAGAATCTGAAACATATATTTTAACAATTAAGTTTTAGTTACCAATAATAATGATGGGATTTCGACCAGGGTATCTTGAATGGAACATTAAAGTTGCAACTTGGACTCGGACTTGCGAATTTAATACAATCGAAGAATTCCGACAAAAAAGTTAATAACTCAAATTTAGAACAAATAATAATTAGTGTTGAATATCTACTGACGATAAGATTCATCGCAGCTGGCTTCGACCTCAAGAACTTTGACAGAGAAGAGTAGTTCAATCACGAGTACGGTTTCATTGAGCCAATATTTATGCTCCTTTCCAGCAGAGCGAGCTTTACCCGCAGCTTCGAGACTTGAAACCTCGCGACTCCGCTGTTCAACGGTCAATGATAGATCCGTCGACACTGAATTTCTCCTTTATACCCAACCGCATGAAAAATCGGCCAGAACTAGTTTGACTTTAATCTCTCCCGCCGCAACGCTGCAGGCGCACGTAGGGACGTTTGCGCGTGTGTGAGCACACGCCTCGCGACTCGCTCGACGCAGTGAAAATGAAGGTAGATCCACGGGGAGAGAAGCCGGTGTATCTCGTCGAACTGCGATCGTTAAGAATAAATTGCACTCTCTTTGGCCTCTCCGGTCTATTTGCACGCGTGTACACACACCCGAGTACAAGAGCAACGCAATCTGCTCGTGCGATTTGGATTTGAACGATCGCGAATTATGCGCTGACTATGGGTACGAGTGTTTAAGTCAAGATTGCCGAGGGAAAATTAAGAACATTTTTTTTTGCTGCGTCCCGAGAGCCTACACGTGGGATACATGTCTCTGTGAAAATTTTCACTTGCGCTGAGATTTTGAAATAGAGCAATGAACTTCGTAAAAAAAGAGTCATTTTTTTGCGTATCTTTTTGCAAAGCCACAGCTGTAATCGAAAATTTTTCGATACGTGAGGAAAAGAGTATATTGGCAATTTGGAGAAAAAACTAAGGATTTCATGGACAGGAAATTGAATTACTAAATTGTTTTGGCAATTATATTCAGTTTATGATTGCACTGAAATCATGATTTTTTTTTAATTAATAAATTTTGAGTTACGTAGAATTTGAATGAAGTTGGAAACATCGTTATATTGCAATGAATGAAATCCAATTAAATACGAATTACAGAAAGCGTGTTTATCCTGTTTTAATGCAATACGTCAGTACAATTTGAATTTGAACGATTGTGAATTATATGCCGACCGATTTCAGCGTACGCCAAAATTGCATAGAGAAAATTAGGTAAATTTTCACAATGTCTCGAGAATGTACGTGCGAAGTAGATAAGTCTCTATCTAGGCAAATTTCCTCTAGTGTTTAAAAATTTTGAAACAGAGCTATCAATTTTAATGGTGCCGTTTTGTTTGCTTATTCATAAACTGCCAAGGAAATAGATATTGAAAACTTCTACATTGATGATTTCAAAGAACGAATAAATAAAGAATTGTTTATGTGAAAATGATGTTTGTACTACAATTTGATCGTATTTATTTATACTTTCTAATATTTTATTGATATTCAAGTAATAAACAAAGACTGCGCAGAAAACCATTCACATCGAATTTGATATTATCTATGTTTTATTATACTACTACAACAATATTATTAAATTTAATTATCATAATTACAATCAAATTACGAATTATTTGTGCAGGTCGACAATTACACTGTTTCTAACGCAATAGAAATTCGTATTTACTTCATCTGAATATCAGAAGCCTCCCATTCAGGCTCAAACAGGGCAGATTTCCGTTACAGATAATGTCTCAATTTGCACGCCACAATTGCCGAAAAAGCGAAGTAGGGGGTGTGTGCTGAAAGTGAAAGAAAAAAAAAGAAAATCGAAGAAAAGATCGGAAGCACAGTCGAACAACAATAGACAGAGAAGGAGAGAGAGAGAGAGAATGGCTTCGCATCGATTTCCTTTCTTTCGCCCGTGGAGCTGCTGCAGCCGCGGCATTGATAGTGCGCCGGGCCAATGTGTGCGTGCGTGTAAAGTAGAGAGCAAGAGCGCGGGAGAAATAGGGGCCCGCGTGTATTGTTTCTCTGCCGGTCTCCTCTATAAAAGTGCAGCGGCTCTACACACACAGCGCTATTCTCCCGAGGTATATATCGAAGACAATTCTAAGCACGCGAACGACGCGCCGATCGAAATCACTTTCCCGCTTCCTTTTTCCTCGAGACGCGGTGTGTCTTCGAAAGCGGCCGATCGAGAAGCCTTGCCCCCTTCCTCATGAGCCAGACCAAAAAACGACGGCGAGCTGCAGTTTCGCTCTTGATTCAGCTCGTTCGCCTTTTTTTTCTCTTCCTCTCGCGAAGGAAGCGGCCGCTGTTGTTGCCGCTGCCGGATTTTAAAGGTGACGGCGCAGCGAAGCTGCATAGCCGCCGCAGTTCTCGATGAGTAGTAGCTGTCAGTTTTTACTTTCACCCAGAAGAGCGAGTTCAGTCTAAAGAGAGCGAAAGTTGAGAGGGAGAGAGAGAGAGAAAACTGAATCGGTATCTTTGACCGGTGTGTAGATGACCACACCTTCTTTGCCGCAAACAGCGATATATCACGTCGATCTCGTTAAAGAATTCCTCTGGTGATATTGTTGAAATGAAATTTCTTCAAAATGTATTGCAATCAGAAAGAAAATTACAAATCTGCCGCAGTGTAGTTATAAATTAGGTGCCTGGAAAATCCATTCTCAGTGTTTGTAACTAAATTTCATTATTAATGTTTGCATACAATGATAGTTATATCTACTATAATATTGGACATTCTAGAGTCTTATTGCAAAAATTACGTAAAACTTGTAAATAAATCATATTTTTCAAGCAAATTTGAATTAAAATTAGTTTCTCGCTTGCAAGGTCATACACCGCGTATCTATTTCTGCGAGGATGAAAGTTCATAAAGCAATAAATTTCTAATCTCACTTTTTTCTTGAGGTATAAGCAAGCAATCATCATTCTACCCACATAAATAATGTTATCTGATTTATGATATTTTATTGCAAAGATTTAGCGCATAAAAGTCGGGCATACGATCCTCGGTAGTCGATCTCATGTCTACGTATACGTATACGGACATTTGAATAATTTTCACTTTCTAATAAAAAAAAGCCAGAAAGAGAAAGTGGCTCAAAAGTATAATTTGACTGACAATTTATTTTTATTTGTTGATGCAATTCTGATCTCATATGCGATGCAAAAAGCCAACGGCAGTATACTTAATTTTTATTACAGAATAAATAATTGACCGTAACTTCAATAGCGCATACAAGAACTTCTAAGCCATATATGCGTAAGCCGTCTGATAGCGATGCTAAACTAGCAAACTAGGTCAGGTGCACACGCATGTGGAGATCGGCAGACACGCATATCGAGTAGGAGGCTTTGGACTGCGTGACGTTCGACAATCTGCATGCTAGAAGCCTACCGTATCGAGCTTATTACACACGTATAAGCGGAATTTAATCGAGAAAATTGTAATCAATTGCAATAAGAATTGATTCTCGTTAAGAACAAATTCAAAACTCATTGTTAATGTTTTATTTAATGAAAATTCAAAAGTCAATTTTTAAAGAACAATGAAAAGGCAAGACATAATTAAAGAATATTTTTTTTGTAAACTTTATTTCTACAAGGGTCTCGGATGGTGTAGTTATTTAATGATTCCTAATTGCTATGATTTAATTTGAACAAGAGTAATTATAATTTCAACTTAACGGAGAAAACAGCTTTCTCCCGAAATATTTGTGCTTATAATTTGCAATTTGCTTGTGGATGCTTGCGTGCATAAGCACGCACTCGCACATGCATACGCAATGCACATACTGGCACATATTTGAATTGTTCTAAATCCACTAATATTAAACAAATATTTGTCATACATTGTTAAAGTATTTGAATTTTATTTTATTTTAACGTATGTACTGCAATGTCGCATGTAATATAACATTTCCCGTTGTTATTCATGCAAATTATAATTTTAGTTAAGCTGTATTAATCTACGAGTATAAACGGATAGCTTTATTTTAAACGAAAATCTACTATCAAATAAAATTATTTTTATTAGATAAACATATACACACAGTACGTAATATCATAAACATAATAGTCTATCACATTTATATTTACTTATTTGTGCAGATCTGCACTGATTCTTGTTCATTAACTCCAAAAATAATATTGTATTTTTTCTCCTAAAAAGTATTTTTACAGAGAATTATACTTCTCATTCCATTTATAGTACAAATATTTGAAAATGTAAATTGAAATATATGATTCATTTTGAAAATTGTTCAAGAACAATGCAAAATTTAAAGAGTAATTTTTACAATAGAGCAATGGCAGTCCTCACGAAAAAAGTTAAAATGGACAGGCCTAACAGGTAGTGCATTTTTCGAATACACTCAAGATTTAGAAAGGAGAAATGCTTTCATCTCTGTACATTCAGAATTAGTTTTTTAATAGCTACTAGTTTCTTTTCTCTTGTATGAATTTCATAAACTAATTTTTTAAATAACACAAGATGTCCATAATAAAAAATAAAAATAATGTAGATATGTATTAAAAAAGTATTATTAATATTCTTTTGTAAAGATGAAGATTGATTTAAGTGTTATTGAATAGATGTATTGAGTAGATGTATTGCATTTATTCAGTGTAGGTGTATTTGGTATTATATATTTCTATAAAATAAGGAAAATAAAATCAATTATATTGAAAATAAATGAAAAGACGACATATTTTTCGTAAGCAAAACGTTTTTAATACAAAATATTACAACTAATTAACAGCAAATCACGTGTCACTACTTAACGATCAGTAAATATAAAAATCTATAATTAAAATGCAACGCAGTTTATAAATACAAAATTCATTAAAAATATTAGTTTGACTATGCTAAGGCACAGAAAAGTGCTCAAGACTTCAGCCTTAAAAGTGTCTGTACATCATATATATTGCAACTAATTAGGCATGCATTAAAATGAAAATAAAATCTCGTAGTACAAGCTTGAACTTCGAACATCAAACAGCTCTATTATACTTGTGGATATAATGTATGAGGAAGTTAAACAAAAGTTTTCATTGTGGGCATGCATAAAGCGCTAATGCAAAAAGTTCTTCTTTACTTATATGACGTGTTGTAAAGGCTGTATAGATTGCGGCCCCAGTCACGATTATGCGAAGAGCAAGAGAGAAAGGTTGCTTTTTGGACGTGTGGCCTAATTTTCCTTTAGTACCTTCCATTAGGCACAGAATATGAAATCGTATCATAATTCGATCCGCTACTTGTGACTTCTTCTTCATTTTCGATATATGGTGACAATGTTCTGATTGCGGGATATCGGAGATAGCGAGGAGAATGATTTGAATAAGAGCTACCAGAATCTGGCGCAGAATCGTAGATTTCTGCTGACTCTAGTGATCCTGGAGTTTCAATTGAGTTTGATGAGCTAGTTGATGAACTAGCAGACGGGCTTTTGTAATTAGAATTAAATTCGACAGAGGATCCTTTATTTGAAGATCCATAACTGTTGTTATCCACTTGAGATGCAGATGCTGAGCCATAATTAGTATTCGGAGTTTTATACGAGGACTCCGTTTGATAAGAACTTGAACTTGGCGAATTCTGACTACTCTTAAAAACTCCACTGCTAGAAGCAACTGAAGAAGCATAATTAATACTGGGATTACTATGACTGGAACTTTGAGAATAATAATTTGAACTAGAAATAGAAGGGCTACTGCTTGGTGTACCATAACTTGTCGATGGGACAGAATATGGTGAAGTAGGTGTACCATAACTAGTTACAGGGTGAGATGAACTTGATCCTGAGTTTCCGTTATAGTAATTAGGAACATTATTGGAACTTGTTAAACTTGAATAACTGTTGCTAGAACTTAATGGTCCATTATAAGATGTACTTGAAGTTGCAAAACCCGAAGGTTTTAAAGCGGTGTCTTGAGAATGTGTTTGCGCATGGCTTGCATATGTACTGCCTTCAGATGATGCAGGAGTATACTTTATATAAGTTGAACCTGATGGTGCACTAGATGGTGATGATACATAGGCAGAAGCTACTATTGGTAACCGATAGCTTGAAGAGGAAGCGCTACTAGCACTTGCAGTTGGTGAATTGTGCGAAGATATTGGAACGGAAATCGCGTAATTAGGAGAAGACGATGAAGATGCTGTTACGGGCACTGAAATGCTCAAGCTCGATGGTGATCCACTCTGTTGATGATTTGGAGCAGCTATAATGTAGCCTCCTACCACTGGTTGAGATGAGCTTCCAGACGTTGTTGGAGAACTGTATGACACTCCATTACCAGACGTAAACGATGATAGTGCAATACCTTGTGACGGAGTCATAATTACAGGAACAGCATAGTTTCTAGATCCAAGTTGAGTTGACGTTGCGTACACAGGTACATACTGTTGCTGAGGCTGACCAGCATTTGATGGTTGAGGTGTAAAAGTCACTGGTCCCGTTTTATCGGGTGACGAAAATAGATTCAAACTTGAAGCTGGATATGAACTTGGACTATTTACTTGATTACTTAATAAACTGGCGAGGTTTAAGTTTGATGATGGCAGATTAAAACCAGTACTAGTCGAACCGTAACCAGGATTGAGTGATTGAAGGTTGAAGCCAGATCCTTGGTTCAAGCCGTATGCTCCTAAATTTCCTAATGCTTGAGGCCCTAAACTAGGAAAACCTTGTAATGATTGTGACGCCGAACTAAAAGGACTTGAACTAATTGAAAGTGGATTATTTCCACTGTAAGCACCAAGAGCACCATAACCCGGAAATGAGCTTGCACCTGGATTTGCTGATTGAAAACTGGGAAAAGCCGGACCTCCAAAAGGAAGACTAAATGGATAATCTCCGATTCCTCGCTTATTTTTGTGATCCTTGCTCCTTCGTGGTGATGTATTTTCTCGATAATTGGATTGATGATCTTTACAAGATACGATCGATAAGGTCACTATTAATTCCAGAAAAATCTGTAAATAATAAATTTAATTAAATCAATAATAAATTCAATTAAAAACTTAAAATATCATGATAAAAAAATCAGATGACTCAATGCAATATTTGTTTGATACAAATTTAATATCTTTTAATTAACGTTAATTAACACGTGACTAAATCATCAACTAAATCAACATTAATTCATTCATTCACATTGTTTTGATATCATTAATGTTTTGATAGTACGTAGCCTGGACGAAATATTTAACTTACAATAGCCCGCATGTTGCGTACTTAGTAGTACAAGATATATTTTTTATATAAGCTTTTCCGATAGTATTTGATGTTTTAAAAATGCTTGTATAAGACAGAGCAGCGTGATCTCTCTGTTGCTATTCCTGACTAGATGAAACCTTTTATATTGGACACCCCACTTTTGCTTTTGCTCTTGAACTAGCAGAAACGAAAGGTCTAGGTGAAGGTAAGCAAGTCTAGTAAGTGTACTTTAGCGAATGTGTGCGCGACTGGCTGTCGCCTCGCCATTATACATTTACGGTCTTAGGTGGTTGGGAGGTAAGATACTGTACATACGTACAACAAGCAGTGGAAATGCCCAAATATGAAAAACAACTTGCTGTCACTAAGTAGGGGAACCCGAGTAAAGAGTCATGTTTCGTTTCGTAAAAAAATCCAATAAAATGTAAGGAACAATTACTTGATATTCTTTGCATGCAAGCATTCTTTGATTTCATGAAATCAATTTTCATTAATGATCCATTATTTTTTCTTGTATTTATTTTCTTTTACGTTAATTATTATTTTACAAAATATACTTGCTTTTATAAATAAAATTCATATTTGACAAATAGTTTACGGCCTCAATTTAACATCGTTTAATTACTTACTACTTTGCATCTCCATATGTATTGAGAAATTTGAATTAATGCATTTGTTTGAAAAATAACGAATACAATTCGTAAACACGTTCCCATGCACGAACCTAATAAATTAGTTATAGAAATCTAGGCGTGAATAAATTGTCAGCAGCTTATTAAAAGACATCGTAATCGAACTAAATCAAATGTTAATTAGTTGTCAGATTTCAATTTAACTTTTCCTTTCACGTACTCCGTATTCTATGTAAGGTTATTCAGTGAAAAAGAAGGATTGGATACTTGTTCTAGCAATGCGGGTTAAAATTTCACGATAAAAGCTTAAAAGGATCGACGGCCGCTGAAATCCCGGCCAGAGCGGAAACCGGTGTTCGAGTAGTAAAACGGCGCGGGAGACTCATCGGGCAGTGTTGACAAACGAATACCGCTTACGCCCGTCTAGAATAGCTGAGTTGTCGTTCGAAGCTGAAAGTGAAGCAGAGTAGAGGAACTTGATAAGGGGAATAAACAGGATTGAAGAGTGTTTGTATGGATTTATGATGCTTTAGAAACGTGTTTCGTCTCTTGTGTGAAAATTAGAAAATTACTGCAAGCTTGATCAGACTATTTGCATTCTCGCCTTTGATTCCTCTTGTTGGAATTTTCAGCATATTTAACATTCTATTATTCATTAACAGTTCTAGAGTCAATTAATAGTTCGAATTTTGTGCCACAGTTATAGCAAATGAAAAATGTTATGCAGCTTTGTTTGAATATTGCTTTTGTTTCTTTAAACTTCAATTTTATAGTGTTACGTGTAGTCTAAAAAGGACTTGACTTGCTTATATCGTTAGAGCTATATCGTTTCATACGGAATTCATTCATCTCGCATGAATGAATTCTGTTGGAGTAATGGCGTTTGATACGAGATTTCTTTCTTATATGAGCTAAAATAAATGATAATGTATTTTTTATGAAAATTTTCATAATTTTAATTCACGTCAATAAGTTCCAATTTTATATTTTAATTCATTGAAGAAATTTTTTTTAAATAATATGTGTAAAGATCACGTTGAATCTTTAATTGACTTTCAAGTATTCCTAAATTTGAATTCTTTATTCTTAGATATAAAAATATTCCGATTAAAACAAACTATTTTCATAGAATCTAAATAGTATTCAATACATGAACTTTTTAACAACTTAATAGAATTTTTAAGAACTGAATATAACTTTTAGTAAACATATACATATACGAGGCATATTCTAAACGAAGTAACCTATTTATACTTACATATTTGCAAGCAAATTATGTATTCTTAAGATTACTTGGATCTAAGTCAACTGCCCATTCGTGATCAGAATGATTTACAACCTATCGAGGTCAGAACATTTTTATCGATTTAAGGTCGAGGCATTTCTATAAGTATTAGCATGTAACTGAACTCATATTACTTGAATGATAAGTGAGAGTCTCACATTCTTGTTTACCGGAAGTACTAGTTTTCATTTTCGCTGCACATACAATTAAGTTGTCAGACTTTCTAGCTAAATTATAACAAGAGCGAATTCTGAATTGGATGAGATACTGCATTTTTTGCATACTATAGGAGTCTACACGCTTTAAGTCATGCATTAGACTGAAATCATGCAAAATATTTTCTTGGCTCAAAAAACTACTGTTGTGTTGAATGGAATTTCTCATTCACATCGTAAATAATATGACTTCCTCGTCATTTTCAACAGCCAAACAAATGACACTCAAATAGCCTTTTACTATTTAGAATATATTCTACGTAAGCTTGTGCATTGATTCTATGCAATTAAACTATGAATTCTTTAATGAAAAAACTATGTCATTAGTTTTCTTTAATTCACTGGCTTTAATTCATATTCTTGTATATTTCTTACATTCTTTCTCCGAAAATCTTCTACACAGTAATTTAAATTAGGAACTTCCTTTTCTAGGAAATAATTTAAAAATATTACACCAACCAAAAAGCGTATGCGCACAATAATTCGAGACCGGTTTAAAGGATTTTTGTATACATACCTTAATATGTTTCAATGTTATGTATTTTTATGACATTTACAACAATTATGAACAAAAATTTTTATTAAAAAATAATAAATAAGATTTTGTGTATATACAAACATGCTTATAAACAAGATAGTAACAAATAATCACTAAATTCTAAAGTACACCTGAACAAGTAGAAATATAAAAAAATGGCAATTTCTAAAGTAAAGGAAAGTTTATAAAAATTTTTAAGATCTAAAAATTTATTTCCAAATGTGCGATTGTTTAGTTTGCGCAAAAGATGGTGCATAACTCCACGGCTGTATTGCCGTTGACGCTACTGGCTTATGTACAGATTGATATGCTACATTAGGGTAATAATAAATCGGTAGCACTTTCACTGGTTTGTAAAGGAAATTCGGATTGACTACCGTAGGATGAATTCCATATATTGGGTGCACTGGAGTAGTAGATGGAATCACCGATACAGGCTTAGACCCGACGACTGGTGGCTGAAGGGCCGTGGCAACTGATCCTAAAGATATCGACAGCGTTGGTCTATTAGGATTAGAGGAGGAGATATCGGATGGCCCCGCCGTAGTTGGTGTAGAGTTCGGTGGCTGATGCGACGGTACTTGTTGTGTTGGTGGGCTTAGGCCTTGTAAAGTAGGAATAGGAATGCCAAAGTGTGTTGGAGCATTATCAGCTGGTTTCAAAGGTGACGCGGGAATCAGTGTTGTTGCATAAGTCGGGCTACTCGGAACAAAGCCTGTGGAAACAAAGCTTGGTACAAATCCATTATACTGTGGAAATCCAGAACTCTCTGTAGTACTAGGTCTCAAATTTACTGGAACAGATAATTTTATTTCTGTTTGTGCATTACCAGATCCACCAGAGCCGTGATTTAACAAATGAGTTGTTGTAGTAGTTGTCGTTGGAGATGAAATTGGAGGTATCGCTGGATTTGTATCAAATCCTGATGGCGCATAAAATCCCTGGTAGACGGAAGAGCTGGTTGCACTGGTAGGTGAAAAAATTGTTTGCTGACTAATTGATGGTTTACTTGTTGTTTGTAATTGTAAAGTTGATGCTGAAGATTGGTACTGAAGATTTTCATTTTGCAAATATTCATTAAAATTCTGAGCATGTCTTGCTGTAGATTCTCGATTAGTGAGCGCCTGTTGGAGTTGAGCAATTATTCTATCCTTTTCCAGTGACTGTATTTTTTCTAAAGTGTCTTGCGTATTAAGAACTCCAGAGTCGGAAGATGGCAGAGGTCCTTGCAACTCAGAAGATGGTTGAGCGATAGAACCTTGTAAATGTTGATTTTGAAAATTATTTTGAATCGGCTGATTATTTTGATGAACGTCTGGAAACTCTTGGTTATGAGGAGCGTAATTCTCATTTGAAGCTGGTGCAGCATATAAATTCGAAATGGCTTGAGCATTTTGACTTAAAAACGCAGCAGCGTCTGAAATTTGCTGATTTCGAAAATCATTTTGAACAAAATTAGGTGTTGCTGTATTAAAGTTATTTCCAAGTGAATTCTGATTATCAAATTGAAACTGCTGAATTTGTTGTTGATTTTGAAACTGTTCATTACCACTCATGAAATCACGATACTTGTTGGAAAATAAGTGAGGAGCATTACTCGCTGGAAGCTTTTGATTTTGTGGTGGTAAGTAGTTGGCAGTGTGTTGTCCAAATGGTTGATTATTTTGACTAGCAATAGGACTTTCTTCAACGAAGTCAGTATCTCTTGTATGACTCGGCATGTCCTGATTTACAAGAGTTTCTGCGGGCATTTCATAATTATATCTAGTACTTTCTTGATTAGGAGGACCATATTGTTTAAATGGTCGATTTATCCTATTTGGTTGCCGATTAATGATTCGGCCGGGGTATCCAGGATGTGGGCAATCGCGATGACTACTGTAATAATACCGATTCGGTTTCGCGTAATAGTATCCAGGATCACGTTTCCTTTGAGGTTCATACGTATTTTCATTTGACGAAACATCTTGGTTATTAAGATTTATATCTATTAATTCTCTAAATTCAGGATCACTTGCGTTGAAATTTTGGTTGGCATACACGGAAAAGATTTCAGCAACCAGTAAGCAAGCCACCTATTAAATAAAACATTAGAATTAACTTTTACAAAATCGCAATAGCCTTATTTTAAAGATATGTAGATCAATTGTAATAAATAGAGTTCAAAATCTAAAATGTCATTTTAACATTATTAGATTGTAAAAGATGCAAATTCTAATATATTTTATAATGTATATTAACTACATTATCTATAAATCCGTAGAATAATAAGCGGTAATAATAATCGGTAGAATAGCTGTTTCAAAATACTTTTATGTGATTTTAATTTTAGTAGAAACCATTTTTATTTAACTACAAAGTTATCCAACCAAAATGTCTAGAATTTTGTTTTTATTATATAGTGGCATGGCAAAATTTCACGCAAAATTATGCATGAATCCTTAGCAAATTCTAATCTTGGCTTTTCATTTTTGCACTAATTAACGACGCCTTATAGTTTTAATGCATCAAAATCTGTTTAATCTGCGCGATACTCCTACTAACTACTTGAGCGAAATTTTCGTCTCATAATTCACATGCATAAACTAGAACAAATTAATGCAAACTAAATTGTAAATATTTGACCCGAAATTTTGCATTATGAAATAGCCAATACGGATATAACAAACAATAATTTATTCCGAAAATTTTTTATGTCACTGCACTTATAAATTTGGTTTAATTAACTATAAGCTATCAATCGTATTTTGTAAAAAAAAATTTTAATCAAGATATTCAGGTATTCGGATTTTAAATTTATAATACTTTATTCTCGTTAGAAAAAAAACCACAAAAATGCATCCTAAATCTAATATCTTATTTTTCTTAAAAGTTTACTTACAAAAAACACTTTCATGATTGCTACTGTAAACTAGACTTTCTTATAATACTGCACTGCACGAAACATTGGTTTTCTCACTTTTTCAAGCCAAACCGAGCATTCAAGAAACTAATAACAGATTAGTATCTCATGGATATCACTTAACGCATCGAGGCGAAAGAAAGAACCTTTTCTTCAAGGCTAGACGGACACTGACTGACTAAAGCCGGTGGCCACACTGACACATATATAAATACAGTTGGGTCGCGACCATCCTCGAATTACAATGGACTTTCTTGTCAGCTTTCATCGATTCGAGCTTAAGCAACGCCGGCCATTGAAAATTCGTGTTAGTACATATATATACGACTGCGTCGCCGACTATACGATATATAGATCGCTCTGGAACCAGGAAGTTCCGAATTTGAACTGCTTAGACTCAGGTCATTAATATAACACGCGTATAGTTTGACAGCTACACGGGCCATCTACTATCTACGAGGAATTTCGTGTTTCGTATTCCTTACAAGACATTCATGAGAATGCCTAATTGACTGCGTTTCCTTTCCATTGCCAAATTGCTAAAGTTGTCCCACGGCACATTATACTCCGTTTTAGCATGCGCAGCATTATACGAAGTGGTGGTTTGACGGAAAGATCTAATTGCTTGTTGATCTGCAATAATTTAACAGTTTCAAATCGATTGTGCACAATTTAAATTAACATTATTTAAAATTAAATTTGAAAAGGTTCAAAACGCAAATTCTAGGGTGTTGAATAGAAAATTTTTAATTCGCCAATTTTATGATATGTCAATTAAACATGACAATTTTTCTACGAGTTCAATTGCACTAAATAAGCATTTTGCTCTATTCATGTTCATTACAGCGACTTTACAATGACTATTTTTACAAAATATTGCTGGCTTCGCTTGAATAATTTAGTGCTTACTACAGATTTCAAAAACGAATTGATACATGTATCCTTACGTAACTGTATAACTGCATTCTTCAATGCAGACGTCTTTCGGAATATATACAAGGAAACCTATTAAAAACTGACAAAGAATGTTAAAGTATAAATCATTCAAGTATTAATCTAGCTTTTATATGCCCCAGTCAACAATGATTTTACTTTTCTTCCGACGTATTTATATCCATAGGCAAAAGGAATTTACGTGCATTAAACGATAAATTTTCATCACAGCCGAACGTAAATTACCTATCGTCATTCCAGCCACGCGCCTGCTCGTGTGCGTATCTCAGTGAAAGTTTTTAAAGTTTCCACGATTTTCGTTGAATACAGAATAAGTGCTCATCCATAAAAAAGTATTTCTATTGTGCAATCTGTCGAGACGCCCGTCTGCATAGTGACTCTTATGCGAATTTGCAGTTATATAGTATCGAAAACAGTTGTCCTACTAAACTGTATGCGTGTCATTGGGTAATCCGTGGTTTGCAAATCATTTTTTATTAAGAAACGTCACACCTCGATAATTTAATTATTACTTACTATATAAATAAATATTTTAATGCTCAAATGTTTAGAAACGTGCTTTCAGTTTTCTTCGAAAACGAAAATTCATTATTTTCATTTTTTTGCACATAAATCGATGTTCAAAGGGTACTTTGACTCAGCTAAATCAACTTTATATGCAATAATTAAGATTTAAAAAATTATAAATGATTTAAATATTTTTTGAATGAACTATTTTTTGTACCAAATTATCTTTACTTTTCAGAATCTTAATTATTATGAAATACTCGCACTCGTTGTACCTGAGCTTACTTAAAGAGGATCTAGCTTAGTCAGAGTGCTCTTCGATAATCTGATTTAATGGAAGTTAATGATGCTTGCACAAATGAAAGTTATGGTTTGTGATCTTTAAGACTGATTAAACCTGGAGTACATCATTTATAAGAGTTGCTGTACATTTTTTATATCTCTCTTGCACACTTAAAATTCTTTACTACATTATTTAAACAAATTATAATATTTTATTTAAAACTTGGTAGAATTTTGTCATTTTATAAAACTTACTATCTAAAATCTTTAAACTCATAATTTCAGTCGAAAGGCTTAAAGTAGTTCAGTTACTAGTTAAGACTGATTTTTGACTAGCTCAAATTGCTAGTTGTAGTTAAAAGTGATTGTCTATTCTTAACTAGTAAAAACTGAGCCTCTCTGAAACTTGCGACGAAAATTATTGTTTAAAAAATTTTAGAAAGTAAAATTTTGCAATTCTAATACTTTTAAAAATGTATTACTTTGTTAAGACTCGATTAATAAGATACTTCTAATATATTCGGTCAAAAATAACTTTGCTAATGTATAGTGATTTCATTTGCTAAGATATAGTAACACTTGCTTGCATTATTCAAAAAACTTTACATATTCTATACTTCTAGTTTTTAGTCATCTATGATCATCTTCTAATCATCATTAATAGTAACGTATTGATTATTCATTGGAGTCAACAAATTCAATAATTTTTATTAAAAGTATTTTAAAGAATGTGCAGATTTACGTTGTATCAAAGTAAATAAAATATAAATAAAATCGAAGTTAGACAATCTGACTAAATGGAATTTGAATTATAGAAAATTGCTTTGATTGCAATCGAGACTGCAGATATATCGATTATTTAGCTTTCGAAAACTTATAATGTAAATTACTAGAATATTATCACAATTTCTAAAGTACAAATCCATCACAATCCATGTTAGCCCCAGGAAAATAAACTGACAAAGAGTTTTAAGGATAAACACGTAGTTATATTTTTACAATATTATTACAGATACATTCATGCACATAATGCAGTAATAGATCGGTGCGCATTTTCACAAATTTTCGAGCAAGGTATCGTCCGCAACATTACGGAATATCATTTAAGAGGCCTCTTAATTACACTAGACAACAACCGACTCAATTTTGAAAGGTGACCGTCCAAGTCGCAATCGCGTATATGTATATATATGTACAAATCAGTGCTAATCAACAACACGATCCCTTACAACAATTCGCCCCGCAGCGCTATCTTAACCGAGCACGTAGGAGCTGTAGTAGCTTGGGTAGTAGGCCGGTCGGTACGCGGAGTAAGCGAGGGGCGAGGCGTAAGCGACTGGAGCGGTGTAGGCTACGGGTAGCTGTAGGCGGCGGCGTATGGGGCGGCGTAGGCGCTGTACAGCAGTCCACGCTTGTCCCTGGGCTCAGCTGTCTTCGGTTCCGCCTCGGATTCGGGCTTGAGCTCGGGCTGCTCGGCGGCTGGCAGCTTTCCGGCATAAGCCGTGGCGACGAGGGCCAGGAGGACGAAAACCTGCGTGAGTCGGAGTCGGTTTTAATTTCGATTGATTTCAGCAGTTGGGAAGTATTTAAGCTTCGTTAGTTAATATTACGAGCTGGATTTTTTAAATTGTACCGATGAAGCTCATGAAAAACTGTTGTTTCAAAGATTTATAAATCAGTTTCCATCTTTGTCAATTATTCAAATTTTCTCAATCGGTCCTGATTGAGCAGCTAATGAATAATTGGATTAGCTAATTGACGACGATATTTTCGTAATATGAATATTAATTTTTTAGAAATTACGACTGATTCTATCGCATGATTATTTTAAGAAATTAAACTAGAGGAAGAAGAATAATTAATAAAAGAAAATTGGCTCCGAACATTCAAATGTTTCTCATTTATTTCGAAATTAATGTAAAAAGTATATTTAAAAGAAAAAAAAATTAAATAAATTAAAATAAATTAGTAAATTGTTAAAACGTTGACAAAGTTGTGCCTTTTAACCGTGAAAAATTCGAACTATTTTTAAAACTATTTTTGTTCAGTTAACAGCGAATGCTCTGCATAGCCCGAAGAATCGCGAAAAAAATATTCCTCATTCACAAAGCTCAAACATAGAAAATTGTCGCGATCCTGCGCTCCAAGCAAAAAATTCGAGTATTCAATTCTATTGTTCAAATAAAAGCAATGTTTACTCACAGCGAAGAATTTCATATTGATAGTTGGATTGGGTTGTCGAGCCGTTTGCTGCACACACAAGATCACCGATGGTGTTCAAGAGTTGAATGTTGCTGCTTTGAATTGTCAACGGCTTTATATACGGCCAGTTAGATGGCCACACATTGCCACATGGCAAACAGAGAGAGAGAGAGAGAGACAAACGACTGAAAATAATTCGCCGTATACACTTGTGCGAGACGCAAGACTCGCGCACACGCAGGCTATATGATCGATGCGCGAGGACGCCTCGTTTCGTGGGGGTTGCAAAGTCGCGCGCACGTATTGTTCCTCCAAGGTGTTCGCCATTTCAGTTGGGCAAGGAGCCGAAGCCTTGGCAATCGGCCAAACATGGAAGAAAACGTTTTACAATGCGCGCGCTCGCGCATTCAAGTTAGCTCTCCGGCATAATGCAACGAGCCACGCGCGAATATCATATCTTTCGTTATGCCGTATTACGTGGACTGGTTATGCGAGCGCTAAGCAGCTCGGGTTACATTGTTAAGCGCGGGAGAGGACGTTAATTTTCGCCTAACCTCAATGCGCGATGATTGACGTCTTTGGAACAAAGTTTGATTGTGCAGCGCGCATATAGTCGATAATTATTAGATGATATAGCGCGATAGGGTAATGTTCTAACATTCTAATGACTGCCATATTAAGGGAGTCTCGTGGTCGATTAAAAATTCAAATTTCCCGCCACAATGTGGCAGACGATGCGGCAACTAATTTAGTTCGAACAAAGTGCAAAAGCCGAATGGCCGAGATCCAGGGAATAGAATATCGTTAAAGCTGCTCGCCGATAATGATAAGTAACAAAGCGTGATTATAATTATCTAATATTTGATAAAATTTGAGAATTATTATCTGTTAATGGGTTAAAAGCTCTACAACTGGTACGCTTATCCTCTATTAAAAAAGTGGCCTTTGTTGTGAAGCATTTAATACGAAATTCTGATTGGTTACTAATTAAACATAGCTATGGTTACCATGATTCATAGTGCAAAACATAACCTAAATTGCGCGCAAATCTTTTTTAAAAAAGTGATGCTAAGTAAATTTGATTATAGTTAGCATAATTCATAGTTTACGATTAATATACATGGAGTCCAAAACATAATCCGAATCGCGCGCGCAGCGTGCGCTTAATTCCTTGTAAACAATAAAAATTCATGAAAAGGCTAATTTTGGACAATTCAACTAAAAGAGTTTTGTTTTGTTTTGTATTTAATATATGAAAAATTAGTATTGATGCGTGTAAACATCAAAGCCATAAAATTATTGTGTGCATTTTCGATTATATACAATGATTAATACAAGTAATATAAGTTACAGAAATTTTCTAAAACTATAGTATTAAGGAAGTTGGGACACTCCAAGGCTGCAGAAAAGATAAACAGGGTCCCCTATCATATCATACACTGTATGCCATGCAACTTCTATTACAGAGTCCAAACTTTAAAAGTTTTATTTGCTTTGTCGTTAATTACTCCAAAATCATACAACAATCCAAGTTATAATTTTCTGTGTAGCATTTGTTTTCCAGTAATTAACTACATAGTCTGTTTTTACTTTATTTTCATTGTGAACATTCCAAATTAAAAAGCACTTGTTAAAAAATTGTTATGTTTGTGCTACGAGTGACTTAACAATTTTATCTAATTTTTCGTTAATAATATTAATAATGATCGAGATGGTGGGTACCCGTAGTTTGATAAGTGAATCTGGTAAGTTTTGGAGAAGCCATTATTTTTAAAAGTGCGGCTTGTCAGAATGAAGATAAATCGAAATTTTAGTTGTATTTCAAAGATTTGCAATTGCTTGAGAATGCTTTGAACATACGGATGAATTGAAATTATTTTTCTAAATATGATTTTGGCATCGGTATCTCTTTAAACTCGGAGGAGTGCATGGCCATCACCGCTTCGAGGTCTATCTTATTTTATGTTTGCTTTAGTAATTAGGTGAAGTTATGTAGAGCATTTGGAATTCGGAATGAGACTAATATTACACAGGAGTGCGACATTCAATCAATTGACTCGTTGCTTTTCGTCATGACTGTTTATCAATATTGTAAAAAATTGTGAATGATTTAATTTACTATTGAAAATATAGCTAGAGGGGTGAATTTTCGAGATATTTATTATTGAAATGTACACTGTTCTTATGGATCCCTATTTTCTTGCTATGCAGGAGTTGATGTTCTTTAATATTTTAGAGAATTATCTTATATCGTGTTTTAAACTGCTTCGATATGGCAGGTTTCCTTTTTTAACCAAGGAGTTTATTCTTGTTCTGTTTTAAACAATTATATCCTTATGTATTTAATAAAAATCAGACGATATACATCATTTATTTAATCTGATTGCCGTAAATTGCGTCATTGAATCAAGAAAAGTAATTGTACACTTAATATATTTAGTGAATCTAATAATTTAATTGCGTGGCAGTATAGTCATTTGAATGAAAAGCGCATTAAATAATTACTTAATTCGTGAGATAATTATAATAGTCGAGCAATAAATGATAATTGTAGTTTCGTTTTAGTATAATCTTATCTTCAATTTTGTCATAAGTCAATTTACAGATCAATAAGTTCATTTGTTGTCATAAGCCACATTTGTAACAAGTACTTCAATGAGGTTATTGTTTATAGAAAGTGCGTATTAGAAAGTACAATAATGAGTGAAATTGGTGAACCAACAATTATAAATTAGTACCTACACTTAGCTTCATTTTATTTCCAACTAAATGTTGAACTAGCATGTTCATTACGTGTAAGTACAAAATTTCTTTCACTTGACAATGAAATAGATAGAAAAAGCTGTATATATTGGCTGTAAAATTTCAATTCGATACTAATCGCTATTCCCGTTTATAGACGAATAATAATAGTTAATGATTTATGTTCCATTATGCACCATCCATGGTTTTTATTACAAAAAGCTTATGTTGATGTGCATTTTAGTGCAACCGTATAACCAACCCATGCAACAGTTCATCTAAATATTACTGTCAAGGACAGCTAATGACTTCCGGTTTACTACAATATGGATCGTCGGATTCGTTGTTCTAAAAAGAAAATAATAATAATAGGCACTAATAGCTATATACTATGAACATGACAAAAATCGATAATTTATTATATTTTTCTATTTTGATTGATACTATTAACTGAGATTTCAAAAAATAATTCAAATAAGTTTTTCGGAAATTGTCAAATCCGTGCATTTAGAGCTGACATATCAAATGAAAAACTTCACGAAGAATTCTATTCAACCTCCAGGCGCAAAGCACGTCACAGCCAATGCATGTGCGTTCTACTTTCTTTATAACAATGTGTTCATGGCTTCTAACTATATATTCACCTAACAATTTTAATTTTTCATGAAAAGAAAAGAATACAAAATCAAGTTGTTTTCTGAATGCAGTTTTATTTCCCTTAAAGTTGCCTACGTAGGTGCGTCTGCTTTGGAGTTACATGCATGTAAAGAGTAGCTTTGCAGATATTTCTCGAAAAGCTTATTTAAATAATGCATTTATTCACTGTGCTGCATGTTGGATGCTTATGAACCAGCTTTCACGCAAAAAAGCATACAGCAAATAATACTGCAGACTGGACATTATACCTTTGTTAGCCAACCTCTTGTCTTAGTTTTATTTATGCATCCTTCTTTTATTGTTTTTGATTTTTAAATCTCTTCATAAGTAATTTCTTATCCTCTTATTCAAAACATATTTACTTGAAATATTAATTGATTAAAAATGCGTTAGACAAAATAAAGTACTGTATAAAATTAGTAAATCAATAAAAATAAAGCGTTTGAGAGATACTTTTTATGCACCTTCGATTAATACATAACTAGCCTATTATATACCAATCTTGATCTTGATGTAGGTTTCCATATTTCAATTGAGATTATTGCAAGTGCCCTATATTTTGAATGGAAGTTTTTGGTTTTTGATAGCGTGTTTTCCCATCTTAAAACAATATTCTTTGCTTGCATGATGGCCAGAATAAGTTTTCAAATATAATTTAAGCTTAAAAAAATCTTATTTGTGCAGTTAATAATAAGTTTATCGTTTATTGTTGTCAAAAATGTCGAACTTTAACAAATACAAATGAATATGAAAGGTAATTGAAGTCGGATCATCGAAGATAAATACTGAAGCTGTTGAAATAGTGGACTGGCAACTACTGCTTCAATGTTCTACATTCAATGTAAAATTAATAAATTTCGTAATTATATTGATAATTGCATGTTCAATATAATAATAACGCTTTTCCGAGACAGGCACCACATGTATGCAGCATAAAAATTGATATAACATTTTGGTGTTAAGAATTACTCAAAATTATTTCTAGAACAAAATAATTAATTATAGTACATGTGATATAATAACGATAATTACACTGAACCTGTTATTTTATCTTTTTGGCACCTTTTACATTGCTGAGACTATAATTTCCGCGATAAAATTGTTCGTCTTTTTATGCACTAACAAATGATGGATTTCCATTGTTGAAACTTCGTACAGTATTTTTGATTTGCAGTACATGTGTTGTGTAAATGAACGTTGAACATTTTAATCTTAGGTATACATACTATTTTAAATCTGGCGAATCGGTTGCACACATAAACGCCTGAAGTATTAAGAATTAAAAATTTTTAACATATCATAATATGTATATTTAAATTTTATTTATTATGCAATTCAAATCTTTAGGTTAAAAACATTACTTAGAATATTTACGTATTTTTTGATGCCTTAAATACATTAATCTTTAATGATTAATAAATATAACTTGTACGATATCAAATCGTTTAAATTCTGAATTGAATTTCTTTAACAAAGTACTTAAAATTGAAGTTTAATGATGATAACCTACTTAAATTTCGATTTAGCATTAGAATTCAGAGTACACAACGTCTTGAAGACATTGCGTAAAGGAACTGCAGCGGCTGAATTCCAGTTTGATTGGAATTCCGTGAACGGTTTCGATAATCAAAGTATTCTACTACAACGATATATTGAATTTTTTAAAATCCATCGCTATCAAAAATGTTTAATTTCAATCACGCTCAATAAAGGCGATATTCTTTGGTATCCATATAGAAATTTAATCAAAATAATGTATAAAACAGAACAATACAGGTATGAATTTCCTTTGAAATGTAAATATACCTATTACAAGTTATTGAGTACTGGAAGACAAAATTTGTGGTACAGTATATTGTTATTCTTTTAATTTATAAATTTGTAAGATAGTCGCATTGAGTGTAATGGTATTATCTTGAAAGAGGAAGAGATTCAATGGTTTGAAGTAAGACCATCACTCATAGGACCTGAAATAATATATAAAAAGTTAGTCTTAAAAAATATGCTCAATCACAATTTAATTCCTGTACATGCTAATTTAATCCATAAATACTTGATTTTTCTTGATGTAAAGAGAACTAAAGATAATTTAATTTGTTTATAAGTAAACGTTAAATGAATAAGTATTAACTCGAAGAAATGAATAAACTATTTACATTTTAAAATTTAAATAGTAATATTTTTCGTGCGTAAGAATAATTTTGATAAATAAAGACTATGCATCTCTTCGAGCCAAAACTTGTTTATCATCGTCGCCAACGTTTCAAACATACTGAGTTCGAGCGATAGGAGTATATTTTACAAAATAATTTTGATAGTGAAAACGAAGATCGGTAATTACCATGTAACTTCAAATGGTAGATTTTGCGATTTGTGTCTTTACAGCACCAAAGATGATCATGCTTCTTTTCCTAAAACAAGTAAATATGTCGTTAGATAGCATATACATACATATTTTAGAAACACTCATATTTATATATAAACCTATGTTACAATTTAAAAAAATTTTTTTGTATCTTATGTAAGTAAAAGTAATCCAGTAATTACATCATTATACATCTAACGATTATATATTTATTTTAATTTTTTAGATAAAATCAAAATAAATGCATGAGTATATGAATACATTACTTTGAAAATGGTTTTTAAAACTTTCTTTATTTATCGATAACGTATAAAATTAAAAAAAAATCATAATAAATATGCGTTTACAAAAATAGTATAGATAACTCTTTCCTTAACACGATAAAATTTACTTCGATTTTTGTTACATAAAAAGCATTTTCACAGAAATTAGTTCGCGGCACTTTTCTCAGCATTTAACCTGACTTCAAACTATTACACTGTCATAGCTTTACAGTAATGCAGTCTGTCATTAGGCAGAATTTTAAAGTAACATTACAAACATTAGAAATGAGCCCAAGGAATTTTAGTTCTGTAAATATCTGTGCAAAATGTTTTGGAGCGAAAAATTTCATGATGATAGAGTACTTTTTCGTATACAGGATATGTTTTGTATCAACAAAATACACTCATTAGTCAAGTAATAATATGGTTGCTTTACTTTCAGTTCAAAACGATAAAGAAAATTCCTTTTCAAGCTGCTATTGATTCATAAAATATTTGTAAAAATATTTTATAATGTTTTATACACTGACTATTATTTTACTTTAATTTAGTGGAGAATTTCTATCACTTTCAATATAAACCCTTCATATTGCAACCTTTTTTTCTCAGAGATGTTTTGTAGACACTCTACAATGTCACACATCATTAAATTACATTCTTTAAAAAATACAAAATTGTAATTTTTTGCAGTAAATGCCAAAAAGACTGTAATGTATTTATTATAGAAATTTATTTTATCATTTGTTCAAAGTGTGAGAGTGGTTAAATTTTCATTATTTAATTTATAGATTATTATACATACTGTTTGACTATTTTTTATCCCATCAATTTTCCAATGTCTGCTTTGAAAACTCCGAATTTCATTACTCTTGTAATATTTTAAGTGTTATTGTAAAGGTGAAAAATATATTTCTGAAACAAATCGCATAATAAAAAGTTTAATTTTCTTAATATTCTTAGAACTGCTTTATATTACAATCTATAGCATACCTTTCCGATTTCTCGTTCAAGTTCCTCCATATTGCTTGCCGATTTATGTAAATTAAAATTTTTATTAAAAAAATGTATCATTATTTTTTATATCATCAGATTTTATTTAATTGGTAAATAATTTAATTATTAGTTTCATTACTCACAGTTTACACATTCGTTGTTTAGCTCTGAAACGAAAGCAGCTCCTCAACAGGTAGACACCGACTTCGAGGAGAAAGCAACATAACAGTTCATGATCCAGCAGCTGCTGCTAGCCATGCGATGTTGCCACTTTTAGTTACTACTAACACCTAAGCAATGTTGTCAAATACGATTCTAGCGGGAATTACAAATACACCACAATACTTACTACTTTGATACAGGAATATTTATAATTCTATCCACCATTTTTGTATGTTTTAAAAGTACTAAAATGAAAAAAAATTCACATTATTCATTTGCAGAACGCAAATCGTCTCATATTGTATTTACACAATAAAATATAGGTCGTTAATTATACTAAACGTTTAAAAAATAAATAATGTTAATAAAACTAATAAGTGGATAGAAGCAACAGCTTTTCTTAAATTAATTGAATTTGAGTCATTATGCTATTTTAACAAACATGTTATCACGCAAAGTTTAAAATCTTT
This sequence comes from Philotrypesis tridentata, assembly GCA_018906965.1. Lineage (NCBI taxonomy): Eukaryota > Metazoa > Arthropoda > Insecta > Hymenoptera > Pteromalidae > Philotrypesis > Philotrypesis tridentata. The sequence goes on along the minus strand of JACCIB010000023.1, from coordinate 2,663,951 downwards.
ATTAAATAGGTTCGCATGCATGTCTGAAAGAAGAAAGTAGGTTACGCGTGATTAAAATTTTATTTTTAGGACACAAATGATATTGAAGAAAAAGTAACAAAATTTGTTATAGTTACAAATTCATTCTAATAAAATTGGTAAATGATAAAAATGTACTGAACATACTGTAATCGTAATAATAATGTACCTTTCAGAACGACTCGCCTGACAATATAACTTTATTGATTTTAAAAATTATAGCTATACATATTTAAACTTTGTTATAATAATTCTAACAGATTCCAATCACTAAGATCAACAATAAGATTTGCGTTCAATTTTCAAAACTTCCTCTTACAGATAACTTCCTTTTTCAAGAAGGAAACAATATCAAAGGTTAAAATAAACAAACAATACTTACGCAAGATAAAAAAATATAATATTGACAATTCAGGAAAGCAAAAAATTATGCAGTAAATAATATTGTCTTTCACCCGAAAACAACTTATGTCTGATATAGAAATTAGTCTGATTTATAGTACGAAGTGCACCATTGCATTCTATAAATGACCTTAAAATGTTGAAAAATATTATTTTTATTATCGGTGGTAACTTCATTATAAATAATATATGAACGCATCACAAAGTTTTAACAAAAAAATAATCAGAAACAATTTGCCCGATATTTGTATGCACATGTGGGTAAAGTAGATCCGCGCAGTACCGATAAAATCAGTAGTACACGGACAAACTTATTCCGGCACCACCTTACCGTCTTCAAGAAACCTAAAAATAAGTAGGTAAGCCTTATCGATGAGCTGCGCACCAAAGCAAGCTGCGACCTTACATCCCAAATATAGAAGAACAATAAAAAAAACGATCCCAGCGACGCTAAAACATAAACCGACCAACGCCGCGCTATACAGTCCCATGGACTTTGCAAGGAAGAAACGCGTGTACACCTATATACATCACGCCTCGCATCCGATCTCAGCGTTGCACGAGAAGGAGAGAGAGAGAGAGAGAAGCATTCACCGCTTCTTATTCCTCGCGGCTCGACGCGCGCGGCGGAGGAGAGCAAGTGAGCCTTGGTATAGCAGTAGTAGTGGTGGTGGTGGTGGGCGCATTCCTCGCGCTGGAATTCCGCGCTCAGTCGTCCGTGTGTTTGATGTATACACACGCGGCGGCGAGAGAGCTGCCCGCGCGCGCGAGGAGAGAAAGAGAGACGAGCGGTTCACGTAAGCGCCTTTAACGCGCAGTGAACGCTTACCGGCTAACGCGCGCGGTTTTCTTTTCTGCGCTCGCTCGCTCGCTCGCTCGCTCTCTTTCTCTCTCGCACGCGCGCGCCCGCCAAACTGACGTTTTAAGTGTTGCCAGCGCTTTTGAATTCGCGCGGAGTTTATACGCGGCGCGGCTCGCGTTTGCGCCTGACGCGATTTCAGTTACTATTTTTTTTTTTTTTGTTGTTTACTCGCAACGCAGTGTTTGTCCGGCTGTGTGCTTGTATACGCGCGAACCGGGCGATCGTCTATGGGAATGAGGAGAGCCGGCGGCGGATGCGTGTAGATTCATTTTTTTTGACGGTTCGTTGAAATTTTTGGTGGAAGTTGTTGTTTGCTTTGTAGGTGCGACCGAGGAAGACGACGGAATCGACTGGTTCGACGGGATCGCGAGGTGCAGCGCGCGTTTCTGGTGAGTTGCGAAACTTGTATTTTGAGTACTTTCGCGGTGCGCGGTTGTTAATTTGGGCTTTTCTGGTGTACACTTGGATTTTGGTTTTCGACGCTGGAGATGCAAATGGATTTTTCGTTGAATTATTGCGTAGACGAAAATCGATGGCGATTAACTGGAGGTATGCGGCACACCTTGAAGAAGAGAGCGTTTCTTGATTATTAATGCGCCGTCTCTGTGACTTCATTGTCGCACGTTTGCGCTTGGAGAAGGTCTATTTAAATATGTTAGAAATCGTGAGGAATATATGTCGCGCAGTTCGTTATCATTTTTTTTATTCTAAATATATGTTCCGAGTGGGTACCAATAGTCGATGTGTATATGCAATTAACATTAATGTGTTATAGATTGTTGCAAAATACATTGGACGCATGTGTAATAGTAAGAGTAAATAGAAAATAGTATATTCATTCGTAATACATTATATTTATTCAAATTAAATCATATAGTTAAATCCTTAGCGAATAAAAATGTTAATTTATTGAAATACGCTTTTTCAAAGTATCATGAAGTTTCGGCAATAAAATGCGTAGCTATTAAGTTGCACGTAAAATTAATGTTGTTTTTGTAACTTTCACTTCTTAACCTAAAAATAACCCGCTGTGAATTTAATAGTTTGTATAGTTTCCGCGATGTCAGTTCTTCATTTTTACTAATAATAAGCATATTTACGCTGTAGCTAAATTATTGTATGATAAATAATGAGTAAGTTTACTTTCTACTGTGCTATTTATCATTATACCTGGATTATGATTTTATTCTAATTTCAATTTTATCTATTTTAATCTTTAATATTGAGAAGAAAACAAACATTTTGGGTCATGCACTTGGTTGAAACTCTGGATTATGATTCCTTAGTTCAAAAATAGCTATTTCAAAAATAGCGTGTTTCGAAGTTTTGTCCCATGAACTCTATATTTTGTGATGCAGAGTTCTCTTCATAAATTTACAGTATATATAATAAATAAATAAATTTTATAATATACACCGATATAGCTAAAACAATATATCTTGTTAATTTGACTAAGAACAGGCTTTTGATGCATTATTTGCGATATTCATCTTCATCGCCATTTTTCTTCTCAACAGGTATCCACAGTTACGAAAGATCAAAAAACCTAAAACATTAGTACCTATAAGAATACCATAAATAAATTGTAATGTATTAAGTTTCTACCTATAAAAACATGTACAATATGCAGCTTTTATGAACTACTTGTAGTCATAAATCATCTTGCAACTAGATTACTTACTTTAAAATTTCTAGTACATAAATTAATTAGGTTGTGAAAAATGAAATTCGAAGTAAAAACATGCAACATCAATGTCATGCAGTTTTATGATAGTATATAAATGACTAGTTTCATATTTGAAAGAAGGTCGGATTATACGTGCATCTGAGTTGGAAAAAATGTTTTTCAAGCCTAAAGGAATCATAAAGATAGTAATTTTGAGCTTATCAATGTACTCACACTTTCTTACAAGGAGATTGCTTCAAACTGTCGAGAGTGGAATGTAACATTTTTTAAACTGACTTTCTTTATTTAAATTGGAAAAAACAGCTTCAAATCTAATCTGATGGTTCTTTCATCGCGAGCAGTGTTTAACTGTAGTTAAAATTCTTCAAAAGAGCGTTCTTTCAAACATTCGTGACTTGACTTCGAAATTTTCGGTCCCTTTTCTAATTCTGTCTTTAATAAAACTGTGTATAAGTAAGAACTATTTTTCATGTTACTAACTATGTAAATATTTTACAAAATTCAAAAATTTCTTGTCATCGCATTTGCAACGTGAATTGTGAATGAGTATTGATCCCACTTATTCCAGCTTTTAATCAGTCATTTTACAAGTTATTCATGAATAAATAATTCATGACAGTTATAACGTTTGAAAGTCAAACTGTTGACGTATTTGTTGCGGTTAGCATTGAAAAGTATGTAATGGCTGATGATCCGATTGATTGGTCTCCGAGCATCAGCGAACCTTTTTCGTTGAAATTACGCCCGGTATACACGCACATTATGGATTATTCAAAGGTTTATAAATAGTCATGCAGACGCGAATACATTTTTGCACGGCAGGAAGAGAGCGAAATTAATGAAGTTACCATTCTGAATTTGGTACAAATAATTATAGCAAGCGTTCTTGCCATTTTGACGAAATAAGCAATTGGATTGATGTTCTCGTAGTGCAGTGCGGTGTCTATAAATAGGCGTGGAGGCAATAATAAAATGATGGTTAGCCAGCATTGAATTTTCTCTTTTTTTTATTGAATCGTGCTGCTCTCCGTTTATTATCATTCTGGGACTTTTTCATCATCGTTAATCTATTCGCTGGATCAGCGTTTATAGTAAAACTGCGGGATTGTAATTTGAAACTGATTGTTAGTTGGCTACAAAGTTTTTCATTTATCTCGTAAATCCAATCTGAGGTCATTCAATTCACAGTTTTTTATTATGAATTTTTCTAATTTTAGCGCACGGTAATACTCTAATTTTCAAAAACGACTTCCGTATACTATAAATAGACTCCAGAAATTAAAAAAGTGGCGTACAATTGTACTAGTATTTAAATTAAAAAAAAAAAATCATAAAGCGAATTATAAACATTTTTTTCTGAATAATTTGAACTCTTACACACAAAACTGAACATTATAGAAAAGAAATCTTATTTTCACTCTAATTAGTCCAATGTAATTGTTTTATTGCGTGATCGTGAAACACCCTGTTGCATTCAGAACTTTCTATTCTACTTTTCTAAATCTTTTAATTTAATGTATATATACAAATGTATATATATATGTGCTTACATGCGTGTGTGTGTCTACAATGCTTCAAACAAAAAATATTACTTTCATCGCTACTGAAAATCACTCATTTCAATATCTCTGTATTCTGTTAAAGATTAATGAAAGTGAAATTTTTAGAAGTAACTGTACATTATATTTGTATTACATCCTTTGATTAAATCTAAATTGGTATATTTTAATCTTTGATAGGTATAGTTAATTAAAAAACATTGGCAGTGATGTCCATGCTAAAGCTTTTCCCCTCTCCCCACGCGAATCGCTTCTTTTATCGATGCAACTCTGCACCTCTGTTTAACATATAGTAGAGACCACCCCTTCTCTTTGACATCTCTTCCCTTGTACTCGATATCCCATCCCTTTTATGTCGCACACCTTTTACCTTTTTTTTAATAAAAATTATTAAATAAATTAATGTCTGATTTGTTGAATATCAGATTAGATTGTGTTAGATAAGAGATGATATCTGCTTATGAGCTTATTATTATACGTTACGTAAGCTTCATAACAAAGTTTAAATTATTTTGTAGGATTCACTATTACTTTTACACATATAAATCTAATTAACTTTATATGTATTATTTTCTACTATAAAACTACATATAAAACTAATTATTTCAAATAAATTCAAAATAAAAGACTTCGAAGTTCGAATTTCGAAATCATTTTTCAAAAACAGTTATTTTCACTTAGAATGCATTAATTTGTAACACTAAAAAATGTCTGAAATCTGTCAACTTTCTGTTTACATAAATATATAAATAAATATAAATTGTTTAAATTTTAAAATAATTCTTGTAATTGATTCATTGCAATTTGGTGTTTTACTGTTTATCGTTGTAGTTGTCACATTATTTATTTTTCCTGCTTATCTGGAATCAAGCGACTGTCGTTGTCATCAATGGAATATGGGTCATCCAACCAACCGTTGAATTGTCGTGAACACGAGAAGTGATTCTGACTACGGAAACACGTTGATTGATCTCCGTTCGCGATGTTACGGTTGGCCTGAGGCAGTAGGCGAAGAATCTAAAATAGAAACTATGAGGAAGAGCGTAAAGTAAAGATACGAGGATTAATTTTTAAATAAAATGTTTAGCTATTTTTGGTAATAATTTAAATTTTTAATGTAAAATTGTTAGTATGGTTTTTGAATATTTTTCTGTGTATTCAGATGGAATGCATAAACAGAAACTTGTTATATAAGCAATAATATATCTTCAAGTTTAATTTTTATTTATTTAATTTAATTTTTATTTTAACTTTTATTCGTAAATAAAAACTAAAAATCCCAGTATAAACCCTCTACGTGAGAATCACTTCTACGACACAATTTAGGATTAAAGCTTAATCTGATAAACTTTATCTTCTATTTTTGCTTTGATTTATCCAACCTATGCTTGCAATAACTTAACATCTTAAAAAGGCTTTATAATAATTATAATAATTTTTATTAGTATTGATATTTTTTCTTACAAAAACAGAATCTTATTGAAGAATTTTATTGTAAAATTGTTTTAACACTGAACAATGTTTTAAGTTTGTAAAATTATACATAACATTTTTTACAGTTTAATCATTTTAATGAACTGAATGTATATTATTGTTGAGTCTTTTTTACAATAAAACATTAAAAAATCATCTTAATATTGTCGAATTCTTATTTTATAATAATTATTTTACTTTGATATTTCCAATGCTTGCTTTGCTACAAAATATACAGAATGTTATATAATTAAATGAATAGTTAAATATCTCATTTGGGAAGATCGATTGAGTCTTCTTCTCGCAACCTTTGTAAATATCTCAAGATTTTTTTAAGCGCGTCATTAAGTGAAATAGTAGTCTTCATGAATCAAAGCCTTATACCTGTCTTTACAGCGTTTATGAGTATTATTCAGCCTGAGAGTAACCTTCAAATCAGCATTGTAATCGTGTGTGAATCTTTCAAGAATAGGCAACATTTCCCACAGCGCACTCATTTCAAGCCTAATAACACAGTAAAACAATGCTTTGGAATGTCACGAATTTCATTCATAATTTTTGCTTCAAATGAAAGTAAATTTACTGCAATGCATAAGTACTGTAATAACTTTTACTAACATATTTTTCATTCTGATACAATGCTTGTTATCAAAATGATCCTATAGTGCTAAAATCGTAAGTTGCATTTTCTACAAGGATCCCAGTGGTACAGGAATTGTTATTTTGACCTGAATATAATAATACATTCAAACACTGACTGTAGCAAATAGATTTCTGTGAACATAATCATTTCTTCAGGTGTCCAGATACGAGTTTTAGATGGCTTCTAGATACGTTGTACAAGAAAGTAACCCAAAAGCATCGTTATTTCTACAAAAAATTTTGTTTTATAATTTCACAACACGTTGTTAAAATTTTGTTTGCGAACAAAATAAATGTCCCAAAAAGAAGCCCATCTTATTCACTTCATGGCGCACACAATTATTCTTTCAATTTTTTTATGGCATGCCAAACACTAGTAGAAAATGAATCGTAGTTGCTGAGAAATGTAATTAGATTCCTAATTTAAAAAGTGTTTTATTAATTTTTGAAAAACAGAAACAAAAAAAAAACGCTTATCCAAGGATACATATTTCCTGAGTGATACAAAGTACCCGAGCTACTTTACTTGGTCAAATGTTAGCAAAGCTACACGGTACTAACTAGAATTTCAATGTTGATACTTAAAGGTTTCGGGTTATTTTTTGAAGCAGTAGTGAACAATAATAATTGAAGTACTAAAAATCATTTCCGAAAATGTATGACTGACCGGAATTTCGAAGCGACCTCCTGTATAACATTTCCCTTCATAAAACGTAAACAGTTACTGTCAGTTACAAAGCTTCCAGAGTATGAACAATTATATCTATTTCAAGCTCTCATTTTTTCAGCTTTTCGCCCATTTTAAATGGGAGCTTTGCAATGGGATGTTTTCAACAATTTTAATCGCTTTTTGACTTGACCTTGCTTTTTTTGAAGCATCAGACGTAGCTCTCTCTCTCTCTCTCACTCTCTCTGCTCTCGACAGTTTCTCGCGGTCGTATATCTCTGCGTATGAAGTTGAATTTAGGCCGATTTTGACACCCACGACCTCCATAATTTTCAAATGCCTCGTTAAAAGCGAACACGGTCTGACGGACCATTTACAAGATTGTTTTCGCGTGTTCCGGAGTCGGATCCCAACTGGCACAGATCGAAACTCTTACGTTCTATCGATCTCCATACGCACTTTTTTCAAAACGCCGATCTCAAGATATCCGAAAATACCTTAATCGCAGGATTGTCGACGTTAACGCATTGGGGATCGAACTGTAATTACTGCTTTGCTCGGAAATTCAATTAGCAGCATTGTTCCGGTAGCATCGAACAACAATTCGCGCAGGCACGCGTGCAATTGATGTTTACCAACTCATTATAACTCTGTCAATAGCAATGCGAGTTTACGCGTTTGTAACGGGTCCCGATGAAGAAAAAAAATCCATTCTTCGAGCCTCATCGGTCAGAATCCATTCTTGGAGCCGGTGCATCATCCCGAGCCGCAAGTACCACAACGACAATTTAAATACTACAATCACAGTCGCTATGATACTTGTGTTGATGGGAGCGATAGAGTACGTTTCTTCAGCATCCCCCACCCGCCTCCCCCTCCGAGTTATATAAAAGAATATAAGTCTCGCACGCTCGCGGCTCGAGTCCGGTAAACTGCTCTCTGTCGTCGGCAATTTAATCACTCGTGAACAAAAGTGCATTCCTCCGCGACTCCGTAGGCTTTCAAAGGAGCAGCGGCAGCAGCAGCAGCACCAGCAGCAGCGCAGGAGTATAAACCAAAGGAAAAGTGCCTAACGGTTTAAACTTTCTAAGCGTTTCACGTCCCATCAAATAGTATCGCGCGCTCGCTCTGCGCGAGCTGCAACGCGCTAAGTGCAGTAGCCTGTTGGAGAATACGGTTGTAAACCTACACTCTTTTTTTTACCCATATATATATACAGACACACACACACGCACACGTATACACACGCAAACACACCTGGGTACGTAAGTACCGGCATACACACACTCGCGCGTACACAGATATATGTGTACATATATATATATATATATATACACAATGCACGCATCGCGTAACCACGTTGCGAGGCCCTGTGTTCCAGAACTCGAAAGAAAACTGACCGCTCGCTATGCAGATCATTGAACTTTTACGTGTATTCGGTTCTCGACTTGTAGCCCCCGTGTGCCGCCACCGCACCATATAGCCACCGCGACCAGCAGCGCAGCGCAGCAGCGGACACCCCACACCGGAGCATATAGTGAGTTATACCTCTGACTTTCGGTTCGGACCGCGTGGGAACGAGCGACCGAACGCATACGTTATAGGGTTTCCAGGACTGTCCTTGAAACTGGGCGAAAAGCCGTGTGGAAAGTGGCGCTGCGCGTATATATATATATATATATGATACGGTTCGTTTCGGATGCTGGCGCGGTGCAGCGCAAATACACGTGTACGTGTACCTCTGTGTGTGTGTGTGTGTAGCTCTATACGTCTGCGTATATGTATATAGATATATATATATATAGGCATGCAGTAACGCATATAGCACAGAGTGCGGTAACGCGGACGGATGATCGTTCGAAGCGGTGAAATTTAACTACGGAGTGGACGGCAACGTTGCCCCGCTTGCGTCTGAGACCTACAATCATTCGTGCCAGCGATACACACTGTGAGTATATAGACGATGCGCAAAATGTTCCGTTGCCATATACGCGCGCGCGTGTATATATATATAGCGTGTGTGTGCATAAGCCGAGGGACCGAGCCGCAGCTTCCATATATATATATATACACACACACACGTACATCCAAGCGAAAGAGATTTTTTCTCGCGTGATACAACGTTTTTGTTCCCCCCCCCCCCCCGGATTTTCCCGGACTTTTTCCCATCGTTAATTGGCAATTGGACGGTCGGCTTGAAAGAGGAACGAGAGAGTGAGAGAGCTGGCTTTCAATAATACTCGTGAAGCTCAGTCTCTCTCTCTCTCTCTCTTGCGTGTTTATTATTTTTACTTTAATGCAGGATACACGGCGAGGTCCGCTTTTCCATGAAATATAAACACGCGGGGGAGGGGGGGGGGGTGCATATACGCGCGCACCTGCACGTTCATATATATACATATGGGAAAATCCGCCAAAATAATTCAGATAATTGCAGCGGAAATCGACCGAAAAAAAACCTCGTGAGACTCGTCTGGGGCAGCGTTTTTCTTGTTCTACAGGACCCCTAGAACACGAAAAAAATAATGTTCCCGCGAAATCGAAAAAGTGTTTTTGGGTATTTCGATGTTTACACAAAAATTTACAAAAAAAATTCGTTTTTTAAAGTGTTTTTATTTTCAATCCGAATTTAGAGGGAGAAGGAATTTTATTTTTACTGTCGCAAATATGCGCAAAAGTTCACAAATTTTCTGAGCTTTTCAAATTAGTCAAGCTTTTTTGTCTATGATTTTTTTTAACAAAATTACGGCGGTTTTTGTGAAACAGCGCAATGTTAAACTTTGTTGTGAAAGTGATGTTAAACATGATTTTTTTTCTCGAGAAATATCACCTTAACAAAAAAATGTTATAGAATAAAAAATGCTTAAAATTACTCAAAGAATACGTATGAATTTTTTCAAAAAATTTTGAGTAAATTTTAAATTTTTCCACATTGCACAATTTTAGAAAAAATAAAAAATGGTTCAAATTTCTTTGAAAAAATTCATACGTATTCTTTGAGTAATTTTAAGCATTTTTTATTCTATAACATTTTTTTGTTAAGGTGATATTTCTCGATAAAAAAAATCATGTTCAACATCACTTTCACAACAAAGTTTAACATTACGCTGTTTCACAAAAACCGCCGTCATTTTGTTAAAAAAAATCATAGACAAAAAAGCTTGACTAATTTGAAAAGCTCAGAAAATTTATGAACTTTTGTGCATATTTGCGACAGTAAAAATAAAATTCCTTCTCCCTCTAAATTCGGATTGAAAATAAAAACACTTTAAAAAACGAATTTTTTTTGTAAATTTTTGTGTAAACATCCAAATACCCAAAAACACTTTTTCGATTTCGCGGGAACACTATTTTTTTCGTGTTCTGGGGGTCCTGTAGCACAAGAAAAACGCTGCCCCAGACGAGTCTCACGAGGTTTTTTTTCGGTCGATTTCCGCTGCAATTATCTGAATTATTTTGGCGGATTTTCCCATATACACGCTTTTAGGAAGAATGCTTCGACGAGTGTATAAAATATGAGAGCGATATATATATACATCCGATGCGCTCCACGATTTTCCCTTCGAATTTCACCGATGCTCGCGCGCGCGCTCGGGTTCTTCGCGCTTCGTCGCGAATTTATTATGATTATTCGGGAAAAGCGCTCGCTCGCAATGATCGGAGCGCGCGCAGAGCGTTTCCCAACGAGCGAATTCACGCGAGCGCTAAAACGCGGAGCGGCGACTCCGACTTATTCACGCTCTCGGGGGCGAGCTAGCGCAGAATCAGCTTTCGCATATAATCTGGAGAACGGCTTTTCTCTCTCTCTCTCTCTCTCACGGAAATCCATAAACGTCTGCAGCGGGCTTATGCGGCATAACAGTATAGGTGAGCAGCGCAGCGGACCACGTGGACTTGCGCGCGCGCTGCAGCTGCATAATCTTCGGCTGATTGTACAATAAACGGAGATAGGAAGAGAGAGAAAGAGGCAGAAAAACAAGTGCGGCTAATGCAGCCCCCCCCTCTCTCTCTCTCTCGCGCGCGCGCGAGTGTTTTATGTAAACGATCGTCGCCGCGTCACGGGAAATTTCGTCCGCGCGTTCCAGCGGATTGGAAAAATCGTCGAGTCGCATTATATATAGCCACGCGGCGAAGCTCCAGTTCGGATCGTTATGTAAATGCCGCCTCTGACACACCTGGATTGGCCGACCGCTATTTACCTTCGGCGGGAGCCGGCCGGTCACTCGCGGTCAGCGCGTTCCTTGCCCTCCCCCCCCCCCCCTCCGCGCTCGCCTCGGATTACCGTTGCGCGTACTCCGCTATATACACACACATCTCGCTCGCACGCGTGGACCAGCGACTCCCCGTAAAACTTCGAGATCGAAGAAGCTGCGCGCGAGCCGAGAGCGCGATTCTGTATCGTGTTGCGCGCGCGCGGGCAGCGCCGGACGAATTGCCGTGGACAATGCACTTTTCTTCGGTCTGGAATTTGGAAAAAAAATTTTTCAAGCTAGAGTTTTCGGATCGATTGGAGCTTTTTCTGTAAGCCGAAAGACGATGGGAAATGCCGAGGTACGTAGGAATAGTATATTACGTGCCTAGGGAGGAAAAAACTTGGAGAGTCCATATCTCGTGTATATTGATACCCGAGCCGAAGGCGAGGGTGGCAAACACGAGATATGGGCTGTCCGAATTTACTCCCGTGGTGCGTATACTATTTTTCTTCACACTAGCGCCGAAATTACCAATTTCGCTCCTGGCGCCCGGGAGCGAAAGTGGTACTTTCGGCGCAGTGTGGAGAAAAAGTTGTACCGGCAACTATATTGTTCAGGTACCTTCTGTTTCTTTTTTTTTTTTTTACAAAAAATTAATACGTTAGAATAATGGAATAATAACGAGAACGAATGTTTCCGAGGCACTAATAAAATTTCGAATCACACGCAACCATAAAGTACAACAAAAGAGCTTTAATTAAAAAAAAGTATTCCCAGATTCTGCGCTCGGATTAAAAGTTATGCTCGTTTGAAAAAAAAAAAAAATAATAATAAAAAATAAATATCCGAATAGCCGATTTCCTCTTTTTTCTCCGCATGCATATATACCCCCTCATGTTAAATTCTGTTCTCTATTTCCCATCTTCCTCGGCATTTTTTATCATCTTCGGCTTCCATCGGTCCGCAAGCTCTAGTTTGAAAACATTTTTTTCCGAATTCTAGACCAAAGAAAAGTTCAGTTTTTTTTGTTGTTGAAACTCAACATATATATACACACATGCACACGCGGTACGTGGAGTACGTTGCGGCCGCGTATATTGCTCGATTCGCCCGTCGAGCTCAATTATTCCTGCGCGCAGCGCTGGTTACGGCCCCCAGCGATCGGTTTGCGCCTTTTGCAAAGGATGCGCCGCGCTTTTTCTCTCTCTTTCTTTCGCGCGCGCGCTCTGATCGATATCGAGGAAGCGCATTTCCCCGGCGCGAGCATTGCAAAACGATGAGTCGCCGCAGCCGCCGCCGGAGAGTATCGGAGTATGACTAAAATCGAATTAGAAAGTATATGTGTATAAAACCGGTTCGCTGTTATAATAAACATTAACTTTATGTAGATCGGTTGCGCAAGGATTTACATCGTATACATATTTATCGAAGAGGCGAACTTTTTTCGCGTGGGTGCGTATATATGAGTGATTTGCAGAAAAGTGGCATATTGCATGTCGCCACCTCCTACACTGCTGTATTTAAAATTTATCAAATTCACAATCACACCAAAATCTTATATTAAATTTGATTTAAAAGTGAGGTTATGTATTTATAAGTCACTTTATTAAGTGTGCATTAATGGTTGTAGTAACTGTAACCAAAATGTCACTACCGTAACATGTCGCCAAGCAGAACGTTGCTAATCAAAATACTGCAGGGTTTTAGATATTCAACTAGGCTTTCGCAAAATATAGGAATTTTTTAAAGGAGGATATAATTTACATTTTTCTTTAGAAATATCTTGTATATATATGATTTATTCCCTTGTCTGAGCTTCATTATAAAAAAAAATTTAATTTTCGCATTTTGAATTTCCCACCTATTTTCGGCTTCTGATTGCTATAGACATTACTGGAGTAAATCATTTTTAAAGCTTTGTAGCCCGAATTCGAATTTTTCCATGCAGTTTAAATTTTGCACTATGTTAAAACTGTTTTTTTTTTGCATGGATGTGATGTGGTAAAAAAAAACTCCTGAAGCCCTTGTTATTGCAATGATAAGTACATGTATTCGTTACTTAAATACAGTCAAAATGTTGTAAATATAAAACTAAATAAGTACCTAATAGGATATTTGATTATCTTGTAATGGCTCTTCATAGCATAACTATTAGTGTGAAAATGTCACAACTGAAGCCTGTCACTTCCGAAGCCAATCCAGAAATTTCCCAATGTTAATCTTATGGAAAAAATTTTAAGAATAGTTGTAGCTGTTTCCAAATAAACTATGTTTTCTCATACCTTAAGTGATAAAAAAAACCACTGTCAGTTGTCCCCTAAACGAAACCTTTTTTTTCTTCAATTTAGTCGGCAAAATATGCCATTTTTCTGCAAATCACCCATCATGTGTGTGGGTGCGGATACGTATACGTATTATACATACACGTGTACAGACAGAGAGCATAATTTACTAACAGCCTGCGTGACGGTCATTTAAGCAGAGGAAGCATACAATGAGTTACTGTTTCACGATATCAACGCAAACGCAAGCAAGCGTGTTAGTTTCAAACGCTTCTCAGGATAAATGAGCGCGAGCGAGTGCTTTGGATAATTTAAGGTGGAAGTGCAGCTGTACACGTGTGCCGGAGATAAAATGCGAACGCGCGATGTACAGTTATACATTTTGTATTTTCGATAATCTTCTCTCTTCACGCCGCTTGCTGCTTCGCGTTGTCGAAAAATTAATTAACCGTTGAAGAGCGCCGATCGGAGTATACGCGCCGGGAATAATTTCGTATAAACGCTTAATTTTCCGTGTTGCGGTGCAACGCACATCACGGAATTCGCCAGGTGTGTGTATATGTAGTGCACAATGGTATAATGGACTGCACTTAGACGGGCATCTGGTCGATCGCCAGTTTAGCAACGAACAATTTGTTAAATTTCGTACGGATTATTGCCCACTTCATTGTTGCGCGCGCGCGCACTTTTAATTTGCTCGATCGTTAAAAATTTTTTTAACCGAGCGCGCATTCAACAACACGAAATTAATATACACGTTCATTCCGCGGATTCTCAGTTTCGTCGTTCTAGCTTTCACCTGACGTCGCGCGCGGTTTTTGTAATTTTAACAGAAAAATTATGCGCAATTATATGCAAATGCGAGACTCGGCTCAAATGTAGTTTATTATAATTGCGAACAGCAGCGCTCATTGCGAATATTTTTCAAGGTTGCGGAGAATCAAGTATGAACCAAAGAGGACCTGAACTTCGAAAATGAAAAAATTTCGAAGAAATAATACCATTTCGAATTACGCAATCAAACATTTACACGTCCTCTCCAGCACCGAGAACAGAACAGTCCCCACCAGTTGCCCGCAGAGTTGATTTTCACTTAAAACTGTATAAAACCAAAAAATACATCCCCCGCTAAGTACACCCATCGAACGACGAATAAATCTTCCTCTTCGCGCGGGCGGGAATGCATCTCTGCGCTCAGCGCGGCGACAAAATCGCGCGCGAGAGAGAAACTCCTTTTTAGCGCGCGAAAACTTCCCGGAAGACATGTTTGATTTCGAGGCCGCCGGTGGGGATCCGCGCTTTTTCCAGCTCAAAATAATTTTAATCCCATCGTCTCCGCGTTGGAAAAAAAAAGAAAACTTCTCCGCTTCCAAGAAGCGCAGTTTCCAGCGCTGACCCGAGGGAAAATTCTTTTACCGCCTTCTCTCGATCTAATATTTATCCTCTATTTAAAATTGCTGCTCTCCGCGCGTTCGCGGGAACGCTATAAAATGTAGGAGAAAAAAAAAAGAAAAGAAAAAGGCAGGAGAAAATGGCGTTAGCGCGGAAGGCCGCGGCTGCAACCGCACAATCCCAGCGCGCAGCAGTAAGTATATATAGTAGCTTATTCTCTTTCGCGAAGTAGAGTCCGCGGACAGCTGCGTATACGCGTACGCGGCTGTCAACGCTATACATAGCGCGGAGAAGTTTGCCAATGCAGTTTGCCTCTCGCGGAGACACCGGAGAAGCCTGAGTGCATGTATATAGCCCGTCATCGCGAGGAGCGGATATAGATGGATACTTGCATGATGCAAATCGTCGGCGTCGAGAGAAGCGTTGAACGAGCGCTTTTCAGTTAAAACTCGTGTTTTTATGCGCTTATGGATACGACTGCGCGTTTTTCAATTTTTTTTTCTTCTGTTCTTTTGCTGTTGTTGTATTTTTTCGTGGAGATGATCGTCGCGCTTGTTTATTTACTTAGCCGCGTTTTTCTTTTGTTTCGTCGCGTCGCGCCAGCGCTGATGCTCTCGCTGAATTATGGCGCGAGAATGAAATTTCCTTTGCGGACGTTTTGCGGCAGTTCTTCAAGAGCAAAGTAGAAAATTTTATTGCGACGCATCGCGCGTAGGAGATTTTCAGAGCTGGATGGCTCGTGAATCGGTCTGTTAATTGAGTTTTGAGATGGATGTTGTACACCCGTACTCGGAAACTCGCCGTTTAATGAATCTGGGCAGGAATAATATTTTTTATGGATTCAGTGACTTTCAATTTTTATGTTAATATTAATCTGGAAAGGGGAACAGCTACGTCGTAGAAATTCATATTCCGAAATGAGATGCCTTTCTCTGAAATTTTAGCCAGATCCCCTTTCCAGGACTTCATTCACATGTACTCCACCCTTTCCCATACTCGTGGTTTTCTGGTATTTCTGTTCTCGCCACTTCATTGTTGCGCTGTTTTGATATAATCACTTAATTGGACGATTTGCACCTTCGTCGGCAAGAAGGCATTTATTGTTTGTCTCGAGAGCAGAAAAAAAAGAACGTTAAATATAAATACCAGCCAAGGTAACAACAAAGACCGCGCATAGCTTTGCGTTACACCATACGACCTATTCTAGAGCGAAAGAATGGCGTTTTTTTTTCTCCAACCCGAAGCTCGCGCGTTCTCGGAATATTTCTGCACTGATGCATTTTCATGCCGCATTTCCCGGGAAATTCTTCGTACCTTATCATCGATATATTGAAGGTGCATCGAAAAATAAACATTGCCGTAATAGCCAGATCCATTTGCGAAAACTCGCTCGATTGCGTATTTATGCAGAGACTATATATAATGTGAAGTCACGGATACATATACGCAAAAATAAAAAGGAAAATTATCCCCTGAAATTAGAATTTAATCTGATCGCGCACCAAATCAAGTATACATGTATGAAATCGCACTGCCGCCTATATCGAGACGAGCAAAGAAAACGCAAGTGGCCGAGCAACGTTATGTATCATGTATATACACCTGTCCGTCAGCTCACGTGCGCACGATGAGGCCCCACCGAAGGAGAGCTGCTCGTTGAAAACTGGCATTCCAGAGAAAGTCGCTGGCGGTCAAAAGCCCGCGAGCGCTACATGTATATACATATATACACTCTCCCTACGTATACGTATATAGGAGCCGATATATATATATATATATATACACGTTCGAAGTCGAACTCGGCGCGAGCGGCACGGTATATTCGCCAGTGCGCGGCGATTTCGAAGGTATTGCTCCGCCGCGCGCGGCACACTCTGAAATTTTAAATAGCGAAAACTCTCGGTTCTCGCCAGGTGATATATAAGTGTATACATATACGTGTACGCTATTCCGGACATGTGCAACGCAGAAAGACAGAGCGGGTGTGTCCGCTGCTCGAGCAGTACACCTTCAGCTGGTTCAGTCGGCGGAATCTTGACGGCGATGTGAGCGTCGATTCTCGTGCGGATCGTACTGTGTATATACACCATACGGATTTTCGCGGAGCGGCGTTGCCGCTTTCTTTTTTCTCTTGTCGTGAGTATATAACTTGTGCTTTGTACGGCTCGATATTTATATATATATATATATATGTATATTGTATATAGTCGAGAAAAAGTTGGAGACGAATGTACATGTACAATTAAGTGAGCGTTTCACCGGCGGGAGAGATCTCAGATTTTGAATGACAATACTGTGGACTACTGCTAGCGAATAAAGAGATATGTACAGAGCGGCAGACGAGTTTTCCGGTGATGGGAAATCAAATAAATTTCAGTAATCGGTATGTGCATGCCGTTGTTTATTTGTCGAAAGCGGGTTACTGCGACGAGTCCGCCCGCTTTTATACTTTGACCCGCGGATTCTCGATGCGTGGAAGTGGATATATATATATATATATATATATATATATATATATATATGCCTGTAGTATTATACACATTGCCAAACAGAAAAGTGACTTCAGACGCGCGTTCCGCGAGTCGTCGATCTGATATTTTCTCAATATTGACTAATCGAATGCGCATGAATGATTAATTAGTTTTGAAACGACTTGAAAACTGGAGGATTACGTAAGGGTACTCCGTTTTTTTTATATATTTATTTATAAATCGATACGAAAATGAGGACGTGTTCTATCGCCTCTGTAATAGCGGCTCGCGATGAATTCCAATCATGTATAAAATTACAGCGAGCTCGATCTTATATCTGCAATCTTTGCAAATAATATACTTTGTATACGCGTAGATCCTTCAAAGTGAAAGTGACTGTGCCTGGCGGAGGGGTTTATTTTAGAAAAATCTGGATAAAAATCACACTGTTTTGAATAATAAAGATTGACTGCTAGGGGTGTGCGGGTCGCCGCGAGGAATATAGGCAAGGCAACGCGGAATACTTGCCGTTCTCATGAATATTGGATATCGGGACGTATACACGGCTTTTCGCGACAGGGTAAATACAGACGAAATTTTCGCGCTTTTTTCTCCATAGCGGCGCATTGGCCAACAATCGCGTATATGAGCGATGAAATTTTTATTGCTTCGAATTTTTAGAAAGCGCGTACGTACGTGTAGGAAGGGAATTTCGTAAATGAAATTTCACAATTAGTGCAACGAGCATGTGTATATAGTGAATACCGATTCGAAACTCGGAAAAAGGATTTCGCAATCCGTACACCGGGCCATAGCATAGTGTACGCGTAGGGGCCTTTGGCGAAGTCAACAAATTCTTTCATTTTCTGCTTGCGTAAATTGGCTTTTTCGCCGCTTTGTACCGATTATATTTTAGCGTTGAGGGAAAATTTCACAAACCACGTATCGACTTTAATTTATTTATGTAAGAAGACTGGAAACAACGGCCGGTGCGTTCGCGTGTGTTGCGCGTTGGTAATTGCTTGCAATGAACATACTTGAGTCGAGATAGTTCTTGTTACGTGCATTGTACAGTCACAATTAGTGCTTAGCAATATTTACCAGATTACATAAAAACGACTCAGAGCTGATCCGCGGCATAAATTTTATTGTAAAAATACAATTTTTAAATTAATACAATAATAAAATTTTATTAAAGCCTAAAAATTAAGAAACGCCACTCAATTGTCTTTCCCTAATTGTCTTGGAAGCATCTGCAATCCACATGGATCCTTCATTAGACTTCCAGCATCGTCACACGTGTTAAAAATATTTACCCAAAACTCAAGCATAATACATCCGCTGCACCTGCGCGAGGCGATATATAAATTTTCTCAGATTCTCGAAGTTAATGCACCTGAGCTGATCCGAGCACATACGGCTGCCATTCGTTACAGCGTTAGAATCCCCCTGCCCATATACAAAGCGAGAGAAAAAACCGACGTAAATAGAAAAAGAGCAGAGAAGAAAGAACCAGAGAGAGAGAGAGAGAGATAGAAATAGGGAGAGAAGGAATAAGAGCAGAGGGTGGAATCGGCAAATGATGTGTCTCGCGACAAGTAGGAGAGTGGAGTGGGCCATTATTGGGATTTGTACTTCCTCGCTGTCGTCGGCAGTGCGTCGACAGCAGCAGCAGCAGCAGCAGTAGTAGCAGCGGCTGCGGCGCGCACTCCTCGACGGGAAATCTTCTTCGGGGCTGCTGCGAACGTTTTCTTAAAAATCCAGCTCGGAAGTAAACTCGAGCGCAGAGTGGCTATATAGTCGGCTCTCTCTCTCTCTCTCGCGCGCGAGCGCGTGTGCTGAGACATCGGAAACTCGAGGATTTCCCTTCTTTATCCCGCTGCGCGGGAGAAGAGAGGCGAATTATAGAGATGGCGAACGCTCGGCCGTATAGGAGCTAAAAGTTCGTATATGAGCGGCGCGATGGCGTGTACGTTGAGGGGGGTGGGGGAAGAAAGGAACGAGGGCTCGCACAAGTGGAGAGATATTTTTCGAGTGACGCGATATACCATGTCGCTCAACTGAAACTTACACGCCCAGCTTCTCAATGCTACATTCAGCCGGGGGATTATTTTTATGGGGGCATACGCTATGGCTAGTCGCGGGATTTTCTTCCCAAACTTTTTCGTCTGGCTGAGGGACAAATTTATGGCTTAGGACGCGTATACACGCGGCTGCGCGAGCAAGCGCGCCATACGCGAAAATAAATCGAAGTCGGGGGGAATCAGCGTGGATGTCCGTTGCGGGGATTTAATTGGGTTTGAATTATCACGAGAGCTTGACGGCTCTGATGTACGGCACTTTTCACTATGCCGGGCAGTTTGGAGGGAACAATTGTTGATGCGACGACTTGAACGCTGGAATTGTCGTTGCGCAATGGTTTTTGAATTTCGCGCCGTACTACGTTTGCAACTCTATAGGCGCATGCGCGCGACGTTAACGAATCGCGTGACGTTTACCTTGACTTCCCGGTATAGCCGGTGATGGGCGTTTTGTGAGGTGATAAAAATTTTTTGCAAATCGAGTACTAGCAATGACTATTATTGTTTTGTATGGAGGAGAATTTATGTTGCACAAGAATTAATAAACTAAATAGTAAAAATGATTTTAATACTAATAATTCATCGCTTTAATTAAAGCATTATGTTTAAGCAAATTAACATCTAATACTAGTATAAAATATGTAAATTAATTTAATTAAAAAATGTATAAATTAAGTTTTGTGAATGTTTGATACAATAAAATTAAACGCAAAGCAAGTGCGTTATGTTTTCACCATAAGTTTGATGCGTTACTGTTTCCTCAGCGAATATTCGACAGCTCGATCGAATTCACCGACGTAAAATTAAAGTGTAATTTTGACGCAATTTTTCGAAAATGACATCATAAACACAATGCAATTTTCGGCAGTAGCGCGAAAACAATATTTCATTTCTCAGCTATTATTATTGAAGCGTTTTCAATATTTCGCGAGAATAAATCAAACATTTTGCCTCTTTCTGTACCGAAAGAGGGCGAAACGACCGTGGGATATAGTGTAGTTTATGGTCAATACAGATAACACGCTCGAATATAGGAACCTGCATTTTATTGAATCTTTATGATATTGTATTTTCTTGTAATGCTATATGATTGCGGTTGCTTTGAATTTAAATCAGTACTAAACTCTTATATTTATTGTAATACTTGTGTGCCCTAAGATATAGGATAACGTATCAAGCGTCCACTTTATTGAGAAGAGAATTTTGCGCTGCAGATATACTGCGGTTGCGTCTGGTGCGTGTACTCCCATGCTAATCATCTTCATATTTAAAGTAAAATTTTTCAAATCACGCGATGAATCACTTGGTATCGCGAGTCTACATCTTATAGTCTTACAAGGTGGATAAAATCTACGGACGCAAAGCCGGACTTGTCAGCCTTGTAGACGAAATCGTGGAAATCTTCATCGCAAACAATTGTACTCGTTTTGTACTCATTTCACTGTGGTGGCTATGACTTAACTCGTGTATTTATAGCCTCGTCTACGTTAATACATCACGCACGCGATGATGACGGCTCGCTGTATACTTTTCCCACAACACCGGCTACGCTGTTTCGCTCAGCATTTTTCAAGCAAACAAACGAGTCAGTCCGGACGAAAAAGGAACAGCGAAACGAGAGCGAAATAAATGCACTTCTACATTTCAGTTCGTATCAGTGATCGTTGCTCGCAAAAAGGTGGCGAGACTCGATATCGTAAATCTCCGATCTCCTATTTGTAAATCTTGCATACGATCAGTCGAGCTGTGCGAGCGCTGCATCGACGATGCAGTTACTTAATCGCTATCTTATTTAAATCAGACACCTGTAATGTCTTAACACAGAACAGGTCAAGTCAGAGATTATCTCGAGGATAGGTCTAGACGAGTTTTTATGATAATCCTGCCTAAAATTCGCGTAAACAAACGCGCAATCAGGATTTAGTACCGATTGCTTCAAAGATAACGAAGCGTATTTCTCAAAAACACTAACAGGCATTGTAAGCAAATAAATGCAGTGTCAGAAATTATCTTTGTTGTGGAATTTTTTATGGACATCTGCTTGAATATTCATAATACGTTTAAGCGAAGCAATAAAGTTCTGTGGCTCTTACAGATAAGTGCGCGAAAGAAATGGGCCGGGAAGTTCGCGTCATTTTTTTTTCTTTCTTAATTTCCGGATTCCAAAGACAGAACTATTTTACACAGCGCGAGCGAGACACGACAATAACACCGGCGAAAAGTTTCGAAAAAACCCAAAACACACGCCGAAATTTCGACTCTCGTTCAGCGGGAGACGGGAGCGTCTTTTTTAACGCGTGCCTCAATGATAAATCGAGTGTAAACGTGACTGGGAATCGCAAAAATACCAAGTGTACGTGACATATGTGAAATCGAGACTTTGGGAAACCTACTTAGTCGCTTTAGAAAGGCAAAAGCGATTCCGTCCCGCGCCGCCTCCGACGCTAAAAAGTCGCCGCCGCAGGCGCACCGTTCACCGCCGCGCCAGAAAAACACAGTCCTTTTCCGCTTTTGAGCCTTTCTACACACAACACACACACACACGCGCGAGCGCGGCAATCGAACGAACGGCAAACGGAGCTCGAATCGATTTTTTTCCTCTCGCTCGCTCGCGCCGAGGAACGAGGAAATCGGCAGACTACTTCCAGCGCCTTTGCGTAGCGCGCGCGAATTCCGCGCTCTAACTTTATTTCGTACGACGCACTCGACTGTTAATCTGTCTCTCTCTCTCTCTCTTTCTCTCTCGTACGCGATAATCGTAAAGCTTGTTTGCCGATATTTCGTTTTTTGATTGCTCGCGCAAACATTGTAAAATTTATTGAGATTGCCGTATAAATATTTATATAAACCGGGGTGGAGAGAGGGGGGGGGGATAAGGGGGATGAGGGGGTCGGCCGCAAAATCTCACGTCTACTTCGCCGGTAAAACAACCCCCAAGCATTATATTCCAGGCTATTAAAGGCGCGCCAACTCGTAAAGAAGCTCCGCACAGCTTACAAACATTTACCTAAGAGTGGCTCCGGTGGCCTTTTAGTTATATAATCCGAGACGACGTCCGGCTCGTCGAATCGTCGCGAAATATCCGATAAATCATTTGAATGAGAGCTTTAAGCGCCGGTAAATGCCCCCGCAAGTGAACGAGCGCGCTCCCATCCCCGGGGGTGATAAAAACGAGTCCCCTCTCTCTCTCTCTCTCTGTCTCTCGCTTTGCTCTGTACAATAAAAATTAAAAAGCCGCTGTAGAGAGTCTAACGATAATTACCGGAGCTATACTGCCGGTGGATGAGGGAGGAGATGGGGGCAAATGAGCTTGTGATATTTTTTTACATGACCGGCGAGTGCTCTAACGAGGGCTTAATAAATTTTGTGTTACTGCAGACATCCTCCCTCCCGCCCTCCCCGCCCTTGCTCTTACACTGCCGCCGGTAGCCCTCGCGCGCCGTACCAGCGCCGCCCATTTCCAGCCCCTATTTCGCCTCGATTATTCCCTTTTTCCGATCGATCGCTTTGAGCCCCCCGTGTGTGGGCTCATTATATTCTCTTTACGTGTCTTGTAATTAAGAAAAAATGGCTATCGATTGATATGGTGCTCGCGCGGTTCTTTTCGAGCTGGGGATGTAATACGGTAGCGCTGCCGCTGCGTTAGTAATGGAATGGGATTATTTTTCTGCCAGAAGTCCTCGCGGAACGAAAGTTCGAGAGGGCCTGAAATAGTCGTTGGTATGTCCGAGTGCGTGGATATGTGAAAAAAAATTTTTTAAACAAAAAAGAGAAAACAAGATAAAGCACACAGGCACGAGTATCTTTGGAAAATACATGCGAATAATCCTGTTTCTCCAGATACAAAAGAATCTGAAAGAAATTATATGGCATTGAAAAGAAGAATTGACTGTACGGATTTGAATTTAAAAAGAGCGTATCTTCACATTTTTATTTTGTGTAAGATGGTATCTCGTATATTGTCCGAATTTTAAAGACATTCCAATATTCAGAGGAGGTAAAAGTGATAAAAAATTCAAGTTTCTCACTATGGTACATTACAGGTGAAAGCACGAATAATTTGCTTTTAGAATAATAATAAAAAGGACATGAAATGGTATAATAATCCGTAATTTTAGAGAGTTTTAAAGACTTGTACATTTTAAAACTTTGATGAAAAACCGTTCAGCGGGAGTACGAGCCGAGAGATAACAATTAGCATCGATTTCAATCAATTCAGATTGTTTATGCGTCAATTCATAGTATTGTCAAAAAAATTCTATAGTCGATTATTGTAGCCATTCAAACAACTAAACTATAGCAATAAACATCGGTTTGATTGACTGCTATGCATAACCATAACATAGAAAGTACCTTATCTTCTATTATTTTTAAGTGATTGCGCTGTCGCAGATTACGCATTCAATTTTAAGAACAATATATTCGCTGCAAAATCGTACTTCATTTATTACTCGAAAATTCCAGCAATGCGCAAACATCGCGTTATCCAAAGTTTTTTCGTCGACGCGACAAACTATCAACTCGAAATTTCGTAGTTACACACTCGCGCGTCGCCGTTTTTCGAAAATCACGGCGCGAAATTCGAATTTCCACTCATCACCGCGCACTTAATAAAATTTCTCGCGCCACCTTCAGCTTCACGCAAACCTTACACAAGTCATCCAAAAATTTCCGATTATCCCGACGCGTCTATCGCGAAGCGACAAATGATCGGCATTAAAATTTCGAAAACTGCCGTATCGCTGCGACAGCAGAAACTTCTGCGACTCTCCCACACGCATCAGAGCGAGGGCATAATTTTAACCGCCGTGTAATTTTTCTCCTCCTTTTCTTTTTCCAGACCCAGCCAGACGGCGCGCTTTCCACTCGAGCGGGCAATTGCCCTCGATGACAAGGCCGCAGCAGCGTCGAGCCTGAGCGCGAGCGCTTTCCCGAACCTCTTCGTGCTCTCTCGCTCTCTATCTACGCACCAGGAGGCGACATGGACGTGGAGACGGGGGCCATCCTGGCCCTGCAGATCCTCGCGCTCTGCTCGATCGTCGCGGCCCTCCTGGCCTACCTGATGCGCCAGTCGCGCAACGCCAGCGACGAGCACGAGATGCGCAGCAAGCGCCACGTGCTCGTCACCAGCTGCGACACCTGCATCGGCCTCCAGCTCGCTCTCGCTTTGTCCGAGGCCGGCTATAAGGTATGCATAAATATACATGAGTATGTCCGGGAAATTTCGGAAACAACTCGGACGGAAAAGTTGCAAAAAATTTTCTCGAAGGCACACCTACCGGACCTGTTTTTTCTCGTTTCTTAGGTCATTCTGAAAGGGGAAAACATCGCGTACATGGCTGATCGAGGTGTATATACTTTTTTCCGGAGCAAAAGCGACTCGAAAAAACGAGAAATAATTAACAATAAGAGAATTCATAGATTTTTTTCTTGAAAACTGTGGACTTTTATAAAAATTTCATTAGAACAAAAATGTCTTAAAATTCATGAAAGAATGCTCTGAATTTTTTCAGATTGATCCGACACAATTATTGATTTTCCGAAAATTAAAAAAAAAACGAAATTTCGAGAATCGTCATTTAAAAATTTTAGAGTATTCTTTGATGAATTTTAAGGGGATCCGATAGCCACTAATGACCCGTCACTAACGGTACGATAAAGAAGTGCTGAGATCGAATAAATATAAGGAATTACGCAAATTCAAAAGATACTTGCCCTTCGTCTCGGTATTACCTATCGGCATACACGGTTTGGACTCAAAATGTTCAGGTATTGGGGAGAAAAATGCGAACGAAAATCAGTAGCCGTAACCTGACGTAACTGATTTTGAAGGGCAAGTATCTCTTGAATTTGCGTAATTCCTTATATTTATTCGATCTCAGTACTTCTTGATCGTACCGTTAGTGACGGGTCATTGGTGGCTATCGGATCCCCTTAAGTCATTATTGTTCTAATGAAATATTTGTAAAAATCCATAGTTTTCGAGAAAAAAAAATCTACGAATTCTTTCTTCTCGTTTTTCGAGTCGTTTTTGCTCCGGAAAAAAAGTATACCCTATACGATCGGCCGTGCAAGCGAGCTTTTTCTCTTCCAGAATGACCTAACGAACGAGAAAAATCAGATCTGCTAAGTGCGCCTTCGAAAAAATTTTTTGCAACTTTTCCGTCCGAGCTGTTCCCGAAATTTTCTGGACGTACTCATATACACGCGTATACTGCGTGTACGCGCACACACGACGACGACGACGCGAGCGCGCGCGACTAATGAGAAGATAAAAAAATCAGCGCGCGCGAGCAGCTGCTTCGCCCGACGCGACGTACGTCGGCCATAAATCTTGCTCGTCCTCTATCATTTTATCGATATATTTCACGGACGTGAGTCGTAAAAGGTGTGCATGCGGTATACACCCGGCCGCGCGGTCTGCCTCTCTCTCAGTGCGCGTTGAGCTCGACTGCATTGTGGCTTATGTGGAATTTTATGTGTAAAGTGGCTTTCTGTGTCCCCGCGGTCGATTTGCAGGGATATTCAGCAATAGACGCCGCGCGCGCGCGCTACCCTATATATAGAAAATCGGTCGATATCCTTCTGTTGCGCGCGGATTTTTATATGAAACGTCGCTCGCACTCGTCTTTGCGAGGATCATTGCGGGGCAGTTGAAAGTGCATTTTTTTTTGAAGGGGGTTCTTTTTTCACGTGCGAAAGTCCAATCGGAAATCGGAAGGAAAACGCGGCAGTGGCTAATCGTCGAAGGAGCAGAGGGAGGCGGGTGGGGCGGGGGGAGGGGAAGAAGAAGAGCGCGATTTTTCGTTCTCAAGAGTGTGCACAAATTGATGAATGCGTTGCGTAATGCATGTAGGTGCGG
Source organism: Philotrypesis tridentata (assembly GCA_018906965.1). Classification (NCBI taxonomy): domain Eukaryota; kingdom Metazoa; phylum Arthropoda; class Insecta; order Hymenoptera; family Pteromalidae; genus Philotrypesis; species Philotrypesis tridentata. The sequence goes on along the minus strand of JACCIB010000023.1, from coordinate 2,637,360 downwards.
CATCACGTTTCTCGGAGTCTCTCGTAAAACTTTATGGTGCAGGTGTGTAAAGATGATAATTTTTGCCGCTCCTGAATAACAATGAACGCCGTAAAGCTTCTAATTCAGAGGTCCCCAAGTAATTTGTTTATTCTTTCCTCCCACCCTCGCGCGCCGGCCTTGTACGGCTTTTTTAATTAACAATAAAGCGCGGAGTGCAAGAGTGGACGCGTCCCGTGTAAACAATCTTCCCGAGCTCGTGATTGCCCAGCGAGAATTACGCCGTTAACTAGAAGTTCATTAAAGAACGTCGGCATGTATAAGTATACAGATATACCCGGTGGATGCATTACGCGTTCGAATTGCGCACGAATGTTTATACAGCGCATTGTAAAAAAAAAAGAGAAGAATTTAATCAAGCGATAATTTCCGACCCTCTTATTCGCTAATATTTGTCGAATTACATACCTGTGCTTCTCTGCGTGATGGTAGAACTGAGTCCGTGAATTTTTCGTTTCATTTGCTCTACGGTCTTCTTCTTTTAATCCAAGGACTTCTGAAGAACGCACTTGACGCACGGGACTTTACACGTTTGATTAGCATTACAGTGAATCCAATAGCCTATTGTACTTTATGCAAAAGCAGCTGACGATTCATTGCTACGTGGCGTTCTTGAAACTAATTTAAAGCTTTTGTCCTATGTCATTGTAAAAGATCGATTGAAACAAGTAGAATGATTCAGGCACTGTGAAAGGCTGACGCGCTTCAAATTTTTAATGCGCAGGATTATTAAAATTTTCGAAGGTGTATCAAATCAATCTAAAATATCTCGTGAAAAGCTTAAAGGAAGAGATGAAGAACTCGCCGAAACTTGCAACTAAATCCAAAATTTCGGATTGTCTCGTGCTTTTTGAACGCAGTTTATCATCTCGCGAAAAGTTTTAAGAATATTCGTTTTTTATCCTCAGATCCCGTTTCATGAAATATCGTTTTAAAGTTGTATTACAAACATGCCCTCCAGTTCTTCATTAAAAAAATTTTTTTTTCATCAAAATATTTATTTGGTTCAAATGCGTGTTCACTTTAGTTACCCCGTGTCACGCATACTTATAATAGAAACATTTTGATTATAATTCTAATAAATATACTTATTAAAGCAAGAACCCTTTCATCTTTATTGAAATCGTTAAAACAGTTCATTCGAAAAAGCAACGTATTGCTAGGTTTTCTTATTTTTAAGATCTTCAGAGATACATGGTATTTTTTCAAGGTAGTAAGTGGTACCCCTTTTTGAGTTATTGAAGTCCAAATTTTAAGTTCTTGACACACGAGTACTTGAGGGATACGCTACGCAAAAAAAAGTTTTCGTCAGCTGCATGACAAGTTTCTCTCCTGGAGTTTTAAAAAACTAGTATGTTAAACATTAAAATATTCAAATTAAGATGACATTTTTGGAAATATAGCAAGCGATGTCTTTTAGCAGTGCTTTCCCAAAAGTTTTAATCTCATACTATCAATGTATCTACATAGGATCGCCGTGATTCTCATTTTTGCAACTTTCTTTAATATTTAAAAATCTAGAAATTTCTAATCTACGGTACTATGCTTTATAGTACTAGTTGTAAAAGTCTTTCATTACAAAATACTAAAAGAAATTTAATCCAAAATTGAGCGCGTCTGGAGCAAGTAAACAACAATTACGAACCGTGTAATTACTCAACCCCAAAGTTAAACTAAACATTCGATTTCATTTCATACAAGAACACCCCCTACACATCATCAATAATCTACGATGGACGAGTATCTCGATTACCGATAACAATCTCAAATAACGCGCTTGCTAACGTGAATTTCCCCGGGAAAACCCATTTTTGTCGAAATTAACACTTCGATCGGGTTTCCCTCGTTAATATTTTGCCAGCTCCCGGCAAAAGCGCTCGCGGTAGTGGAATCCGACGGTGAAATAATAGCGTCGAATCTCACCCGTAGGTTTTCGCCGGACTACTGGAGCCGAGCGGCAGCTCGCACGCGACGAAGATTCTGCGCGCCGTCGAGCAGCAGCGGATTCGCGCGAGGGACCCGGAGAGAATCGAGGAGTCCGTGCCAGCATATTCGGAGACTCGTGCCCCGGGACAAATAGTGCCAGTTGAGTTGGATTCGACGCGCGAGGACAGCCTGCGCGCCTGCGTCGACGCCGTCAGGGCGAAGCTGCCGGCTGGAGAAGACGGTAAGAACACGAGCTCGTCTCGCGAGCCATCTATATGCGAGTTTCGTCCTCGATACAAATAACAAACATGTACAAATTATAATGGTATAATTTTGCGAATTGTTGTAAATTGATTGTTGTGAAATTTTGAAAATTTTTGAAATACTACGCTAAATACTGGCAGACCGCAGAGCAGTACTGACTGTTGATATTGGCCCAAGATTAAATTAATATCGTATCGATAAGAACGTACGGCCCGATGCTCTTATACTTTTATCGACAAAGTAATGGTAGCCAGTAACTTCCCAATAAAATAAATACATGCTTTCCCTATATAATGAATTATGAACTGTCCCAGTAAAATGCTCCTCTAACTTTTCATTTACACTTAAATTATCTTCTCTACCTTTGCTCTGAATACTATTACTACTGCTATCACTACTACTAGAAGTTAAACTCATATGAGCTCTTTCAAGAGCTCTTGATTTTTTAACATAACTGTATGAAGAGTTTGAAAACATTGTCTAATCTCAGTGAGAGTGAACATTCGACTGAATCAATTTTCAAGCTTGTTACAGTAGTATTTGGTAGTTGTTTGCATTAGAATTTACATTAGATAGAACATAGAGCTTTATTGGTACATTGCAAAATTTTACTAGGCCAATGCTGTTGTAGAATGTTGGCCCGATCTGGGCAAACTTTTTTGTGCCAACACTGTAAGCTTTGAGCGAAATTTTAACTCTAGTATCAACTTGGTCAATATTACTGGACCAATGCATTTTCTTAATTCTGGTCCGTTCTTATCAATCCAGAGTAAATGCAGTATTCTTTCATTACTGATAGACGTTATACTGGCTAGTACTGTCGGACAGTACAAAATCATTACTGGCCCGTACGGGCAGTCACGGCAATTCTTCGAATTATTTAGCGAGCGTTTTGAAGAACAATTGAAACCGCAGTGGTAAAGGTAAGATCAATGATTTTTTATGCCTTTATGGCGTGGAAACAGTTGTATTAGATTATTTCCCGCAAAGTTTGACCGAGTATATTCCTTTGCAAGAGAAAAAAAGAATTTTTCACAGTTTCCATGCTTCATTTTCATATCAAGCCTGTAAAAAAGTTTTACGCTCCTGTAGACACGGATAGACGCCCGAAACATTTTAAACTTTGAAAAAACTACATTAGAGAAAAACACTGTTGTATTAAAGAACGAAACACGCGCGGCTTTGTGGAGATCTGCGTTTATCAAAACATTTTTGTTGAGCGCACGACTTACGTTCTGTTTTCTCGTTTTCTTCTTTTTTTCTCGTCGGAGAAAAAGGGATTTCACATTCGTTATCCGCGCACTGCTATCGACGACAATGAAGAGTACGCAAATAATCCATTGTCCAAAGAGAAATGTAAAATTGGCCCTTGCACTCGGCGATTCGCTGCGGGAAAAACGGCCGGGATCGTAAATCTCGCTCTCAAGAGCCGAAAGCCCAAGTTACAGCGCCGAAAATGTTCGCAGTTAACTGTAACCGAGGAAAATTCACTTGGCGAGTGTATCGATAAAAGTCTAGTCGCGAGAGATCCTCGAAATCTGAACTTCAAACTCCCCCCGGGCTACATTACATCCCATTTCCTTTATATTCCGGGATAGTGCGAGGGAATCTTCTCTCGTCCGGTGTATAAGCCAAGTTAAGTGGGGCAAGGATAGCGAGAGGAAAGGAGAGAGAGAGAGAGAGACTGTTTAAGTTCGCCAGAGGAAAAACAATGCCGAAAAAGCGCGGAGTGAGAGAGCCGCCGAAGCGGTAAGAAAAATGTAAAACTTCATCCCCGCGACTGTAGAACGCGCGCAACCAGCATAATCGCCGCGACGGGGACTCGAGTGCGTATATATATATATACATGCATATACATATACACACGGCGGCTCCGCGAAACTTTAAAGACCCAGGGAATCTCCGATAAATTCACGGACCGCAGAAACTCCGGGGCGAGCTGCAGCGCAGAGCGCCAGGCGCACAGCAGTCCCCGCAGGCGCTGTTACCGACATCGCGCGCGCTTTTGTAGCAAAACTCGAAACTGATTAACGGAGTTGCGCGCTCTCTCTCTCTCTCTCTCTGCTGCGCGAATCTGCGCGCGAGCGCTGTTCCTACCCCTCGCGAGAGAGAGAGAGAGAGAGAGAGAGAGCGGCCGGGCGCAAAAGCCTAATCGTTACAATTGGCCCGCTATATCCATTGCCTTCATCAAAGCATTCCGGCGAACCGCAGCGCTATAAATCGTTAAGACCGGGCTAGAGAAGCGGGAGAAGGAAAATCACGGCTCGTGTGCTCGCGGAAATCGCTTTCACCTCTCTCTCACTCCTTGCGCGCGCGCGAGCTTACCGACTAAACTAATAACCTTAGTTCGAATCACTTTCTGCCGGCGGGGGATGGTTCCGAGAACCAACTCGCGCGAACTATGGTAGCGATTTACTCCGAGTTACTATTAAATTCTCGCGCGCGCTCTCTCTCCCTCTCTTTCTCTGGCCGTTGCACCTTCCGCGAAGGACGGCGGAAGTGTAGGAGAAGCGCCGCGACTTGCGGGGGGCCGTCCATATCGATACGGGGATGTACTACCTTGCGTATACCTGGAAAGAAGGGATGTGAACCGTGATTTTGGTTGGGAGTATGGATATTGGGTACGGTGTTACGGAAAATAAAACCAAGGGATGATAGGTAGAAAGGATTGAGATCACTGCAACGGAATCTCGAGGCAGTGCTGGAGGGAACGAATGAAGCGAAACGGTGGGGGTGTGAGGATGTTGCCTCGAGATTAAACATCGATGAACTGTCCGAGTGGGATTGATCGTGGAAAGAAAGGTGGAAAGGCGTCTTCGAAATATATGTGAATAAGGTGCCGGAAACGCGTTTAAATGGGGCCATTAGGACGTGTTGGAAATGTTTCTGCAAAGCTTTGGTTTGCAGCGTGTAAACAATGTTCATAGCTACAGTGTCATTTTATACATTTTGTAATCTGCATGTAAAGTACTTCTTTGTAGTCTACGTAGTAAACTTATTCTGCGAATGATCAAGTTTTATTTTAGGCATTTATTCTGACGTTCTTTAATATCTTATGTAAAACGTTGAAAGTGCGCATGTATTTAAATGATCGTACAAGGTGAACAAATCTTTTTTAAATGTGTGCGTATATATTAAAGATATTAGAATACATGCATACGAATTCTAATATTATGTCATGCATAATACCCACTATACCATTTTCTAGTATATTAAGCCTTCAACTTTATGTATTGTTTCTTTGGAATGATTTCACTTACTTCTATTGCTGTAAGTATACATTTGATAATAAATCAAGTTTCTGAATCTTTTTTAATATGCAAAAATACGTATATAGGTACATAAGAAAATCGATCAACTATTTATACCGCAAGAGTCAAAATTTTAAATCGTTAAAAATCTAATTATGGGCGTACGAACAACACTTATTCATAACTATAGCTTATCATATAGTTTAAAAATACGACAACTGAACGTGACTCAACAACAGTGAATAATTCCAAGCTGCTTATTTCTCACCGCTAAATACGACATTTTAATTCGACGATTCGCCGATCGGACGCACAGTTTCTTCCGATCTGCGAATGAATTCTTGACCTTAAAAAGTGAAAATTGCCGTCGCCGCGCCGTAAATCATCTGAAAGTCGAGCAGAAAAAAGTGCGGACTATAATAATCACGCGCTCGCGCTCTGACCGACAGCCTCTGCGTACTTTCAATAGCAACGTCAACGCCTCCGCACGCTCCAACGCTCTCCGCTGCAAAAAATATTTATTGATTTGTCGAATATGACTTCTGGCGAGAGGCGGCGCGAGCGCATAGGCAATGGCGTGAGATTAACATCCTACGCTCTGACTTTAAAAATATATGCATTTGCCGTGAATTATCGCGTTCAATGGTCCGAGGCTCGGTGCAGCTGAAAAGTACATACATTTTTATGGAGAATATAAGTTTGTCTGACAGTTGTGTACTGTACTGGCTGAGAATTGATGTTGAAAAAAATGGCAATGTTGCGAGCGGTAATCGTGGGATGTGCTCGGATTCTAACGGCTTTTCTTTTTGGCGCGTGTGTACTGACTTGAAAAAAGAATTTCTCCTTTATTTGATACTACAGATTTATTGTTAAGCGCGTTGATTATTCTTTATTTATTGTTATGTTTTGTTCTGTTGCAAAGAGAGGAGCTAATTTAAATGTTTTGACAACAACGCCGATCGAATGTGACTTTTGAACACAACAGAAACGCGCTAACTGCTTACTGCTAATAAACAGGATATGCAAAATTTCAGATAAAAGTTGTAATTAATAAATAGTAGCTGAGAAATTAAAAAAATATAGTAAAAGTTGAATAATTAATTAAAATAACGTAATAGATACCTTTGTTTGGAAATAAAATTTTAAGAGGTTAAAATATACTATTGGTTAAATAAAAATAAATACAAATTTTTTAGATCCTAGTATATTATATAGTAAATACACTTGTCACTCGACGCAATGAATGCGGTTTTATGAACTAAGAATTACATTACTTCAATTATACATAATTATAAATAAAAAAAATGTACGTAATTTTTTGCTAATAATGATAATTATGATCATCTTGAATTTGCGATATATAGTTACGACATTATGGTCTATGCAGATTGAAGATGGCAATTGAACTATATGTATCAGTAAGATGACAGTGGCTATACGTTTTGTAACAACTCTCCCCAGGAGTTGCAAATTTTCTTTTTGGTGGCACACTACTAGACCTACTTTCTTTCGTTCCTTAGGTCATTCTGAACGAGAAAAAAATTTGCGTGCACGGCCAATGGAAGGGTGCACTTTTTTCCGGAGCAAAAACGACTCAAAAAACGAGAAATAATTAAAAGAAAAGAATTTATAGATTTTTTTTCTCGAAAACTATGGACTTTTACAAAAATTTAATTGGAACAGAAATTTCAATGAATTTTCGAAAAATCAAAAACTGTTGTGGATTAGTCTAAAAAAATTTTAGAGCATTCTTTGATGAGTTTTAAGATATTTTTGTTGTAATCAAATATTTATAAAAGTTCATTGTTTTCGAGAAAAAAATCTATGAATTCATTTTTTGTTCATTATTTCTCGTTTTTTCGGGTTTTTTTTGCCCCGGTTACAAAGTATACCTTACGATCGGTCATCCACGTGAGAATGACCTACGGAATAAGAAAAAAAGGCCTGGTAGGTGTGCCTGCAAAAAAAACTTTGCAATTTTTAGGGAGAGTTGTTTCCGAAAATTGGTGGACATGCACATATATATTTTCTATATTATTATAAGCGGTTTAAATTATCCGTGGAATTGAAGAAGTCAATTTGTTCTAAACAAAAAATCATAATAATATACCTAATGCATGGTAATTGAGAAATAAACTTACTTGGTTGCAAGCAATTTTTCTCAACAACAAAAAACAGTATTTTACGACCAGGAAGTGAAATTATATAGCACAAAAAATTTTTATTGCAATCAATTTTATTCGATACTGCATCGTAAAATATATGGCAAATAATTTTTACTGCCTTCGTTACATTTCCTATATTTCACAATTTTTATAACTATTGCACGAAAAACTACCCAAAATTATGACACATTACTTCATAGCTGTAATTACTTTATTCAATAACATTCAACATATGTTTACACAATAATTTTCATAATATCCCATGACGAACCAGCACCATTCCAGATCACTGAAATCGAGTCGTCGAGCGAAGCCGCGTCAACGCTCGCTCATGATCAAAGTCTCTCACGTATATGCATTCATAGGCTCAAGCCGTTTTCAATTCCCGCGGCCAATAAAACTATGTATTTGCTTTTCCGAATTTCCAGTGCGGCGCTAACTTTGAAATAATCCCTCCTTCCTCCCCTCAACCCCTCCGCCCCCCCCCTTCCCGCCCCCGCCGCAAGACTTGCGCGCAGCAGCTCGTCTCCTCCGTTCTGACTCACTTATTTACAGCGATATTCTCGTATTTTGCAGGATTATGGGCGGTGGTGCACACCAGCGGACTGGCTTTGCCGGGAGTTATCGAGAGGCAGGCGAGCTCGGCTTGGGAATCCATGCTGCGCCAGAACTTGGTCGCGCCTTTGCGCGCCGCCCGCGTGTTCATTCCGCTTCTGCGTGCGAAAAGAGGTAAATTGACGCTTGCGATATTTCTTTTGATATGCAGATATATCCGGCCGCCGCCGCCGCGCGCCACTTCACACTCCGCCGCCGCCGCCGCCGCGAGAATTTCTAATGGTCGCGCGCGCGAGCCGTGACGGGCTTACCGGATTCCCAAATGTTCGTGAGGAGCCGCGGTACGTCGCTGTATCCGATGTACGTAATACTCGCGACTTTTCTTAATCAAAGCTATTTCGTGGTGCTCGGGGAGATCGGATGAGGAGAGAGAGACGACAAGTCGAGACGATTTGGTGACCACGATGTATAGTGTAGCGAATGTGGTGGAAGAAAATTTCGTTTTAGATTCAATTATCGTGAAACAATGGATAATTACAGTCGGTAGGGCAATTGAGCCACGGTTTTTGGAATTTTGTTTTTACTTTGTGTTGTAATAAAAAATCAGTTGGTTTTTTGTAAGTTACATTGTGGCGGAAAATTTGACTTTTTTTACAATGCATTCGAGAGGTGAATTGTATTTATAGAATAAATTAATAATTACTTCAATAATTTCAGTAATAAAATTTTTATCTTTAATTCAACTGAAAATTACCGTGGCTCATTTTGCTCCTGCCATTATTTGAAGGTAGGATCACCTTTAAAACATTGATGAGAGCTCATTTTTGAAAGCAACATCCTTATAAAATCTCATTAATATTGCATAAATTTGATTAAGCAATGAGCTTGGCGCAGATCTGCTTGATTTTGCATCAATATCGCAACGGTGAAGCAACACTCTCGAATATAGCCCAGAATAAAATGAGCTGCGAAAGATTGTAATTGAATTAAAAGTAAAAATTTCCATGAAATTCATTCAAAATGCCTGCAATTGAAAATTAATACCGAAACAATATGATTCAACTCTAAAAACTAATCAAATCAATAAATAAACTATTAGAATTAAATGAATTGTATAAATATAATGTTAGTTGTCGTATTGTTTCTTCAGGAATGTGCATGCCTAAATAAATCGCAATTAGAAAGGGCGCAAAATTTTAGCAAGGTAGTTCTTTCTTAAGATCGATATTTATTATCGAAGGAATCGTTGCTTCGAAAAGACGGGTGGAGATTTAGCATTCGACGAAAATGAATATGAATATAGCGGTGCGAAGTTTCGACTCTGTGTTTAGAAATATCAATCAAGCCGCCGGTGTTTTTTTCCGGCGTTATGCGTATGGAAATAGTCGATTTTTGCTCCTGTTGTTTATTTCATTTTCCTTGATAGATTCTGGCGCGTGGATTGTTCCGACAGATATTACTTTATCTAGCAGCTGTCGATATATTTTCTCTTACCTGATATTTCAGCGTTATCCCGCGAGAGAAAAACTTGGAATTGATTTCTTGCAATTTAATCTATTCACATCGAGTTGATTCGCATATAGAACAGCAAACGAGCGGCGGGGAGGAAAAAAAATTAGTTCTTCCCAACAAAATCTGATGGAATCCATGAATTACGAGAACCGCCACGCATCCTCGGAAATTCTCAGTTGATTGGAAAAAAAATGATTTACTGAAAGAATCGTGCAATGTTGAATTTAATTAACTATCGTGCCAATGGGCACTGCAAAAAGTGAACTTTCACTTCGCCCAAGCCGTGAATTTTGTCTATAAATAATATTTTTGAGAAAATGTTTGTTAATTAAATTAATTTTCGTATTTTCGAAAATGCTTTATTTTCTTTTTTTTATAATCCAAAATGGAAACGAATGGGATGCTTCATAAAAAGCTAACAATTCAAAGATTTAGTACAGTTATGAGGAATTAATTAAATCGTGGAGAAAAACGTCAAAGGGTGCAAAGGAAAAACCAAAAAAAAATTTTAACCAAAACAGACGTAGACTTATTCACGTTTAAACTTACCGAGGCGTATCGGTCTCCTTGAACGCGAAAATTCCCGACAAAATCAAAGTTATCCATTCCGCTCTTTAAGAATGATTTCATCCCCAATATTCCGCACGCGTCGTGTCCCCTCCTCATAAATAATCAATTGAGCTTTTGGACAGAGCAGTTAAATTTAACGTCACTGTATCCATTAATTCCTTTTCACAGCGCAGATATATATATATATATATATATATATATATATATATATATATATATAATACATATATTAAAATGTCTTATATTGCTGCAGGTCGCATAATACTGCTGGGCGATTCAGACACGAGCTTTGGTTCGAAGGCGGGCACGGGACTGGTGGCATTCAGCGCTTCGCGCAAGGCCGTCGAGGGGGCGGCCGAGGCATTGCGGGGCGAGCTACACTCGTCCGGTGTCGACGTGGTCCTACTCAAACCGCCGCCAGTGAATCCCCTCGCTTTATATGCGGCTCCACAGCTTAAAACGTAAGTAAAAGAAAAGGAACTCGCGGAACACCGTCGCCTCAGTGCACTAGCTTGATTTATCGCGGCCACCCCACCTCACCCCTCCCGCCCCGCTTTTTATCATGGATATAAATCCGTAATCTGCGCAAAGGAAAGGAAGCCCATTTCTTTGCTTTTTCTACTCTTTTTGTTGTCATTGTTTCGTTTCGCGCTGTATTTTCAACCGTTGGCAAGATTTTTATGTAATGGAATTATTCAGTTATACATTCCGCGTTAGTAGAAGTTTCGCTGCGTATTATCTTCGAGGCAGCGGATGATCCTTAAGGGGGCCAGTCCCATTGTTTCAGTAGAAGAGATTGTTTTTTTTTGTTTTCAAGTCAAATTGGCCCCCTGAAATTAATAAACAACGAAAAATTGAATTTTTTTTTTCGTGTAGGCCGTCTGAGAAGTTGAAGTTGTCTGCCAAGACCAGAAATCCACAATTTTCATTTTCCCAGGTACCATGGACTTTCATGAATCTGAAAATTGAAGTGCACTTTTACAGTGCTGCTTCAATGGAATTTGTATGTTTGCGAAAGTAGATCTAGTGTACTCGATAAGAGTGATTTTCAATGTTTAGCCATAAAGAATGTCTGTGTGTGACTGGAAAAATGAAAATCACGGATTTTGGTCGACACACACGAAAATTCTTTGCATCGTTCCCCAGTTCATACCATTGTTTAACAAAAATTCAATTATTCGTGTTTGACTGGTTTATTTTGAATTTTGATCGTTTTATATAAAATAAATACTTATTTTGTGAGATCGAAATATTTAGTCAGTAGTTGTGATTTATTGTTTTATTATCAATTGAAACTTATCAATAAAACTTTTTATAGATCCGACGCAGCAGGAACGACAGTACAATCGCCGGAGGGTACTTGGATAGCACCATTATCAGCGCATGCAGTAAAATCTTCTCTTATTCCAGCTCTTACGTCTACCTGTCCATATAAATCCTATAATATGAATAAAAAAGCGCGAATCTTTTGTCGATAAATGTATCGTATAGAGAGGCTAAGCTCCTTTTTTACCATGTGTCATTGAAAATGTGAACGTGTATCAAATAACACTTTGTAACATATGTAATTATTTGTAGTATAATTTTTCATAATACGGTGTAAGTTTTGTATAAATACTAAAATGTAATAACAGTCATTATTTTGCGTATATTAGTCTTCCTACTTTAAATATTATGTATATATTTACCTTATCAGACCATTTGGCCCGTATATACATATATTTCGTTTAAATAAAGTATTTCAAAGTTTATTGTAAATTATGATACAACTATTATTTTGCAAAACGCTTTAACAACGCCAAAGTTAAGGTAATTCTTCAGTTACAGCAGGCACAAAGAGAATAAACCGAAACTTTACAAATATGTTTGTCCATATAACATTCGAAAAGTGAATTTAATACTTTTATAATATTTAGCATCAAAGTTTTCGAGTAAATAAATAAGGTGTACAGGTACACTCTCGTGAAAGGGAATCAAAAGTGCGAATCGAAGAGGATTAAGGATAAATAATGTTCTACACGTGCTTGGCGTACTTGCTTAGAATTGCGGAGAAATAGATAAAACCTATTTTACGTTTTCCTCGCAACTTGGATGATTTAGCGATACAATTCAATATTTATAGAAATTTTATACTCGGCTATATGAAAAATAAAGTGAGTGAAAAGTAGGTGAACGTTAAATTATCCGATAAAAGTGATCACTGATGAATTCAATATTAAACGGGATATTTTGTGTAGAATTTTACCGATTATAGTTCCACCTATATAAGATTGACGTTGGAAAATTCATTCCTAATAAAATGGACAACTTATTAAAAAAATATATATAATTAAAAAGTTGAAATTTTACATTTCGACAGAACTTTTACAAATCAGGAATAAGAAGATTATAAAAAGCTGAGATATTTATATCATGAATTAATTCAATGCCATAATATTCCTTTCAAACATTTCCTTACGAATTTTAATTTATCATTTTGAATTCTTTAATGTTCTTTATTATTTTAAATCTTTAAAGCGACCAAAAGATTCGACATTCTAACGCGTCGATCCACTCACGAGTGCAAGTATAATTTATGATTTTATAAGAATAGTACTCGTACCGATATCTACTTTACTTATACATATTACCCATTATGTGGTACTGAAATACGTAACGTTTACTCAATTCAGGAAGCTCAAAATTTTTAAAGTATGTTTTTATGCAGAACTATAAAATAATTATCGATTAAAAACTTAAATCTTTGAAGATGAAAATATTTTTAAAAAAGAGTAGAAAAGAGTAATGATAAAAGCGAATAAAATAAAAAAGTCGTATGATAAAATAACAAAAAAAAAATAATAAAAAGAAACAAGAAATGGAACGAAGGCTCCGACACGCGCTCGCCATGATTCTGGGTTATGTAAAATTCTGAGATTTTATAATGCACTGTGCTACGAGTGAAAAGCGAGGTAGACACTTACGAGGAAAGTTCATGAACTCCGGGTCATGGATCTGGCTGAAATAGCGAGAAATGATTCTTTGATCAAAAAATTGGAACACGAGTTTTGCGGTTTTGTCTAGTGGGTCGTAGCAAAATATTAATATATACGTACTACAAAATTATATAAAGATATAAGTATATATAATACGTAAATATAGCTATAAATAAATATCTTGATCAGGTTTTAAAATGAATTCAGGATATATTGAACTTAATATATCCATCAATTATAAAAACCATGAAATATATTGAGAAAAACGATAATATAATATTTTAAAATTTACCGTCTCTATTTGTTTCTCAATGTGCAAAAACTACTTTTGATTAAAAATGACTATATCTTATATTAGTCGGAGGATAAATTTGACACAGCACCGAATTTGCTACGTATAATATACGCGAATATGCTTGTACTAAAAACTGCTATACCTAACACTCCAAAAATTACGATTCAGTGTATTATAAAATTTAAGCTTTGCCAAGTTGGTCCTCCGAGTATAAAGTACAGTAATTTTTAGTAAAATAGTCTCTGCGTGTGGATCAAACGAATTAAAGAGTACTATACTTCAAGGGGTGTGGGAGAACGAGGAACCAAGATATCTTACTGTTATGTCGTTGGCTCGTTATTATTCGTTGGGCAAGTTAAGCCGTCCTGATATTCAGTCCGCCGATAAAACTGAGCGATAAATTCTGAAAAGGTAGCAGCGGGGGTCGCTGGAAGCGAATTAATAAAATAATACGATATCTAAAAGCACGCAAGTTCCTGCGACTTTCTGGCCCCGACTACTGAACGCGCAGCAAAACAATTGACGATCGCATCACATCACCCCGTGATATTTCCGATACAATTTCCACGCGGGATGATACCAAGGCGGAAGAAGATGAGAGAGAGAGAGAGAGAGAGAGAGAGAGAGAGAGAGAGATATGGAAAACGGAACGGGATTATTATTCCGGAATCGGACGACTCTTCCGTAGAATCTGTCTATTTCGCATACATATATACTGCCACTGGTGCTTGAAAAGTCAGATATTTGATTGGATGAGGGGGTCAACACTGTCGAGTACATCTCTGCACCACTCGGTGGATTCACAATTATTAAAATTTCAAATTATCACTACATATTATCTATATTAAATTGTTGAAAATAGTGTAATGTACAATTTTTGGGAATATGAATTCATATATTATATACGTAAACTCATCGAAATGAAATAGACTACATAGTCTCGTCTTCGATATCAAAAACTTTCTAAAAACTGGGTGCGCTGGGTACAATTGACCTATTCGGAAGAGACTATTCCTATAATTATATGATGGAACTTCACTTATAGGTAAGTTCGTTTAATCACACAATTCTCGAGGATATTGAATTTTCAGCATCTCAAAATGCAAATGAGATCGAGTTACGAAAAAATCCTAAAGTAAAACGCCCTCAACACGACACGTGATCAATTTGATTTTAGATAGAATTGTTTTATATAGTTGAATTTAATAAACTGTTTGATCTTCGGTCTACAACGCTGCATATCTCTAATATAAAAAGTCACGGCTGGATGTGTGAACCCGCTGAAGTCGGTTTGTGATTGGTTCATATTGTGCGCATGAGTTAAGAACTATGTTCATGCCTCATATGGTTCACGTTTTTCCGGTTACTGAACTAATTTGATGTTCTCACGTTGCTGTTAATATAGTATACATATAGAGACAGAACAAAAATGCTTTAATCGTTTAAATATGTATAGCAGTTTGCATTTTTTATAGCAAGAATCTCGTCTTTTAGTTATTCAGGCGATAGTTGCCGGAAAAGCTGCATTATAAATGCTATGAGTGAGTTTGAAAGGTAAAAATTGACAATGAGAGGTCAACGACCATGGTAGTGAATTTGAAATATTCGAGATCTTTGACGTCAGAAAAAAATTGTATGAATATTGAGTAAGGCTTCCTTTACCCATAAGTCTCACCAATATATTCTATTTTTTACTTCTACATTTATTGATTTAAATGAACGACTCGCACTTTTTTAGACATACAAACTTGCACTGTCACAATAAATCTTATTAATCGAGTTCAACATTTAAAGAACATTTAAAGAAAATGTCAAAAATGTATTATTATTTACTCACTCTAACTAGTATTCTAACGATATTCTCAGCTATAACTCCAGAAAAGGTACCAACGACAAATTTAAAATTGATGCTTTTTCAGAATTTTTGATTATTTTTAGTAGAATATGAAATATATTTTCTAATACAATTTTGTTAAAATTCTCGAATGAACAACTTTTCGAATATTTATAAATGATACCATAAGAGCAGTATTTTCGCAAAAAAAATTTTATCCTTACAGCGCGATTGAGGTATTGTAAAATAAAGAAAGTTTTCCAGTTACAGCAGAATGTAGAATGTATTAAAACAAAATCTAATCTAAATTTACAGCAAAAAAGTTTTTCCGATTCTCATTATACGTCAGGGGAGTTTCTCCTTCAAAATATTCAGCGAACTAACTAGACAGTATTAGTAAAAATATGAGATTATAAGATTATACTGTAGTGACAAGACAGAGAATTTTAAAGCAGTATAGTACATACAGGGAGTGTCTTTTCGAAACGGTTGGTAAAACTTTGCTCGGGTATGATCATGTCGTCATATAAATCGTCGCCTGACTGTTGATAACCAAGTCAACGAATAAGACGCACTGGTTGCAGGCGTGGACTTTTTTTTTGAACTCTTGAAAAAATTTAGAGACAATAAATTTTTGCTTACTTACTAATCAAACCAGAATTATTTGAAATCAATAAAAATGATTTTAAAGAAAGAAATCAAAAGTATTAAAAATAACTATTTAACATAAATTATTCTGATTGTGTATGTATTCAAATAATGTAATAATTAAACAATTTTGGAAATTATTTACCTTTTCATTGGGATACTTTATTGTTTAAATTATTTTACGCTGCATTAATTATCACTTGATACAGTTATAGTATTTATTAGAATTAGCAGCACTCCCCTCTTACAATCTGGCCTGTGATTGAAATCGATGTTTCGCATTTTTAAGCATGAGTACTGGACAAAACGATTTTCCGGATAAACTCACGGGAATACGACATGGCATCAGTTCAGCTCAAGGTGATAGGAAAAGAAAAATAAATTGGGTGACTCCGTGAAGGGAGTAGAATTGGCAGACACCTATATGGGCATAGTCAAGTGAGTGCGTGCATTTTGGTTTTTTTTCTGATTTGTGCAATACACTAAGCAACATTGCAGTTGTGAAAATCAAATTACTTTTGAAACAATAACTTCGTTACTCATAATCCTCAATAGTAGTTTTACCCGTGCAAGCTAATTTAAGTCAGTCTTTTGAAGTTAAGCGTACCATTTTCGAACAAAAGTAATAACGACGCAAGTGCATTTTTCATTGAAATTGAGGCTTTGCCTGCATGCGCATGTTTAAGTGGCCCTCTCTCTCACTCTCTCATACCGTAACGGGAAACCTCGCCACTTCTGAACAGCAGCCCCCTGCTTATTGGCGTGAGTCCCCTTTCTGCGTTTTCTCACGGAATAATAACGTAAATACACAAGTTTTTATGTCCTGTATATATTAGCTGCACTCAGATACCACCAGAAGAATTCAAAATTGTTGGTTTCTATCTACAAGAAAAGAACTTTTCAAAAGTTATGTACGCTTAACAATTGCACAAAATACCATGGAATTCTATTGTTTTTTTATTTTTTTTTTTTTGCGAAATCAGGCGTTGCTATTTTTTTTTTACAACGGTGCAAGCATTTAATCGATTTTTTCGAAATCAGGAAAAGCGAACTTGCTTCGGTACTCTTCGAAGCCACAGAACAGATTAATGAGTATCAGTCCGACTTATAAGGTAGTTACGATATTGATTTCACCGTACTTTCACCGTATGTGTTTTATGTAAACGGCTGTTTTTGTCGATTGAGTTGAAAAAACGCAGAATAAGCGTGACAATGCACAATGTGCATAACTCTAATTATCGCTGTGTATTATGCGGTGTTTTTTGAAAGTTTTGTCGCTCAGTTCGAGCCACATCTTGCGCGCCAATCGTAAAATCGAAATTCGCTTTAAAAGAATGTCGTGCTAATCAAACGCGCAGGTGCCGTTTATCTGTGAAAAATGTGTCATTGTACACGAGTAGTTGGATCGCACGAGTAAACAAAAGTTATTCACGGACCTACACTTTCTCTTCAATATTTCGAATATACAAAGAATGCTTATAAGAAGTTTAGTTCTCGAACAACGCAATTCTTGATTATGTCATTTGAACGGTGACAAGGCTGCAAGGCTAGTTTTTAAGATTACAATTAATTTCAGTTTCTAAATGAGTGACTAACTAATGATTACAATAATAATGGCACAATAAAACAAGTCAAAGACTATATACGTAACTCTAAAACGGCCGTAATCGTAGATTATCAATGATCAAATTGTGACATCAAATTTTTTTCCAAACCCGGGTATAATTTTCCTTATTCTGTGATTTACTTTTTTACATGTTTTGATTGGATAGAATGGAACAATAAGTAAAACATAGAATCGTTGCTTATACATTGAAAATGAAAAGTACTGTCAGAATACTTTCTCTTAATTTTTAATTACTAGTTAAACTATTTAATTTAAAATTATTTAATTAATAAGTGTTAATTACATCACTTAATTAATAATTATACGTCGACTGATGTGGGATTACATCGCTCAATTCATAATTATAGTCCGAATAATATTAATCGAATTAATATACTTCCATAATATTAGTAATTGTATGTCTTGAACAATTGGTTTACTTTGGTTTATTCATTATAGACTAATCAGTTAATAATTCAATAATTGAATTATTATTGTTATTACTATTCAGTAATTAAATTCCACTTTATAATAATTTATATTCTACGACTTTTTATGTGTCTCTAGATGCTTTTATATGGTAATGTTGCAGTTATTAATGTATGTCTTCGTTTTATGCGGTATTTTACACAAATTATTAAATAATGTTAAAAATTTATGAATTAAATTTTATTTATTTACGAACTGAAAAACCAAGTGTCAAAAACTATTTTTGCACATACTTTCAGTCACGAATAGGGTTCTAGAATATAAATGTGTTATAAAATTTCATATTAGGTATAGCTGATAGTGTGCATTTAAAAAAAAATTTATACTTAATGATCCTCATTATCGGATACTCTTACGTCTTTAAAAATTCATTTTCATTCCTAATCGTATAGCTAGAAGACTTAAGCCAGTTTCTGTTTTTACACAAGCACGCAAAAAAGCAAATTGTCTTTTTTACCCGCTACAACGCACAATAATTGTACATTTTACAGACTGTAAATAAAAAAATATTTCACCATGCTTTATGGTTAGAATGTCATGCCTTCTTGCCGGTTAAATGCATCATCATTTTAAATAGAAGCTAAACGTTCATTTTGCATATGTCTTATTTACATGAGTTAATAAACTCTTAGAATGGAAATCATAGGTATATTAGTACACCACTACCTTCCTTTCTGTTAGGGTTCAGTATTCGCTATAGAGCAATTAGTTTTATGTCAATGCTCCTTTGCTTTGAGCGAGTGGAGACTTCTCTCTTTTTTAAATTTAAAAAAGAGAATACTTTTGGTTAAATCATAGATCGATAATGTACACCATTAAAGGCATTAGTTAAGTAAATATTTATTTATTATTTATCATTATTTTTTTATATTAATTCGAAGATTTTTTCATATTAACTCAAAAAGATGATTCAATTCATTGATTCATATATTTATTATTATCCCATATTCCGTTTTTGTGAAATGAATATTTTGTAAATAATATATCTATATTTTTTCCATGCTAACTGGTTAACAATTTATATTTTTTAGTGCAGAATGCAAGAGAAATTGCACCTTAGATTTACAATATACATACACATTAAGACACCACAAATTCGATTTGAAATCATATGCAACATACCGTTTACTCGATCAACTTTACGACATAAATAATTTTAGCTTGTAAATGCAAAATTCATTTCACACGTTATAAAAGAACCGCAAATATTTAAGAGTTTCAAGAGTTATAGTGAATTAATTGCAAAAATGTCGCTCTGTTATGCATTACGTTTTCATGTAAACTAAGAGTTCCTTGCTAAAGGATTTAACATTTCCGATTTTGCAAAGGTAATAAAACGTAATCCTTTACAATTCTAATAGGATATTTACGCAACAATCTGCAATAAAGATCGGTTTTAATATAAAACAAGTTAACTATTGTACTGTTCGGCTCATTTATGGCTGAAATATCGTACCAAGCAGACGAATAATGAATAAGGTAAATAGTTTTAAAATTCTGAATAATAAATACTTGAGGTATGCGGTAGATATTTGGTTAACAATTCTGGATCTGTTTTCTTATTACACAATTCATTAGATTATTGACTTCATTATTTTGTTTTATGATTGAATTTAAATTTTAACTAGTTGAAGTAACCCATAAGTAGTAGTTTAGAAGCGTACAGCACATCAAACATGACTATTTTTTCTTTCAAGCAGAATGAAGAATTTTTATATATCTGCGACGTATTTTCAAACAGATGTAAATAATATAGTATAGTTGACTTCGTAAACAAAGAAAAGTAACGCGAGAGTCATAAAATGTATGAAAACTGTACAGAGCTTCGTACATACATACTCGTCTATAGTTCTAGAGACACCGGGTTATCCTTTACGAGCGTAATAAAAGTGCCTGTATGCCAATTCGTTGTAGAGTGTTTGTTTCCACAATACAAATGAAACGCGCTGTGCAGAATCCATTCCTGGGCTTCTTTTCTTAACGAACAAAAGTGCTATTAAATATATATATAGCTGGTGATTAGTTTAACATTATATTTTTAAATATTACCGCGGCATGGGAGAAGCTTATTGAAATGTGCAGAGGAAACGTGACTTTAACTGTTTCTCGCCAAAGTAGTTTGGAGTGAATAATAATATTCTATTCGTTGTAGACTTTGGTGATTTGCTTTACGTTCGTGTGTATGGATATCGATGCCAAGTTACGTAAAGGTATGATCTAATTCCTTTTTAAAAAATTTGTTTAGCTGCATGTTTTTTATTTTTTATTTTAGTACGTACATTTACAGTTAAAATTTAGACTACTTTAAATACGGGAAGATATATGTTTAAAGTTATTAAAAATTCGAATCATGTTATTTTAGAAAATATTTGTGTGGATGTACTCACACGCCTGTGTTTGTATCTGTATACGGCTATATTTATTTGCTTTAATACGTGCAATTCCTTATCTATTTATAACTTTTATTCACAATGTATTTACTTTTCGTTATCTTCATTTTCAGGAAAAAATACAAATTTTGAACATTAGTAAATTTTCAGTTTCGAAAGATGACGTTTAGCATTATACAAATGAAAAGACAACGGAATTATGATTACATAAAATGAAGTTTCAGTATGCTTCTATAAAATAATATTTTTCAATTTTTGTATTTAAATTTTGTAAGGTCATCAAATTTTTAAAAATTAGTATATTATGCAACGGGTACGGAAAGGGTTTATTTACAAAACGAGAGATTACGGCTGTAACGAGTTTCGTAAATAAACCCTTTACCTACTAGTTCCATACAATATTTTATGCTACTGTAATCTGAAAATCAGCAACGAAGAAATAATTTTTTAATTGTATTTCAATTAAGCGGTGCACAACTTGAAATACACAATTTCTATTTATTCTAAATGCATACAAAAATAATTTAAAAAATGTATATGTATACTGCTTAATTGTAATAAATAGCATTGTAGAATAAGCTGTTCTACTTAGTAGTAGGGACTTAGTGTACTTCTTATTGCTATAAAACCTCCAATGTACTTTACCTTAATATTTAAGCATTTGCAAATCATATTAATAAAATATTATGTTATTCAAGATGATAGACGACTCCACCATCATCGGCAAGTCTATTCTCATCAAGCGTTTTATGGACCCGTGCATGGTCGTCATCACAAAGTAATGTGGTACAAAAACCACGGTCGAAAATCACATAATTTTGAAGCAGATCCAAAGCATGCGTTTATCTACGGGTTTCGTGGTCATCATCGTATTCGATACTTATACGAGCAGAAAAAACATCCAGAAGGTTCACATTTTTTACTTTTAATTACGTTAGTTTAACATTAGTTTAAAATTTATAATTAGTTTAAATTTTAACATTAGTTGTCACTTAATTAAAATATTATATACGATTTTTGTATTTGTTGGAGAAGGTACTTTTAAAAATTTAGAAGTATAATAAAACTTTGCATTAAGGTTTGTACCAAATCCGTAAAACGGCGAACTTTACAGACGCGACTGAAAAGTTTCTCGGCCATGGTGCAAACATTTTTTTTTATTAAATATTTGGAAGTTACGATTGCACGGGCTTGCGGCGGTAAAGCACGCAGATGGTTACTGTAATTTACAACTTTGTACGAGCATGTGAACATACTTCAACATCACAAATAGTACGTAAAGCCATTTTTTACGACGACTCTATCGAAAATGCGCGTAAGAAGTATGAAAAATATTGTTGGGAGAGTATCAGTGATAGAAAAAGTTTTTATTTGTTAGATGCTTACTGTTCTCTATTGCCATCGGTTGTGACCTACTCTGAAAAATTTTTCGAATGACGCTTACTCTTTTTTCTGGGCTTCGCACGGATAACTTTCTTTATTATTTGCTTCCACACTGCAAAATTCTTTCTTTTGATACGCTGACGCTTATCTCGCTAAATCAATTCCATCAATTTCCTTATGCCGCATTACTCTTCTGTATATAGCAGCTTTACTTCCGTTGCGCGAGCTATCTAAACTTGCCTTTTTTACGCCTTCCAAAACTAATATTTGCAGTCTTTATCAAGCTATGGTTCGCTTTTTGACGGTTTTTTTTTGTTTACCCAGAACTTTGTTCGCGATCTCTTTTACCGTTCTTTCGATGGCTTGCCATAAACTCTTCGGCTCGTCATTCACCTCCGGCGAAGTATCCATTTCCTCGAGTGCTCGAAACCTGTTACCATGGAAAACGTGTTTCAGCGAGGAGAGGTATATTAATAAATAAACCACGCAAATTTTAACTCTACTAAAATAGCCCTTTAATGAAGTTTATTTACTTAAAAAAGGAAATATTTATTACTGTGACGTATCGTGGCAAACTAGTGCCTTGAAAATCTCTGCGGAATAAATCGAAGTAAATTCGAAACGTACGTTTCAGCTACTTGTACGTAACTGCCTTGCCATTACGTTGGAGCTCGATACGCAACAAAGGCCGTACTATTTTTTTATGATGCTTTGCTGGAAAACTCTTTGTTGACAAAGTTCAGTCTTAATTTCCGTAGTTTATTCAAAACTCTTGAAGTTCATAGAAAATTGATAATCGTCCAAAAAATATACCCAAAAGACAAAATCACTTTGTCGCTTAAAAATTATTCATTGAATTATAAATTTTTATAAATAAGTATAGTTTGTTCTCTTCGAAGTAATCTGTCAACTTGTCTTCTTCTTTACTCTACTCTTTTTATTTTTAAAATTTTCAATAGCTAAGGATTTTATTTTGCTATTCTTCTTATACATTCTATACTTAATGCACATGTGGAAAAGCTTCTCGAAGATCTTATAACTCTTCAAAGCAGGTGGCTATCGATTGCGGTCTTCCTGTTATTGTCCGCCTCCCTATAAACTCTTAGAGCCCGAACATTTATGTAACATTATCTTTTATAGATAAGGAAGTGGTCGATTTTGTGTAGCTTTGTAAATATCTTTTCGTTAAACGAGCTCAGTCTTTGGTCAAGAGGTCTTTATGTAGCCTCCATGAAATTTGCAGCACCATAATATCGTTATCATGGTTTACTCCTTGCAAGCTTTCCTTATTTGTAATAGATCTAAACAATTTCTGCCTACCTATTTTAGCGATTATAAAATGAGACGCGAATCTGTTATTTACCTGTTATAATAATAATTACATAGCTAAATACCAGCCTTTTCTGTTTTCACGATATCTCGTATTATTTTTAGCTATAAAATCTAACAAGCCTTTACAAAACAGAGATACAGCCTTTGCAAAACAGATCTTGTCTATATTTGAGAAACTTACTTTGTGAATATATTAAAAACTTGTACAAAGTGCAATTTTATTCAATAAGCCCTTGAACCAACTTCCTAGTAGTTACTACTTTGTTATAAACATGTGCAAACACATAATATAACTAGCTTTACACCAATACGTGTTATTCAACGGGTTTTAAAGGAATAAAAAATTCGCTTACATTGCACGGTATATTGGTTTAGAACGGGTCAAGAAAAACCATGACTTTGTCACCTTTCCTCTTATGCGTTCCCACATTGATTACAGATTTTAAATACTGGTAAATTATCTTAAAATGAGGGATAAAAAAAGTGTAGGTTTTGCATGACTCACCGGTATTTTACACAAGTAATCAAGCATTGCAACAAAGTTACAGTCGCAAAGAGTGCTGACCTCAATAATAAAGCTGCAGTAGATCAATACGTATGCAGAGTAATTTTTTTCTAGTTACTGATACAATAGCTACTTCTTACATTGGTGCTCTTTTATATAACACATCTAACTACTTCTGTTTATATTACTACTAGAGCTGCTTCAAATCTTATCACTGTTACAGCTTCTCGTACTACTCCAATAGTTCCTGCTATGTATCAAATTTCTGCTGCAGTCACACGTCCAGAAGTTGATACTATTACCGATGCACATCTAAGGTCTACTACAGCTACACATCTAGGGTCTACTACTGATTTTCCACCTACTGTCATGTTTTTAACATCTGTTAAAGCTGAGTGTCCCTGGCTTAATAGTGCTATTGCAGCGCACATATCATCTGTTAATTCTGATAGGGATTGTTTGGATAGCATTGCCAATGATGCTGCCATTGGTCTAACGTCTGCGGCAACTACATGTCCAAGCTCCTCTACTGCGATTGCTACAAGAGCAAATGCTTTTGCAGCTACTTGCATTGATGCTACCACTGATGCTACTCGTTTAGAGCTTACTGAAGATTTGCAATCTGATTTGCAATTTATTACTGCCGATACTAATGTTGTCACACATCTAAAATCTAATGTAGATGAAAGTTCTAGGTTTAATCCTGCTATGGCTACTGATATTAGTTCAGAGCCTACTGCTGTTGGGTATGTGACTTATGCAACTACTTCTACTTCTACTACAGCTACTGTTACCAGAACTAGTAGCAGTAATACAGCAACACATGAAACTTCCGCTGCTGCTACTACCATTCGCACAGGGTCTGTTGAACTTGTAGGTCAAAAGCCTACTGGTATATTGCTATTTTTCGGATGTCTGCTAATAATGTTCAACTGTTTGATCATAGATTCTAAGTCTTTTTGTGCATAATATATTTTCAATGTATATGGACGTATTACGTAAGCAAGCTATATTTTGATCTCGATTTTGATTGCATAGAAGCGAACAAAAAAACTTAAATTTTATGAATTTATATAGATGTAACTAAAATATGAAAACAATAGTAATTATAAAAATAAAAGAATACGTTATATTGGATACAAATTTTGTTTATTGAAAAGAAAACCTGTGTATGAATAAATATAACGATAAAATTCTCTACGAAATACCTATCAAAAATCCATTAAAATTGAACTCTTTGGTGATCTATATTATTGAAGATATCTGTATGGAAGTCACAAAAAGTTGTTTGTTACGAAGCTCTTTATTCGTAAATTAATATTTTTTGTTAGATTAATATAGAATAATGATTCAGCGAATCAAAATAACGATACTGATAGTGATAATATTTATCCATTAAATGTTTTGTTCCAGAAAGCGTTCAATAAATAAGCTAACTTCCTTATACAATATTTTCCACAAATTTTTACTCATTTAACTAATAAATGTATTTACTTGCTACGAGATATTCAGTGCCACGATAATAACTTCATTTAGCGTAAAAAATAACTCTTAAAAAGAACTATTTTAGCGCTGCTGGGAAATTCAAACGATTATTTAAAATTCAAACTCGAACGGTGAATGTTCAAAATTGACTTAAATGAAATTCTGTGATCAGCTGCAGTAACCCTGATTGGAAACAGTGGGGAAATTAAAAAATGCTAATAAGGTTTCTCTGGGAAATTCATCCACATCCCCGAGGCAACGGTGAAGGTAAAAAAGAATTGTACACCTTCTTTCCTTTGTTGAAAGGAAACAAGGTGTAAAATTCTTTTTACCTTCACCGTTGCCTCGGGGGTGATCGATGAATTCTCTAACAACCTAATTACAATAACCACCGTGGAATAAAGTCAAGAATAGATTGAGTATTTCACCTATTTATACACACTTATAAAAAAATGCTAAATTAACTTTTTGTAATAATAGAACTATCACAGCTTATAAAACTATGTATACGTTGAGCTTTACTGGAGGAAATTTTCGGAAGTGTACTACAGTTAAAATTTTAGCATTTAGCGAGAGCCTATTTGCATATTCGAAACGCAGCAGCATTTTTATTAATAGCACTCTGTTCCTCGATGAGCTGCGTTAATGCCGTTCTAGCTACATGTACTACGGTAATTTATAAAATATGTTTTTATCATTCAGTTTTAATACTTATTACGTTATAGTTATATATTTGGCGTTTATTTCAATTATACGAGAAGTACATTTTACTTGGAACGAACATCGCAGTTTCTTCCAAATTACTCAATCAAACTACAGTCTTCATTCAAATAATTATTACCTGAACAGTTTCAAAGTCGGATACTCCTGTTTAAATAAATGAGCAAAGAGAATTCCGAATATTTTGCAGTTTGGATATGGCGTATACGAGGGAAAACAAGGCGGAAAAGTCTGACGCGGAGTGTATTGCGGGAGAGAGAAGCGAGCGAGCTTATGCGCGACTCGCCTTTGAAGATGCTCGTCGCGCTGTTTGCGTATTTACCGCCACTTGCCGTCATTTCAAGAGATGTACCAAGATATTGGTCCCGGGGTTTAATTAGGCCCGGAGAACTAAATGCTGCACACGAATTTGCTCGAGTGGCACTGCCAGCGACGTAGTCCCATCCAAATGCTGTTATATCGCCGCATGTCGGGCTCTCTCTCTCTCTCTTTTTTTCTTTCTCTCGGCAGCCCAGACGATGAAGCGCGAGACGACGAAATTCAATGGACTTTCCGCCGCGGCCTTTAAACCCGGCCGAAAGCTCGAACTGGTATTTCTCGCGTCGTGAATCGAGCGCGTTAACGGTTCGTGTGTATCGCAAACCGCGTGTGCGATAGCTTGTATAGAGAATATCTCGCGCGCGCGTTCCCTTATTAATTTAACGCTCACCAGGATCCACGCGCGATTAGCGCCGAAGAGCAGGAGCGCGGCTATGGCAGCGCGCGCATGCGCATTATAACGCAAGCACGCAAGCTCCAGTTTAACTTTTCCGTTGTTTAAAGACGCGTGGGTGTACGGGAAAATACGGCGAAATAATTCGGATGATTGCAGCTGAAATCGCGACAAAGAAAAATCTCGCGAGACTCGTCTCGGCTAGCGTTTTTGTTTTGTTCTGTAGGACCTCCAGAACGCGAAAAAAATAGCGTTTCCACGAAATCGAATGAGTGTTTTTGGATACTTAGATATTTGTGTACAAATTTAAAAAAAAATCGGTTTTTCAAGCTTTTTTTCAATCCGAATTGAGAGGGAGAAAGAATTATAATCTTATAGTCGTGAATATGCACTAAAGTTCACAAAATATTTGAGCTTTTCAAATTGGTCAAGCTTTTTTGTCTATGATTTTTTTTTAAACATGACGGAGGTTTTGGTGAAACAGCGTGGTGTTAAACTTTGTTATGAGCGTGATGTTAAACATGATTTTTTTTGTCGAGAAATATGACCTGAACTAAAAAATATTGTTGAATAAAAAATGCTCAAAATTACTCAAAGATTACGCATAAATTTTCTCAAAAATTTTTGAGTCATTTTTTAATATTTAAAAAATTGTGAAAATTGAAAAAATCATTGATACGTAATCTTTGAGTAATTCTAAGCATTTTTTAAGTTAAGGTCATATTTCTCAAGAAATAAAATCATATTTTACGTTACGATCACAACAAAGTTTAAAAAAGCTCGACCAATTTGAAAAGCTCATCTATTTTGTGAAATTTAATAAATATTCACAGCAGTAAAATAAAAATTCCTTCTCCCTTTGAATTCGGATTGAAGAAAAACGCTGAAAAAACGTTTTTTTAAAAAACTTCTACACAAATATCTAAATACTCAGAAACACTCATTCGATTTCGTGGGTACACTATTTTTGTCGCGTTCTGGGACCTACAGAGCAAAAAAAAATAGCTGCACCAGACGAATCTCACGAGATATCTTTCTGCTCGATTTCCGCTGCAATTATCCGAATTATTTTGCCGTATTTCGCCCCGTACGCGTTGCGGCGGCTGCGGCGGCGACGCTCCTCGTGAATTCCTCACGATCGCGCGGATTCGCGGGCCTCTGCGCAGACGTGTCCACAGGGCGGAAAATCCCTGCGCGCTCCTACTCAAATACAAACAGGCAACTAATGAATCCGAGCTCGCGCAAACGTTATCTTGCACGTATGCGCGGCTCCGAGAGGAGAGAGAGAGAGAGAGAGAGAGAGAGAGAGGAGAGAGAGAGGAGCTTTGGGACGCATACGCGCACGTAGTTCGGACTCCGACGCGTAACTAAGTGATACTGATCGTAGAGCGGGCAGACTTGCAGATCTCGCGGATGTGAATGTGTGTGTGTGTGTGTGTGCGCGCGCGCGTGTGCCGAGCCACACTGGCCGCTATCCCCGCGGTGAGCGGCGCCCGACGTTGTCATAATCATTATTTCTATGATAAACAAAGGGGAACGATCGTAGGGGCCGTGTGCGCCGCGCACGGCAAGGCCCGATTGGTCACCGCGCTCGTTTTTGCCACTGATTACCAGCTCTCCCCCGTCCGCGCCGCGGTACGTGTACACGCGAATTTCGCAAAGCTGCGCGGCGCGGGCTGCTCTCGCGGGGGCCCCGTTGCCTCGCACGAGGTATATAAGGACCGAGCGCAGCACCACGTCGTCGTGTCAATCCACCGGCTTCTCGATAAACACACGCGTCAAACGCAAGCGTCGACATGGCTTTCAAGGTTTGTTCCAACTGTAACCGCGTTGTCCCGGACTCCCGAGGGTTCGCGAGTTCTCTCGGAGGAGAAAAAAAAAGATTTTGCGATTTCCTTTTCTTTGCTTCGATTTTGTTCCTTTTTTTTCTCGTTACCACGCGCTCGTGATCTGTGTGCTACCCGTCGAAAAATTGAAGTCTAGTGTACATTGATTTTACTGCTTTCTTGCGAGCAGCAGCGCGAGTTATGACGCAAGTTCTGGAATGTTTAAGTTGTGTTGCGATACGAGAGCGTCGAAAAATTCTTGTTTCACTTCGAACGTTTTCGTTTTACTTTTAAATGCTTCGTTGTTGTACCTTGTGAATTCTGTGCGGAACGAGAGAATTCGTTAGATTTTTATTCGAAGGCAATCATTTTTTCAAGTTGATCGACGAAATATTTGTATTTACGATAATCCAAACAAAATATCCTTACGTACACAGCTGGTATTACTATATGTGTAATCTACTGTTCACTCGGTTAATACTGCGACCATAAGCTTTTCTCTGTAATCCTATCTGTCTTGCAAGAGGCATCGCATTTATACTGCGAACTTTGGTTTACATCCCATTTAACTAGGCAAAAAGTCGGGCCGTTGTACAGGGAACGAATACGCGTTCACAAAAATGCTGTGTTCCCTCGGGTTTTAAAAGAATAAAATACGAGGCTAAGCGTTTCATAAATCGCTCCCTTTCTTGTGCCTACGTTCGCACAAAAAGCTGAATAATTTTTTTTCCTTATTTTTTTTTTCGTTAAAACAATGTTTATAATTTCTTTGAACTCATTCACTTCGATTTGTAACGATCACGATAGTTCGCCGGAGTTGTGGCAATCCTCACCTTGGCTTTAGCCGGAGTGACATACGCTGGCCACGCGCACAGCTTTGCTCACTTCCATGGACCAGTGGAGGGTCCCGGACACGAGGTTACCGTCCATGACAAGCATGGACACCACACCGTGGACTACGTGGCTCATCCGAAATACGAGTTCGCCTATGGAGTTGAGGACCACCACACTGGTGACTACCACGGACAGAAGGAGCACCGTGACGGTAAGTTTTTATCGCTGCTGCATAGACTTTTCTCCAGATATTTAGTTTACTTTGAGAAAGACCGAGCGACAGATCAACCGCGAATATTATTTTATATTATTTTGTCTTAAAAATACCAGTTGCAGTACATTTTTATTGTTAAAAAATATTGTGGTAATTAATTACCAATTTAATTGAAAACGAGCTAGCCATAGCAAACTGAGAAACATGCTCTACAATAATCGAGGGCTTTTCCAGTACTTTGGAAAATCCTCCGTGCAATATATCCTGATTTTGCTAACACCCAAGTTTGCAAGTGTATGCGTTATAGAGCGGCATTAAAGGGCTCATGAAGTGTCAGTCAAATTTTAACGAACTATGGAATTATCGGATAACATTGCCGTTACTGCTCTGTGAATATGCTTTTATTATAATAACAATATCAAATCCGTTCAAAATTCTCATTGTTTTGAGTGGTTCATTAAAATAAATTACTTGTATTTTTCATACAACAGTTGAATACCTTGGATAACATGTTGAGTTACAAATTTCGATAATATTACTGACTACTACCATTGCTGTGAACTTGAGATAATAATTTGCAAAAGATTCTAAAACGCTTCAACTTGTTTACGACCAGAAGTCGTATGATTCTCCGCTAGATTTAAATTAATGCACCCCTAATATCAAACACTGCTGTAATGCATCAAAATATTGGCACACGACTCTTGTGAAGCTTTTACTTATCCTACCACCCGATTCTACGCTAATGCCGCGAATGGAAATCCCCAACAGACAGGTTCCTAATTTCCCCCAACAATCAGCAGTCTGCGCATCAACGTGATGCTGAAATTCGTAGCGCAATTCAAAATTTAATGCCAACGCGTTTTCTCCCCAGGCAAGCACGTGACTGGCGAGTACACCATCAAGGAGCCCGGCGGTAACGTGCGTACTG
The DNA here is from genome assembly GCA_018906965.1 of Philotrypesis tridentata. NCBI lineage: Eukaryota > Metazoa > Arthropoda > Insecta > Hymenoptera > Pteromalidae > Philotrypesis > Philotrypesis tridentata. Next base: position 2,606,899 of record JACCIB010000023.1, on the reverse strand, counting down.
TCAAATACCACGCTGATCCCCACGGTGGATTCTTCGCCCATGTGCACAACAGCGGCGGAAACGACCACTCTGGTGGTACCTACGGTGGACACCCCCCAAGTCATCACTACTAAATCATTAATCCTAGAGACTGATTCCCCGCTAGCACTATTTTTATAACATATGCCGTTATTTTTGTTACCAAAATTTTTTTTTACCTGTGGCTTTAAAAATATACGTATATTGTTACAATCGAGAAATAGATTTTTTTTTCACGTTCCCCACGTCGTTGATGCGTTCAATCAACAAGCGAAGGGGAGTAATTCCGACAATAGAAACAGCATTAAGAACTCGTTCAATATATCTATATAGTTACGGCCACGTATGTTCACTTGCAATTTAGAATAGAATATAATGTTATGATTCAAAATTGAATGTTTATATTTAGATTATTATTTTCATCCATTCTAATAGAATAAAGAATGTATCACATGAAATATATTTCCTATAGCTTTCTTGTACTTCTCTTATCGTTGCACGTAAGCTTCTTTTCATATTTTTTTTTACATCACCAAAAACAAGTGATCAAAAATCTATTATGAAACAATAGTCAGTTTCGTAAGTTGGCAAAGTTCTCGTAAGCAATATTACAGTCGCGGATTAATTAACATAAAACACTAGAAATGAAATACTTAACGCCCACAGGACTTTCAGAATAATAAGACTTTGTCAGTGCGAATTTGTCTGGTTAAATAGATTAAGGGGAAATGTCATTCAAATACAAAGCCATGAGGAACAGGAAAGAAAAGAAAGCCATGGTAACAAAGAAGTGGAAGGAAAATAAAGAAAGGCGAACAAAAAGAACCTTGAAGAAAACGAATTTTTCGATAATTCCATTGGATCACAGGATAATACATCCTGTCGGCGTAAACACGTCGGTATTCCTTGGCGCTTGGACCATTCTTTCTGGCTCAACCTTATCGCCACCGAGTTTCCTCTTTACCGCTTCACTCACCGCTTTCGATAAATCGAAGACAGCGTGATAAATGAAATCAACGTGATGCAGTCCCAAGGAAAGTATTGATACTCTCATATATTTCAAAGAGCAGTTGTTTTTCTTTAAACTTTTCTCCAAGCTATAAGCGAGTTTCCATTTGAAAATTAAAATAAAAAGTTAGTTATGTTGTGTTTAACACACTTTATCGTTATTTTTTTATCCGATTTTATAGGCATAAATATAAACACGGTTACTTCTGAAAATACTCTTCAACATATTCTTCATATACTATAGTTATTTGTTTCGTAACAAATTTTTTATTCAATTTTGCAAAATAGGATATTGTTGATAAGAAGCAGCACATTATACAACTGAATTATTGTAATGCAGCATTCGAATCTCAAATTAAACGAGCAAGCTCTGCTCGGAATATCGTTATAATATGTGATAACGTATACGTATAATATATTAATATGAATATATCATTACAGTTAAGCCACTTGCTTACCTTCATTGAAGCTGACGCGATGTGGCATCCAAGTTTCAGGTTGATCGATCAAGCATTTTCGAGATATTATTAGAACATAGATTCATACGAATACATACACACATACATACATTCATAGGCATGGACTAGCTCCTGCGAGTCGATTATGATGATAGCCGTGCCGACTGTGGAAGATGGATGGTCCGCAGTAAACAACGATGCTACTCAGAACGATACCAAAGTATATCAGTGTAATATGAGCTCTGATGGAAAGCAAATCTAGCAGACCTTCCCAAGTGAATAATAAGCCTGATTCCGGATTCCTTGAATTCGTACATAGTGATGAGGGAAGACTAATCAGTTACACCGCAGTCAAGGCATTTGCTTCCATGACTCGGGAATCGGAACCAACGAATAATTTATTTCAAGCTTTCTGCAATTTTGAAAACACCAGAGCTCATCGATCGAACTGCTGAAAAATTGTCGATACTGTGAATGAGATTTTTCACCGGTTGATACTAAATCACAGTAAATACCAATGTAATTTCGTCGATTCGAAATGTCCAATAAAGCAACAACATCTCAATCGCAATTTCATACCGGTCTCACCTCCATCAGACTCGTTTTGACGAAGTAAGAGCAGTCGCAGAATAAAACTAGCCGCAACAAACTTACCAAGCATTTGTTTCAATCCTCCGTCCATCCGAATCAGAGTCCTCGGCGCGCATCGACGAGAAAAATTCGGTACATCGCGGTTTCTACAATTACGCACAGCTTTATTGCGTTTCAATGCATCCCGCGCGCTCGGCTCTCGAAGATCCCGCGTGCGCGGCAGCGAGTCGAGCGCTGGCATCAGCTGCAGTAGCCGTCACCGCAGCAAAGCCGATCGTTATCTGACCCAGAAACTCCGACGCTAAAGTAGTTCAAAAGTACCATTCGATTCGAGCGCCTTCCGAGAAAGCACAGCGCACGGCCACCTTCTCTTTCTTATTTGCGCAGCCGCCGCCGCTGCCGCGCGCGTGAAAATCTTTTGCATCTTACATCTGCGCGCGTAATATCGCGGGGATAGCCGGGCGTATCGGCGCTGGCGCGCGATACATACTGCATATCCGCGCGTAAAGTTGCATGGCTTTGGTGCATTACTCATATCGCAACTTGGATTGTTTTTCCTTAAATTTGCGCGCGCGCGCCGCCTCGCGTTCCCTCGCGCGGGCGATACGGCAGCCAATATCTTTTTCTTCGCCTCCTCGAGTCGAGCGGTGAAACATCCAAGCCCTGCGTGCGGAAGCTGCGAGGGCAATCGATCGAAGTATAGGCAAGCCAGAACAAATGCATTTCCATAGCCGTATACCAGTGGGAGAATTGGGATAGCGAGCATTATTTGTTATGAAGACACGCGAATACGTATTTTATTTTAACGGTGAAATTCGAATTTTCAATCTCGTCGATCGTTACTGTCCAGCGAGGCAATGGACCGCTCGTGCGATCAGCGCTTTCTTTCCCATTTGGATTTTTTGCTTTTGACAATTGCGCAACGCCGTCCGCACGATACGCTTTTAATTTTAAAATGCGCCAGATATGTTATTAGCATATTGCAGTTGGAGTTACCTCGAGGATCAGGCCTGTAAACGACGTAAAATCAGAGTCGCGTGGAAATTTATGAAAACAAAGCAAACGTTCTCGTGTATGAATATGCGAGCAAATTGCTGAAAAATATTTTTGCATGCGTTTGCTGAGAGCCGGAGTTGGGGTGAAAGTGCTTACGGCGAAGATTTTCCAGGTCCCACCGAAGTTAGCACTAAAGAATTCAATGCAAGGTTTACTGCTCGACTTCTTTTGAAGATTTTGGGTATACTACTCGCACGATTACTGTGAAAAAGTAGGAGGAAAAAACTGTTTGGTTAAAAAAAGAAAAATAATAAAACCGAGATCAGTGAAAAAAGTAAAAGAGCCCGTTCAGAGACTCTAGACAGTGCCTGGCTAAAGAGCAATTTTTAACTTAATCCCTGCACTTTTCAATCCAACAGAAATAATGTACCAAAACAATAGACGTCATTAAAATGTCGAAAAATCAATACTGTCTTTAAAATAATATAGTTTAAAGAGGGAAAAGGACAAAGACTCGGAAAAATAGACGTAAAGAGACGTGAGAGAGCGGTGAGAGTTGGAAAGAGAGAGACAGAGGAAGCTCGAGAGGAAGGGCGAGCAATATAAGAATGCAAAAAAGTGGAAAAGGTGGAGTGAACGCGCTTCAATTTCTAGGCAGAATAGTGATGTGACGACGACTGCTGAGAGGGAGCGGAGAGCTCATATTACCATTTTGGCTTCTGGCCAGTACATTTTTTTCTTTCTCCGCTCTCCTCCCCACCCCACCCTATACCGTTCCCCGTTTCCTCTCTCCCTCGCGCACGTATATATACACTCGCTCGCTCTATCGCACACACTTTTCCGCCTGCTACTATATAGTTAACGTACAGTAAACGCAAGAAGGCAAACTTGGAAAATCTCGATTTCTGATGCAAGATAATGGGAGTCTCGCGCTCAAGAGAGTCAGATCTTTTTTGCAAAGGCCGAGGCGTAAAAAGTAAAGTCAAGCAGCGTAACAAATGCGATAATTAGTGCAAGAAAAAATATTTTGTTGTGATAACGTGGAAAGCACGAGTAAATGCCTTGTAGTATTCGGAAAAGTTCGTAAATTTAAATCAGTTTTTGGGGTAACGAAATTTAAAAAAAAATGTGAACTTCAAATACGAAGAGACACAGTAAAAGTAGATTTAAAAAATTGATGTCGCGCTCTTCTGATTACGTGCATTCTATGGATCCTATATGTAACAAGAAGAAATGGGCGCGGAAAATATAGTGCATTGAAAAGAAGAATTCCTTGCTGAAAAGAAAAAGTGAACGGTGTAACAATTAGTCAGCAATATGTAGTATTATACCTTAGTACAAATTTCTTAACTGTTCAGTAAATATACATTTCATATTTGAAATATTTGTATCACTTAGAACAAGTACAGATTTCTTAATTATAATTACGAATTTGCATGTGAACGATCGAATTCGTCAAATCTTCATGATTCCAAACTTGCTTACTGTACTTATACTGTACTTAAAAAAAAAGTTTTAAGTTTAAGGGTTTTTGAATACCCGTCTATTAAATTCAAGGCCGATGCACCAAATATTTTGATAATTTTGGGATCTAAAACACTATTTGTGTAAATTATCCTTAGTATCTTTCAAATATATAAGTATGATAAATTGATTTATTTGTCAGTTTTGAGTAAGAACCGCACGTAGTTAAGAATTTTCTAAGATCAAAATACTGAGCTGAAGTTGAAGATAAAGTTACTGCATGATCATATATTTTCTGTCGTAACGGGATACGCAACTTCGTATCAGGGCAACACACTTCAGTGCATGTCAGACTTCGAAACATTTCAAAAGCCAATCCTGTGGACGGTATAAAATATCAGGCGTCATTGACTTTGTACCTCGGTCAAAACTCCTATGGGAATAAAGCGATTCATAATCGGTTAAGATTTGTTAATGGCTAAGCCTGTTAGGCTACCTCTCCGCATAGATTAATTTTCATTATATACTGGCTAAATCATTATAACCAACATGCCAAACGAAAAATATTATTAATTAGACATAAGAATTCTTTGCGTATCTACGTACTGCCATTAAATTCAGCAAAAGAAAAATCGTGAAAGATCAATAGATTCCCGATAAACAATTTAAAAATTTATAGGTACTTAGAGAGAAAAACAACAATCACTTGATGAGTTAATTGCGAACTGAACAGTTCTCAAATGTGCCCATTAATAACAAGCGAACTATTAATTATTCGTTAGCGATAATTTATCGATGTCTGAAAGGATTTTATTTTTTAATTTTAATTCTAATTCCAGCTCGAAGTGGATACAGACAAAAAAAAACCCCGATAGATAATGCCTGAGCAAGAGGGTAAATGAAAGCTGCGGCGCCACAAAAACAAATAGTCGAAGATGCAGGATAAAATAGAGGCGGGAAAGCAAGTGTGCATAGATAGGAGCACGGCTGTAGAGCAGACTACAAGGAGACGAAGGTGGTGCATCTACTCGTAGATAAATACCCCTCGGGAACCGCCCCCTATTCCCAGGCTCAGCTCGGCGTTACGCCATTCTTCAGAAGCTCGGCCCGGCTCACTAGAAATCCCTCGTAGATTTACAAGGCGAAATTTTGTTATCGGAATGGCTATTATTTCCCCTTCGCAGATTATACCCGAGAGAGTGTATGAGAGGAAGATCGAAAGACACGGCGCTCGTAGCCTCATTCAACTTCTGTAATTATCAAATTTACCGGAACGATACATTTGCTCCAAGCTTCATTTGTGGCAATTACAATTTTTCGCGTGACTTCGCGCCGAGTCTCGAGTTTTTTTTATTCTCGATACTTATCTTGGCTTAATTGCTTATACACGATTGTACTGATTGCTTATTGCGTAGATCAAGGGGGCGAAATCCGGTCATGGCTTGAAAAATTGCAAGAGGCGGGCATAAACATTTTTATTTTTAAAAGGCCATGTCCAGATCATGACCTTTACTTCAGTAAAATCTAAATTAAACCAATGGTTTAAATAAACTAAAACGGATATGTGAATTAAAGTTTTTTAAGATAAACAGACTTAATCTTTTAGTTTATAACTTTATTCTTGTGGACTTTATTACATTTTCATATATCAATCTTTGCCTGATCATTCAAATTAAAGTTAAAAACTTAAATGAGAATCATCAGACTTTAATCATCTTTTTATGAAGTAGTTTCTTAATAACAATACAATTATAACTTGCAATTGATGTTGATGGTCAGGATTTACATTGTGCATTAAGCAACTTGAACTGAAATTCGTTAAATGTTTTAGACCCACAGTAAGCATTTTAATGATTTTTTATTACATTTGAAGTAAAGTGAAACATATGTGTACTTACATATTCGTTATTATTATTACTATTAGAATTTGTACATAAATCTATGCGAATTGTCGTTACTAACGTCTTTTAGTTAATCTTTGTAAGTCGAAGAAGCTCTTTTTCTTCCACGAATCGTCACTGGAGATGTTGCTATTCTGGCAATCGTTAGTCGGAGCTGAGGTGCTCTTTAGGCAGGACCTCTCCCTAAGGACATTCTGTAGTGGTCTTCTGCGGCACACAGCAAGACGACTATAAGGATAGAGAGTATTGAATGAGATGAATAAAGTATAAAAGTTTCATCTTGTAAATGGTGAGTAATGTCTTCGTCACGATAGTCGGATAAAATGTTTAATTGTAGCTAAATTTCTTGTGTGTATACTAATAAGATAATTTGTTTCTATGTACATGCCGTTGTAAGAGTTTTTCGAGCAAAGCTGAAAGTTTCTTCGTAAACGTTTGAAATTATTAAAATAATATTTCAAAATTGAAGATACGTTAAAAGCTAAACAGTCATTTATCACTGAAAAAAGGATATCGATTTATATTCTTAAAACACCATATCTAAAAGGTCAGAGAGCTACAGACTGTCGCCAACTTCTTTGTGGATCATCCATAGCTCGAAAGACGAAGAATAATGATCGGACCGTTGGGGACAGGAGACTGACATTTAAAGATGAGCTATAAATAAAGAATGATTGCACTGTAAAAAATAGATGATCATGGAATTATCTTCATCAAAACTTTTATGAGAGCATTTATACTGATCGATAAAGAATGACCACACAATGATTCTAACTTTTACAAACAAAAACTGTTTTGCATGCAGTTTTTTTTGTCACTTATTTTAAAACACAACACAAAAGAGCAAGATAAAGTAAGAACTCCAACAGGCAAAAACTACATATAAATATACACAAAATTCGCTAATCCCTACGCTAAATAAAAATTATAATGACATCCTGCACTGCATCAAGACCACACTTTACTAAGTTTTTTGCCGTGACGGAGCAAATTTATCCGTGTGACACCCAATAACTAACCGAGCGTCGACTTCGCTCCGCACTTAACGTGTGTTAGTATTCCGTAAATTTCGCGAATGCGTCCTCGGGGAAACCTACGGTGCTGCGGGATAGCCCAGCAGCGTTAGGGCAGCGTAAGCTGTATTCCTGAAACCCCGTTGGAGGTATGTTAGTAAATATTAGGTTTCAGCAGAATATTATAGCAAGTTCATTTCTCGGTTTTGTCCGATATTCCATTCCCGAGTGCACTTGTCAGTTAAATAAACAAAAGAGACGACTCGCCGCATTGAGATTCGGGACATTTAGGCGAGTCTGCAAGAAAATAAAATCTTTTACTGTGTGCCGACTTCCGTTACCTTCAAATCAGACTGTTATCCGCGGGATGATTGATTGCTGCTGCTGGATTGAGGGTTGGGAAATGAACTGAAGCTTGTCGATACTCCCGACTGGCCTGGACCCGTCTTCTCGAGCCGTCGTAAATTAGCTGCCGCCGCATTAACGCAGATGTAGAATTTTGAACATGTCTATATGTAGGCTACTCCAGAGCCCGGTTATATCCTACAGGCGAAACTTCATTGCTGCGTAGATACTTGGCTCGACGTAACTATCGGCACGCGCATCTCTTAGTCGTAAAGTAAGATTATTAAAGTAATACACTTGTATAGTGGAAGGCTGTGAATCAATTAATATTGCTTTCTGTTGCTTGCAAATGTTTTAGCGTTAATGTCTTTTACTCTCTAACAGGGAGTGTTAACAATTATTTGAGAAAAATTGAATGCATTTTATAGTAAACTTTGAATTCAGTAATTTTTACACATAACTTTCACTTGTTCATACAATGGACTCTGATTTATACTAAAGATATAGTACATAAATAAAATTGATGAATCAAAATTTATTTGTAAAAATGAAAATCGACCAAAAACATTATTTTTATTGAAAAAAACTCTCCAATTCTTCTTGTATAAGTGATGAAGTAACCGTGATGATGTATATTGTCCGATAAATCATTTTACTTATCGAAAAATCTTACAATTGTTTTATCCTTCAGTGAAGCACATCTAGACTGAGAAATTATTTTTGTAATTATGCATAAATAATGAAGAGGTATATAATTAGTTGAATATAAAGTGGTATTATTATATTACTACTTAAATTCAAATTATACTACTATTTTGTCTTATTCTACATAAAAGTTATAAGTTACAAACTGAACAAAAAATATTGTATTTAATAAGTAAACAAATACTTTAATGAAGTAATTTTATACCTATGGAAAAATAATATTTTGAGCATTTTTCAAATATGTACATGTAATAAAATATTTGATTCTATTTTTTAAATAATTTTAATAAATATTTCATATAAATTTTAATTTATGTATACTTTTTAAATTTTTCTCAATAAAATTTTACTATTTTTATTATCATTCCGTAAATATCAATACTCGGTCCTGTTTCTAAGCTACGAATAATCTGAGAATCTTTCATCATTAAATGTACATCTATCTTGTATTCTGAGTTCTCGCAGATGGTGCCAGATAAAAATGATCCTCGGTTTCTTGTATCTTGTGGAGAAGATTACAAACGCATTTTTCAGTGATGCTTCATATCGGGAAAATACCAAAAAAATTAGTAATTATTACTTTATAGTTAAAAATATAATAATAATATAATTTGAAATATAATTAGTATTAATATTTTTAAATATAAATAATTAAATAAATTACAAATTTGTTATTGTGCTAGCGAAAAAGATTGTTCTTCACAATTAATAAGTTCTATTCAAGTATCTGCAGACACTCTTTCATCATTATGCGGGTTAAATATAACTAAGAATGAAGAAATTCAAACGAAATAATTCATTTTCTTTCGTAAATAGACATACCTTAGAAGACCAAACCACCTTTAATTTCTAAAAACTGAAAATTTGGATAATAGAATTATTTTTACCTAGTCAAGACTACAAACAAATCACATATAAGTTCATATGCTTTCCTTTTAAATCGAAAATTATATTCCATACCTTTAAACAAATCATAACACTTAAAACGACAGGTAATGAGACCATATTTAGTTTTAATGAGCACTAACACTACCTTCTATATGTTGTATGTTTCAAATAGAATTAAGCGTTTCTATGCAGTATGGAGTGTACATTTTATTATGGATTTTCACATTTAACATTTCGAGAATGTTTCTCTTTTTCGGCAGGGATGCTAATGAATTTTCGATAGTCGTAGATTGGATCGGTTTATTGATTTTAGTGAACTTCTGATATTCAGGGTGGCTTACGATATTTACTTTGCTCCCTTAGTAAACTAAATGTTTTGGAAAGAGAGGGGAAGAGGAGGGAATTTTCAAATTTTATGTTCAATACCTTTGAATAATTTAAACTTATTGCATCGAGACTCCGATAAATCTTGATATTCTGCCTATGTACTTCACACTTATCATACAATCCAACTCTTGGTTTATTTCATGGACAGTTTTAAAATAAACCATTCAAAATATACATTTTCTGAAACTTGCTCGTCGCCGAAGACACCGACGATAAATACATAAAAGGTGTAACAATCTCGTTCGCATGTATAGCGTACAATACAAATTTAAATGTTTATTTTAATAATGCAAAATCACTTAAGCAAAGCTGCTAATTAAGATTGTAATAAGATAATAGTCTGTACGTAAGGCGTTAGAAAAAGCTAGACAAAGAGAGAGAGAGAGAGAGAGAGAGAGAGAAGGGGGAAGGGAGGGAGGGAAGGAGGGAGAACGAGAGAGAGAAAGCTTTATCGGAAGTTGGCTACGATTAAATTTATCTTGCAACGGCGTTAGCTCGTTTTGGTGCACCTCTTTGGCAATTCTCCAGAGACTTCTTCGCTCGCGCTTCTCATCCTCTCAGCAACTTCATTGTATCCTGGCTCTGCAAAAGTCGCGCAGCCTTTAACAAACCCTGAAATTTAATTTTAATTTCAGGCTCCTGGATGCACAATGCCTCGCGACGTTGTTCTCTACTGAAAAATTGTCCTCCAAAGGATTTACATCGATTCGCTAAACTCACTTTATCGCACACGTGCTTACCAATTCGGGGAAGTGGCTCTTCCAATTCGCACCAGTGCAGTCCCTTGATGAAAGTATTTCACATAGCAATAGGTTCACAAACCTACTCTTACAAATACACGGAAGTAAAAAGATTATCTTTCCTTTGACGGGCACTGCAGTTCTTGTGACGCCTGCAGAAATAGTTTCGTATTTTTAGTTTGGCTTGCGACAATTCCGGATACAAAGGCGTGATAAGAGAATTAATTAGAATTCCATTTAAATGCATGGAATCGCATGCGTAAATAGCCGGGAAATAGAAAACTTAACTTTTTGGCTTTAGCACAAAAGCTATGGAACTTTTCTTTGGACTCCTCGAATGCTCGGCGAATTTTACATATATTAAAATATATTTAATAAAATTACGGAACTGCAAGTTGGACGCGTATGAAAGCAGAAAACGGAAAATGTGTACGCTCGGAATAATAATAATAATAATAATTTAAAAAACATCTTGGTAAAGTATTGATGAACCTTTTTTTGCAGTGTATTATCCGTGAAAATATGGATATTTTTATGACAAAAGCAGTAACGGATGAAAGAAGCACATAAATTTATAATGAGATTTTCGCAGTAAAATTGTTGAAACGAATTAAAATTTCTGCAAAGTTTTACGCTATTTTTTTTCATTTATCTGCACTTTGCACATATTATTAATGTTCAAAATCGTCGTACAAAATTTTCGGTCCTCGTATAATCTACACAGTGCCGAGGTACATGTTTAAAACAAAATTCGCGTAGGAAATCCTTGGCTAAGAGGATTTTCTCTTTATTTACCTTTTAACGCGTGGCATGAAAAAAAACCCAATGCCCTCAATTCTCCGCGGACGGTATCTTTTTTTTCTTTTTTTTTTTAAATCTTCGTTATATCACAATTTTTCTATTATTGCCAGCGGCATTCGCTTGGCAACTTTGTCGAGCATGCATGACCGTCTCCACGCTATATTGAAGTATGATGACCAGCAGAATCGCTATTGAGCTGTAGACTTATAGACACGTGCACATGGCGAAATCCGCGAAAAAAAATGCAATTTCCACGCGGAATTGCATTTCGTTATTATGTAAGTCGAATAATAATGAAAAAACTCGGAAGCGCGAATTGAAAAAGTTAATTGGACATTTCATTCGGTTATTATAAAATTTCCTACGGAAATATTAGATAAAATATTATTTGCGTTCGAACTGGTTCCTGATAGGTTGATTATTTGACAAAACATTCACAATTGTTAACGAGGAAAGTGTACGAAATGAGCTTTAATCAAATAATTTCATTAGATCACATCACTTTATCGTAGCTTCCCGTTTGATTCAATTTGTTTTTTAAAATTTAGCTCTCTTACGGTACTTTACTTTTATTAATATGCAAATTTTATTTACTTTCTGCGGACAATCGTTTATAACGTTGCGTAATTTATAATAACGCTGTTTCGATTTCTGTACCACGTAAAATAACATTTTTATAACTTTTTCCATATTGCGTTGGCTCTTTCATCATCGCTCAAATTGCAGAACAGGATACAATTGGCCTAGAACCGCTATTATTGAAAAAAATTGGGACGATTGAAAATGCAAGTAAAGTGCATTTCTCGCTCTATACAGAAATGTAACGTTTTCGTTAACACAGTTTGCAACTTTGTTACCGCCGAATGCTTCCAATAATCACGCGGAAATTTCATTTCTCTGGTATTTCTTCTGCACAGTTGTTTTTATGTCTCTATAAAAAGAGAAATAAAATGGTCAAGTGTTTAGTAAAATGTAGTTTGAAAAGTAACGCAACCATCTCAGAATATTCAAAAATATTTTTGTATACGGATTTACTTTTGAAAATAAAAATTTCCATTGAAAAGGGCTTTTAATGTGCACGTTACGAAATAGTGCGTTGTGCAACTGAAGAGGAAAATTGGCTTTTTCCAGCGAGTTCAAATATCGACTGAACTTAATAGTCGGATCAACCTTATGTGCTTGCATCATCACTGATAAAGCAACTGCACGAGAGCTGTCTCATATATGAGACGTAGCTTGCACAAAAAGTTGAAGTTCTGCCCTCCAGGTTTTGGCACATACGTTGTGCCGCTATAGTGTTCCTCGTTTCCAGATGCGGCGCCACAGTCGACAATCTCGAAAATACCAAATTTTCGAGATTGTCGACTGTGGCGGTCGACTGTGGTGGAAATCATATAGACGATCGCATAGACGCGTATGTTGGTATTAGGCCCACCATCGCACGGATGAATATTATTAATATTCATTTCATGATAATATTATTAACATAAAGATTAACATATTGTTGACATAAATCCTATGATTGAAGGAAATGAAAATTTATATTGTTTTGTTAAAAAATATGCTCTTCGTACAATGAAACAATGATTATATTACATGTGGCTATGATTAATTAATTAAGTATGCTATCAGTAATAGACGTTGGGAAGATCTCAACAATTTTTCTTGTGTCGGCTGATATTTTGAGCTATATCAGCTTTTTTTACTGATAGGGTTAGATAACTACAAAAATACCGGCTGATTCTGCTTGATAAGAAGATCAAAAAAAGTATTTCTATAACATTTTCTGTAAACTTTTTTGAATTAAAAATCATAAAGTATCTCTGTTTCGACTCGAGGAGACTTTTTTTTTTAATTGGGCAGTATAACTGAATTATGATTTTTCTTTTTTCACCACACACTCTGTCGGGAACAGGAATGGAAGTATATCAGTTTCGGCTCAGTGATCGTGAAAAATAGTGTACGCATCGGGGGAGGCAAAATGTTAAGCTTCCAGCACGTTTTTACCACCGCGAGCTCTGGTCAGCTCAAGTGCCGCGGGTTCGTCGATTTTTCGCCTGACCCGGGCGCGTAAAATCCGCTACCTTTCATTGCATTCAAAACTTTGCCGAGATTCGACGAAATATTTCGAAAGAGAGCGACATTTTACGATTTCGGGGTGCGAGCATTTTCTTTTTCTGCTTTTTTCTCGCCTTTCTCGCGGATTCGGACGTGTACGACCCGCCGGGGCAGCGTTGAACCTTCGTTTACCGATACAATCAGCTCGAAACTATAATAACGATATCAAAGACTCATCCGGCGTGTGACGACTCGCTCCAGGACTTTTCGAGCTCGACTAGGTATATACGCTGAAACGGTGGTGCGACGCGGCGCACACGGGGGTGGCGGGGGGGGGGGGCGCTGACCAAGTGACGCGGCAGCTCGTTAATCTCGCCGTGTTGATAACAAAGGAGAGCCTCGGCACATACTCTTACATACATCGCGCGTCCTTGTGTGCGAACAGAGACGCAGTCACGCCCACGTCGACATAGGAAAATCGCTCAATAGGGAATACGACCGATGTGCTCCGATCAATCATATTCCATGAACATCGACTTCTTTTCAGATTAGCGAGCTTTACTCGACGCGGACGCGGGAGAAATTTCTTTCTTTGGCAGGCGGCCAGTGACGCTCGGAAAAGTCAACTGTGGACGCTTGAGAGGCGAGACCTAATCGCGCTGAATTAGCGACGTGGAAAAAAAAAATTGCTTCCTATTTTTATGCTCGCGCGAAAACTGCGCGGAGAGCATCGAGCAATTTCGCTGTGGGACGTCGGATGTAAAACACGCTTTCCCGGAATACGGGATTCACGATGATTATTAGTTTAGTCGCCGCTGACTTGCTCGAGGAGAGACCAGCCTGTCCTGGGTTTTGACGGCGAGAAGAAAACGGAAATAAGTCTCGAGCCAGCTTGCAGGCGCGGAACGACTTCGATCGAGCGCAAAAATAAAATCCAACGTTTCGCTGTTCGCAAATTCGAGGTTTCGCCGGGGGTTTTATTAACTAATTTTATCGAGCTTGTATCGCTTGATAAACTGTCAAATTATCAAATGTTTTTAGAATGGTTTGCGCGTTTTGCGAGTGATGTACAATGTTTACCATTAGTAAACTGAATATCGAGCTTTAAAACGCCGATATAAGCTTTAACGGTTCCATATCTTGGGCCACCTTATATTGCTGGCGTACTCAGATGTGATGATAGAAGCCAAACTTAACGCAAACATTACCGCGTAAACCATTATAACCCTATAACAATAATAATAAAAAGAATGGGCTTCATACAAAAATTTAAATAAATAATTAAATTAAAAATTATGAATGATACATTTTCCTGCTACAGTGGTTCACGAATGAAGCTTTTCATAATTCCATACCAATACCTCATGAATGCTCCGCGTGACGATAAGAAAAATGCGCGACACGAGTAAAAAGACCAATGAATAATATGGTAACAAAAATGTACGAGTAAAACTGTATTATCAGGCAGTATTTGATATACATAAATATTGTCACAAATTTTTCTATTATAGACGACGGGCATCACTTACCTTCCGAAATCAAATAAGAAATCATTAAGTAAAAATTACGAATTTTCTGAAAAATGAGTAATTGCATTTAAATAAAAAAGATGAATATACCAATACTGCCAAGTCTTAATTCATGTTATATGTATGTATTTTTAGGGAACGTTATATAAATCAAGTACACTACAATTAAATATTTGAGCATCGACAAAATAATATATGTATTCACATATCTATAATTTATTTTTGCAATAAAAAGAATCGGTGACGAGCGCACGATACATGGTTTTTTACGACAAGTGAAAAAAATAATGCCATAATAATTATGTTTAAACAAAAAAATTAATAGTAACGTCTAAACTTAGTGTTTCTTAATTCATCATGTTCTCTTGTAATTAGTTATTCACTGTTATATAACACTCCATGATCGGACACTGTAACAAACCCTACAACTAATTGTCCAACTTGCGTAGGATAGTTAGTATTTTTCGAGCTATATCGGCTCTATCGCAATTTCAGTGCATAAGGTGAGCAGCTCTCGCGACACGACGATCGAACGCTCGCTCATTAAAATATCGCCCGAGTTTCATCGTAGTTTCGACTCGACTCGAGCTGCGATACAATACACTGATAGTACACGGCCTAACGTAAAATCGTTTCCACACCCGAAAAAGCTGCCGCTGTACACACTGGAAAAACTTTGCTTCCGTCGTGCCAAGCCCGAGTGATTTGTTTGGCCGAGAAAAGAGCGCGTGTATACAGGAGTTAGAGAGCGACGCTCTACGAGAATGCATAACAAATAGCTCGAAATATATAATTCACGGGGCAGGGATCGCTTGGAAATTATCGCTCAAACTTTCCGTCTATCCGATGAAGTTTTGCCGAGCGTTCGCATGATCAAATTGAAAGTGGCAAAAAATAAATTTTCCTTTCCTCGCAGGCGCGCGCGTATACGGCTGTTGGCAGACGATATTCACCATACGGACGCAGCCGTTTAATCAATTTCATAAAATTATCGTCCCTTCGACCGCTTCTCACACGTGTCCAGCGATCGATTCGGAACGGTATTCTTCGCGAAGTCGTACAATCGTATTCCGTATTCGCCCTCGGTAAAACAGCAATCGAAGTAAACAGCTCAATAAAACGAGATAATACCAGTGCGACCCTCTTGCTCTCCTACGAACATTCGCTCGAATAATGCGCGGATACATCTCATAATTTAACGCTGTCAATTATCGGCACGTGTGCGCGTGCGACGCTATGACGGTCGCGACGCGCGCAGCGAGAGAAATCTTATGCGGTGGACGTTATTGTAATAATCGATTGGTTTTCGAGCAGTATTTTTCTCGAGGCGGTAATAATAGTTGGTATACGTAGCGCCTTCTGTGGATGGAAATAGATTATTGTTATTCGGCAAAGTTGATTAGAAACAATTTCACTGTATTAATAATTTCTACGTTAACGTCTGCGCGTAGTTTCAATTACTGAATCTCAAATGTAACAATCACATTTGAATTATGTATCCATTACGATTACGTACTTCATCAGCGCATCGCCCCGAAAATTTAACGCAAAATCACGCCCGAAACCGTTGAACTACAAGGAAACTTCCGTATTACCGACCAACGCGGTAATTTGTCCCTTTTTCGCAAATCGTAAATTTTCCCCCCGGTGCAGTTCGCCGCGCGGAGCCGGCGCCTGTTGACAGACCGGTAAAAATGTTCTTATTTCTCCTCTAACGCCCCGAACGAAATTCTAAACTCCGACGCGGAAGAATTGACGGAACACGCGATTTGAAATTCATGATAGCGCCGAATCCATCCGGCATCGAGAGCAGATCAAGCCTCGCTCTTTCTCTCACACGCTCGGCGCGCTGCACACCGACGCGCACACGTCGCTCGAAACCTAGAATCGCCGGCAGCAGCTCCCGAGAGTTCGACACACTGCATTCGAATCGTATTTGAATTTCGTACGGAGCGAACGATTCGGCCGCTTGAGCCGCGTGTATATATATACGTATGTATATAGCCGTGCGCGTGTGTGCGCGGCGCGCAAAAGAGAGAAGAGAAGAGAGTGCGGGCTCGTGTAATAGGCGAGCAGAGCTTCGTGTTTGCGTTGGGGGGCGCCGCTGCCAGCGATTTTCTCCTCCAGCGCCGCTCTATATATGTACGTATAACCTGCGCTGCAGTGGACTCTCTCCGGGAGAGAGAGAAAGAGAGAGAGAGAGAGTGAGTGGACGAAGGGGGATTTTGCGGGAGGTTCGCGCTCGCGCGTCGTCGTCGTCGTCGTCGTCGTCGTCGTCCTCGTCGCGGTAAAAATTTATGATGGGATTCGAGGACGCGGCGTTTTTTATGCAAGAGGAATGAAATTTCGGATGAAAAGTTGCGCCGAGAAAGTTGCGGGCAAAGCTCTGCCGGAGTCCCGCGCGAGCTATTATAAAAAAGAGAGAGAGAGAGTGAGGGAGAGAGAGACGACGACGACGAAAGGGAAAAAAAGGAGAAGTAGCGAACGAGGGGTCAGATTAACGGATAAATCACTTTTTTTCTAAAGCGAGCCCAAGTTTCAAATTGTATTAAAGGCTTGATTTTTATTGACGAGAACTCGCAGTGTGTTAAACGGCACCGAGCGATTTTATTGCTTTTTCTTTGTTTGAGTGTCCGATGAAAATGGGCGACAATGCGAGGAGGCGAGTAGTCTTTCTGTTTCGAGGGGACGGGGGGTGGAGGAGGGGAAGGGGCAAGCTTCGAAGCCCCATCGAAGTTGAATTAAAAAGTTTTTTCATCGATCGAAGGATTCCGAAGAAAGAGAAATTGCGGAATGTTTCTTTTGTATGCACTAGTTGTAGTGTGATCACAGTAACTTAAGTAACGAAGTTGTATAAATATGTTTCGAGCGTATTGTAACAGTTATCTAATTAGTCCACGGTATATCAGTGGAATGAATTCTGATTACTTTTTCTTTCAGATTCAAATTGCATTCGGACCGTAACTATAATACATTAAGCAAGAACATCTAAAAATTTAGAATCTTCGGATCGACGAAAAAAGCTTTCGAGTGGAAAGGATTCGAGCAGGGTTCAAGGGGTCAATTCTTTTAGATCCCTTAAATTAAAGGATGACTCGGTGTATTACTAATAAACGCGTAAGCCGAGTAAACGTAAAGTACTCGCACATAACCGAAGGTATTTTAAATATTAATTGACAATATAATAGAGCCGTCTTAAAGACGGCTCAGCCGGCCGTCAAGCCGCTGGAAAATATAATAAAACGAAATCATAAAGAGACTTAATACTTCGCGCCCCGGCAATCCGAGACTGCGCGCCAAGTTTATTCGCATTCAAGGAACTTTCCTTAAAACTTTATGCAGTCTGCCTGCGAGGGTTTATATATATATACGGCTTTTTTGATGGCAAAAAGGTAAGGGCAAATAAGCTGCTGCAGCTGTACTTTTCGCCAGGATCGTTGGGGCGGCGGGAGGGATGGGGGAAGGGGGGGGAGGGGCAACGAACCGCGCTAAATCTCGACACTCCAGCACTCGGCGCGGGCTGCGCGTCTATTTAAGTAGCGCGATCGATATCCATTCATTGGACACTTCGATACGAATAATGTCATTGTCGAACTACTGCACGAGAGCCGGGGATAGCCGCAGCGGTATAGTAGCCATTATGCGTAACGCTGTAGCCGGCCGAGGGCCCTAGAGCCCATTGGGGCCCCCCCTTCAGTACTTTCCGGGCAAGCTCGGCCCAGGTAAATGAAAGCTCGGATCAGAGTGTTCCTCATTGTCGCTACAGTAGCTCTTTGCAGTAAATTTTATTAGCACGGCTGAGAGCCGATTTTGCGAAACAGTCCGTTGACCTCGTTCTGTCCCCCTTTACTTGCAAATATGGAACACCGCCGCATTATTTTCATTGCTTTAATTTATTTTACGCGTCGGAACGGGCGTGTACACTTTTTCGTACGCCGCACACGTGTGCGCGCCGCTCATTGGCCGCGTAGCGCGAGAATTTGTAGATATCCGCGGTTTTTTTTTTTAAACGCGGCGAAAGACTTTCCGTATTGTTTTTTTTTGTCCCCACCAAATTGGCATTGGTCGCGTTTCCGGGGAATTAACTTTGTTACTTGTTGTCTGTGGCGGCTAGATTAAACGAGAAAAGCTTCGGAGTGTATGTAAAACTTAATCAGTCACGAGAATCTCCATGTGGCGCCTACATTGAATACAAAACACTCTTACCAAAGTGGTATCTCTTTTCTCCACTCTAACAGCGTCTCTTCGATTAAATTATAAACGGAATTGCTATTGAAACTATTATGGATGATTGTTAATAAATTAGACAAACTAGTCGATCAAATTTCTACATTATCGGACCAATTGCAAATAGATTAAAATGTAGGACGGCGTATATCACTGTAATTTTATTGATTTTTTAATAAACGCCGTGTCGGGAGCGTAAATTATTGTTACGGAAAATTCTGAGGTCAAAAACACAGTTAAAATGAGATATTATGTTATATTTCATGTAGCTTGACCAACTAAAATGCATGGCTTTGTAACATAAAATACAGAATAATTACAAAAGTAGTGTCAACAAACTTGTGCGGGCTTAATTAACAGCGAAAATAAATTTTGAAAGTTGAACCCCTCTTTTCTGCCAATTTCTCTTGCTCTTAATTTTCGTCCCATATTCTCTCTCTCTCTCTCTCTCTCTCTCTCTTGCATTATATCTCTCTGTACTTCTCAACCTCTAACACGTAAATGTATTTGATAATAAATTTGAACAATATTTCGCAGATGTATAATTGCATCTCGACGCTTTGCCACTCAGCTTTATTCTATCTAATTCTCTAACGAGGTCGACAAATACACTCGTCTGCTTACGGGTCAACTATTTAATGAGCTCTTGCAGATACTCAGCACATCTGCCAACTCATGCATTTTTAGAATCATGAACAATGCATTACAGTTTGTAAATCCTTAATTTAAAGTTTGGTCTACCTATGTTGATATCGGCTACGACTTAGTGGCTTGTAGTTTCGTTCAAAATAATCTATCAATCTGATCGGCTGATATGACAAAAAAAAACTAAAATATCTTGAGGGTTCTTTGAATTATGAAAACTGAGAATAAAAATAAATTATTAATTTATTCGTATTAAGAAACTTTTTTAAAGAGATTAATTTTAAAATTACATAGTGCCACATTCAATTAAAGTACTTTGAAGCCATATTCGAACCTAGTCAGCTATATAGCTACTAAGTGGACCACTCATTGAAGAATTTTCTAATGACCGCAAAATTCCAGACCAACGCATGGTTGAAGTGAACTGATTCCTTTTGAAAAACGGTTTAAATACCTAAAATTTTTGTGTCGCTGCAGGAATTTGCGCTGTATAATTAAAAAAATTTTTTCTTCGTAAAAACTCAATGTGAAGTTTAGTGGATAGCTCAATTTCCAACCTTTTCGTAGAGTTCTAATTTTTACCGTACATCACATTGTTAATTTTATTTGGCTGTTTTTCTTCTTCTAAAAATTACCGAGAAGTAATGTTATTCTACTTTTATTTGACGAAGATTAGAGCTTAATAATTCCAGACTGCGTATATGAGAAACTGAAATGTACAGATGTTTTAATTCACGCGTTAGAGACTATTGAAACGAAGCTGCCAATTCGAGATGAAAAAAAATAGCGTCTCGCATCCGATACCGCATACGAAAATATTCGCGACGCAAAGATTTATTTTCTTCGCTACTCACTTTCCACTTGCATCTGTAATTCGGAATCCTGCTTGAATCTGCATTCAAAGCTGCTGCGTTTTCCATAATTCAGTCCGACGGTAGAAGGCGGTAGAGTGTACTTCCGTTAAGCTACTGTAGTTGAAATCTGCAAACGGCGCGCGTGACGCGCTTGTTAATCGGAGAAGATATTTGCGGATGGGAATGAATCGATTTCCGGCGAGGCAACGTAACTTTCACCGCCACATTCAATCGTTTAAAGAACTTCACTGCATCATTGTTGTTATAGGTGACAATTAACGCTTTAGCAGCAGACGGAAAAGATTTTTGATATTCTGTAATACTTAGGGTATCTACAAAATTTAAGGTGTCGGACAAACCTTGAAGCGATCAAAATAAGTTCATTGCAGGAACCTCAGTTTTTGAAAGCTTAAAATTTTGAATGTTAAAGGAAAGAAGACGGGGCTGCCAAATCTTTTTAAAGATCAATTACAATTAATTGAATAACAAAATTCATACAATAAAATTCTTAATTCGCATAAATTTCTCTTATACTTATTTATTACATTGCTTTGTATATCAATCAGAAAGTTCAGGAATTATAATAGGGTACTGTTATTGATCTTTTGTATATCTTGCGGTCATTTGAAAGTTATAATATGATATTATATATTGCTCCAATTAAACATCTCTGATAATGAGAGATATCTTTACTCTGCGGCTAAGAAGATTATAACGTGACCACCAGTGAATTAGAGACATGTACTAGGCCTTGAAGGGGCATGAGAAGTTTGAGATGGTTTGCTAAAGTTATTAAATTATATTACACAGGGGATGTATGGATGAAGTATTGGTACTAAAAGTTACTACAGGCAGTATCAGTATAGTAGTCTTTTTACTACTATTTACAATATCAATAAAGTTTTCTTAGTAATATAGTTTCACTGTATTAATAACAAAATTACGGCATTCTTACACAATAATATGATTGTCAAGAGGACTCATGTGCAAATGTAATATGATAGACATTTTTTTTCAAACTGTTTATTTTATTTATAAGAAAGTACATTTTATTTGAAAAAGTTTTTTATTAACAATAAAACTAATAATTTGACTTAAAACCATTTAATATTTTTAGTTACTACCCACTTAAGCCTAGAGTTCGTACTTTTTCCCTTCTAGCTAGACAAGAAGGACTACATTCATTATCCGCCCAAGCCATCAGCTTACACAACCATTTTTACAGAGCTTAACTAAATTAACATAAATTAAAATTACCATTAAATGAAGTAGGACATATTATAAATTCTAGTCCAACGATTTTTACAATATAAACTCTGGAGCAATCATTTTCACGCCATGAATTGTTCAAACATTCTTCCATTTTAGAATCTGTGGCTAAGGGTACGTACGTGTCGTCTGGTGCGCGTCGAAAGTATCTAGCAGGTATTTATACATTTCTTTAAGAATTCATTAACTTTATGGGATAGCAGATAAATAACAGAGAAAAGATGTCGTCGGACCTGAGATACTCGTAAATTTAACGTTGATTTAAGCTCTCCATCACTCTCGCAGTCGTAACTTTGAACCATAAACAAACACTTACTTTGTCCTCAAAGTACGAAACTCGAAAGCGAAGATGTGCCCCGTCTACTACTGTAGATTGCTGATAGAATGAAGAAATTTGTTGCTGACATACATCGGGGTCGGTCCAGAACTCCAAACTCTGAAAGTCAAGCGTTCCAGCGTAGTAGCTATCAAAGCTACAGCGTTTGTTGCGTGCGCGGCTATTGGGAGGATCGTTCGGAACAGCTTTTCCTCTCCCCCACTGATAACAGGAAAGACCCTGGCCAAAGGGAAGACTAGTCTCCTTTGTGACCTGCTAGCCACGGAACCACCTGTGTCGATGAAAGACTACTGAATAAGAAGAGCTTGAATAGTTAATCATTAGATTTATTTAAGATACGTTCAAATTTAATGATACTATTTTTGACGACATTTTTAGGAATGTGTGCATTAGAAAGATCACAAAAGACATCTCCTCAATAAAACGTTGTTTATTTGCTCGCCAATGGCAAGTAATGTATACTTTTTTTTGTTTTTATTGATTACGTAACAGCGATAAATTAGTTTACTTTTTAGTTGTGCACCAATAAATATGTAGTATCATAAATTATAATCTATTACTACAAACATTTAAAAATGTATATAAATCGTATAAAAAATGATTATTTAGTTACTAAAATTTTTCAAGTTTAAGCTGAAAGATATATTATAATGACATAAATGCACGAATACATTGGTGGAGATACGTGGCATATTTCCCCTTAAAATAAAGTAACACAATTTCTTGGAATAAAAGTCTCGGGCAAATCAGGTACACACGTGCGCGGAAAGTTAACAGCCACACCCACTCTATCTATGGCTAGAGCCGCGAGTTTTAGTCAGCAGCTTCTGACACGACACGCGACGCTGCGGCTGCAGACTGTCACACAAACATCACACATAGAGTAACGGCTCGTCCTGCTTCTCCCATTGATTTTAGACCGGTGTATTGCTGAAATGGAATAATGCCCGATACTTCTTTTCTGCCGACGTTTCTCAATGTGTTGGCAAAGCCCCGCAGGAAGTGAAAAAAAATTTACCCACACCATCGATCCAACATCCATACAGCTGTCTGCTTTACTTCGGTTGTTCGCGTAACAATTTTCGCCTTTTATTTCGAACGCGGTGCAAGCTTGACGGAAAGTTTTCCAAACGAGATTTTTCATGAATTTGAATGTTTTTGCAAAATTTGATTTATGAATTATTGTTCAATTTTGAATGATTAAAGTAATTCTTGAAGAAGAATTATAAGCATGAGAGTTTTCTAAACCAGAGCACTACTGACGAATGTAACAGTATTTTTACCGAATTCAAAATGTCGATAAGAATATTTTTGGAAAAAATCCAGAATTTTTATCTATTTGCCTCTATTCTTCGATCATAGTGAACAATTCACTATGCAAGATGATTGATCTCTTCGAATTATGATAGTAGGGAAAAGCTAAAAGAAATACTGAAGGATTATTTTTCACCTTTTTAAAATTATTGAAGGCCCCGGAAAGATAGATTATGTTTCAGGGCAAAGAATTGGATGCGACTCTATTATCCCATGCAACTTTGCCTTTTATTCAAACACAACCATCACAAATGATTGCTTCTATTTATAAGTAAGACAGCTTGGCTTCTCATCTGGACATCGTTTACACGTTACAAATTTGGAAGAGGCTAATTTGTACGTCAACCGGCACAGCATACCACCAATGCCGCTGTGACTAGCATCGCATGTGGGGGTACACGTGTTTCATCTACACGCCTATCCGTATCCCCAAGTTTGGCAAGGTATTGGCTTTTGCTCATATCGTACGACTCTGCTTAATGATTGAATCCAGATGCCCGATAGTTCGCTCTGCTCGCTGCATATACGACTTCCGTTATTTCGTGCGCTTCCGGTTCCTTGCGAGAGAGAAAGCTGCTGGTGCTGCCGCTGCGACAGGCCGAAGTAGGAGCTATTGGATGGGGGAGAAGGACGACGACACGATAATCTGCGACGTATTTTGCCGGATTCCGCTGTTAGATACCACGGTATGAGTATACGGCACGGTTATGCTGACGCATCAACTATCATTTTGGCGGAGGTTCGATGTCACGGTTTATTTGTAGCTTTATTGCTTCGCGAGTTTCATTGCAGATGAATATGTGTAAATATACTGTTAGTACTATTTTTCGTTAACTCATAAAGCGCTTTAATGCGATCTATGGATTATCCAACTCTTAAAAAGGGCAGTAAAGTGAAGGAAAAGTTTAACATTGTGCAAAAGCTGCAAATTAAGGCGAACTCGTTTATGACCATGCATTTATGAGATGTAATACTATACATAATTCATTATTTCAACTTTTGATAACATTTTTCCACGGAAATATAGATAATTTCTGTTTTACAGAAAAAAATTTTGAAGTCAAACCAGAACTGCTTAACTAGTTTATTTCAAATGTACTAGACTTTCTACTAGGGCTGATGAGAGAGCTCATTCATTATTAAAAAGTAGATTCTGCGTGAGAAAGTACAAAGGGAAATGCGGAATGCATGTACAAAAAAAGATCTCAAAAGTTCATGAAAGCACAAAGGACAGAACTCCTACCGATAGGCTTGAAGAAAATTATAAACGCTTGCCAGAGTTTCGAGTTTGCTTAAAGCAATTGTGCTCACACGTATTACAGGCAAATATGTTGCTTGAGTGCGGATGCACTTTTCGGCTCTGTGCGTACTTACACGTTCGATTAGCATTGCAGTGGAACGCTAGTTAGTCACCCCTTTTTCATGTTAAAGAAATGCAGACCTTAGTGTTTCTATTCAACTGGCAATGCACTATAAGCTTCATTACAGTCAGATTACAGATGAGTCTTTTTAGCGAGTATCAAATTAACTCCCTTTGTGCAAAATTTTTGTGGAATGATAAAAACACTGGTGAAAGGCATACTTGCACATAGTTTTAGATAGAAGTTTTAGATATGAAAAATTTCATTAAAAAAAAAGTACAGTTAGATCCATAGGCTATCAACGTATAAAAGTTGCAGTTTAGCATTGTTATCGCACTGCAAATCTTCGATCAGAACTGAATTTCGTCGTAGTTGTAAGCTTCGCTTCTGTTAATAGATTTTTCTTGCCGTATACAAAAGTTGCCAGAAACTTGGAACTTGATCCTTTTGTGTAAAACTTCTTTCTTCTTTCGTTATTTCCGTTATTAAGTTAACATTTCGTTTAAAATCTGAAAGCAGGCGTTCTTTAAAAATTTTAAAGTAAACATAATTTCCTTACTGTTTCATTGATGAATTTTATCTTTTTATTTCTTTTCAATATATGTATGAAATTCGATGGATTGTTTTTTAGTATATACTCATTAAATCCCTGGCAGAAGCATTTCGGATACCGTCCTCATAATATTTTGAATTTTACGGGCAACGGCGATATTATTTTGATAGATATTGCTATAAACTTGTGATGGTATACGGAACGAATGGTCAATACCCAGACAAATTTTTTTATAATTTTTTATAAAGCAAAATAATTTTGTTTTCTAAAAGTAAATGCATTTTACCGTCAATTTTTTTAAACTTCGAAAGATTAAAAAGTATAATTATTTTGTATTCTCTCAATCGCCCTAAATTCCCTGCAGTTGGCATCACGACTTGAATGGAGTACAAGTTGTATTCAATCTCTGATTCTAATGCATCGATTCAATCATAATTATGACATCGTAACCGATGAATCAGGCATTGTTTCAGTTCAATCCCTTCTGCGCTATTATAGCAGTGTTCTGTCTTACAAAATGACAAATGGGACGTTTCACTTGGACAAACTAAATAATTATTTTGAGCTAAGATCCCATGCGTATTTACGCCCTAATTCAAGTGAACATAAATTATTTATAACTGAATTAGGTGAGTTTTGTAACGTTAATTTTTTCTATATCTAATCAATAATCTATTCTGCTTTATCGTAGCGACTATAATATCATTGCCATTTCACGGGCCATTGATAAATATTACAAAACGTCAAAAATGGAACATGTAAATTTTCTGGGTTAACTAATTATACGATAAAAAACAAATATTTGGAATTTCCAACAAAATCGAATATTTATTTATTTATCTTTTTGAATGTCTGAACTCCACTTGACTGCGAGTGTCATAGGCATATTCGAGCATACTCAGATATGGCTATCGCATGCAATACCATAATCTTTTTCTCTTGTATTCATGGATGAACGTTGCCAAAGAGAAATAAACAAATTTTTTATTTTTCTTGAAATCTCACTAAATAAATCTTCGTTATTACAATCAAAAAAATCTGTGTTCTTATAATTCCTGTACTGTTCGTTAATGAGCTACTATTTAAGAACATTGTCATTATGTATTATAATTTCAGAAATTTTGCCTTTTTGCACTATGAAGTGATTTCTAGTTCTTTTGATAAAATTGATAATAAATAAATATGATAAGGAGCATTCCCCTTAAAATGTTTTGATATATCAATTCTTGAACTAATTTATCCAACACTTGCTGTTTTGTTTTTTAAAATTTTTGAGACTTCTAATTACTTTGCTCTTAGTTGTTATTGAAAATGGATGCGTAAGATTATTCCAGTTATCCCTAAAATTATTATTACTTTACGAATTTTTTTTTTAATTTTGCAGTATTACTTTTGATTTATTTGTTGAATGCCTATGTGCACCTTCGTTATGATATCGTCTCCTCGAATGAAAAAAAAAAATTGTCAATACTACAAAGATCTGTCTCTTAGTTTTCATACATACAATGTACGATGCCTAAAGTAACAACGTGAACCATTGAGATCGAAACAGCCTGAAGGCGACAAGTTATCCGTAGCTATCGGAGTTATAGGAGTCACGAAATCGTCTCAGCAATTTCGCGCTATGGAAACTCTGACAATGCTCTCTCTAACTTCCTTCTTGCCTTCTCTCCCTTCTCTCTCTCTTTTTCTCGTTTTTTTTGCACCAAGTCAATTATTTTATTATGTTGTAATGTTTGAATCAGTTAAAAAATTAATGAATGCAGGATTTCTTTTTGGCACAGTAAGCATAAATTATGCGAAAATTTTTGGAGGAATTAAAATTGAATTTTAAAACATACGCTACATTTTAAAAATGATCTGCTGCGCAATTTACTTTATTGAGTGAACGTGCAATATTCAAAGAGCCTTTACCTATGAATGCAATAATAGAGGTGTGTAATAAAAAAATAGCTATTTTTCAGATTGAGTGATAGTTTAGCACTCGTTTGCGTCTCGGGTTCATGTTCTTATTATCGGAGTCATTTAACTCTCATTAGAAATTGCCTACCCCGTCTTACTTTAAAAAAGAATTTATTTCAGGTATCTTTTTTTAAATTACATTGTAGAATAAAAAAAGTAAGTAGACAGCATCCACTTTTTCAACTCAAAAATATCTTTACCCACCAGAATAGTCCACATGCTTCAAATTTAGCGTACCTTGTCTCATCATTATTAAGCCTATAAATCAACTGTGAGAGGTCAACCTTCAGTAAACCATCATACCATTGTGTACTAAACTACATCTACGTTTACATTTGTTATTGCAGATCCGTGCCTGAAGCCGTGAACAAATTTCTAAATGCAGCAGGACAATAATGTCCATCGTTCTCTTTGGTAAAAATTGTCTTCTTTCATTTTCGTAATAAAGATTTCAATATGCTTTTCAGATGCGAACACCCAAACCAGCATTCAGTTATACATTAAATACTAGAAAACATCGCAGAACTTTTGGTGGTATTCAAAAGATAAAAACAGAAGCGGAAAAAGGAAAATAAAGCGATCTGTGAATTTTGCGAGGATTGATGATACAGATCTAGACTCGTTGCCAAGATCTTTGCTTTCTCTTCGACCGGTGGTTCGGCTCTCCATCTGACGAATGAGCTTCCAGCTGCAAGTCTAAGAGGGACAAAGACATGGACAGGCGAAGGGAGAGATAGAGATAGAGATAGAGAGAGAGAGAGAGCAAGAGAGAGATTTCGCAATCCGGAGACTGCTATTCGGAAATTCTGGCTTTTCGACGAGCGATGCGGGTCGATAGAGAATTTACTGCCGGCCGATGAATAGAAAATTCATGCCATGTATATTGGTGTCCCTTCCGTGAAGAAAGGGAATATCGAGAGAGAGAGAGAGGGGGGCGAGGGATGGAGAGAGAGAAAGGGGGAGGGAGAGAGATGAGGCAAGAGGGAGGAAGGGTGAGGAGAGGTGGGACTGGGAGTGAAAGAGAAAGAGAGACACATCGACAGAGTTGATTTAGGATGTGAACCACCTACTTTATCATAAGTGGTAGCATGCACAGCGTCGTGTACTACCTCTCGATTGATAAAAGCTTTTGACGCCGATTTATTAGGATTAATCTTTAAGCATTTAGTAAAAATCCGCCAAAATAAATATTTCTATTTGCGACTTTTTTAAAGATCTTTCGAATGGCATAACTCTTTTAAAAGAAAATTGTACATTTAGTCAAAATTTTATGGACTCCTATCTTTTATGATTCCTTATTATTTAGAAGGTGTCTGATTAGTTTTTCATCAAAGAGTTTGATAAAGTAAAGACAAGCCGTAGAACGTTTTTGAATGTCTAGTTTATGAGGATTTTTGTATGTCCTCATTCTAACGTTCGGAACTAATATTTCATTGCAAAATAATGTCAAAATTATTTAGATAAAATTATTATTTAATTTATTACACAAAAGTATGTTTTATCGCCCGTCAATAATTTAATATTCTGATAATAATTATGGAGATTACTTTAATTGGTTTTAGTATTGATTCGAGTTGAAAATGCTTCCAGTTATCCAATAAGTTAGCTAACAAAAATGATTAATGTTCTATCAGGAAAATACTAATTATTCAATTGTACATAATTAACAAAATTGTATTATTGTGTAAATTATCTCAAAATTGTAGTACATTACGATACATGTGTCCTAAGTGGCCCATCATTGTACGCCGTGTAAATAGTGCCCGAGAGTAGGGAGGGTGATATTCACGCCGTGTGATGGGTCACTTCGGTCACCAGTATCGTATAGCATTTTATAGCACAGCCTACCTAAGTCCACTGTCACGACTATTCGTGATGTAAGCAGTTGATTAGTTCACCATGAAGTTTGTTCGTATTCACGGTGAAATAATTGACGATTTAGGTTACGCATAAACGTGACTTAAGTGCGGATTTAGGTCACACTATGCTATAAAAATCTTTATAGCTTCGAAAATATAAAAAAATACCAAGAAATGCAATAATACAGTTATCTGTGATTTCATTTCACATCAGCTTTCAGTGATGGTAGTTTAGCCTTATTTCAAGAGAGCTACACACTGTTTCCTATTTATAAGTCCATCGGATTGCAAGTTTAATAATTACAAGAAATGCATTTAGTTAAGAGAACAACTCCACGTCCCATTGCGCAGGATCAAACAATGTTGCGCACTATCAAAGCTTTCGGTGGCATTAGCTTCCAATGCCACAGCTGTTGATGACTTTCCCATTTCCATCTATCCAGGCATTCCTGCAGAAAGATACACATATATATGTATATGCGCATCGTGCGAGGAGAAGGAGGAGAGGCGGAGAGGAAGTGGTGAGAGGAAGCCAGAGAGAACAGTAGAAGCTGAGCCTCTTAACACAGCGAACGGACATTATGCTCTCGCTTGTTAATTGCTTGTGTCTAATGATGAAACATGCATTGCTGCGGTGCAGTATCGGGGACCGACACAAGCGTCTAACAGGGATAAGCTCGACTAGAGAGTTACGCTACATTGCCCAGCTTTAAAACACACTTAAGACGAAGTCGACAACAGCTGGTGGCTGTTGAATCTCGATCTAACCCTACCTACTGGCCGCTATTTGCTAGACCACGAGACGACGGTCGTTTATTTCAACATTGAAAATCATTGTAATTCGCTGAGCGCTCGTAATTACCACACCGTATAAGTGGATAAATTAATTGTTAATAGAAAAGTCAGATGATTTAAGGCTGGCACTTAATGTTTCGTTCATTTTCATCTTTGCGCGGCTGCGCGCATGATGCATTGCAGGGGAGAAATTTGGACGTATAGATTCGCATATATCAAAGATTTACATACATATCGTAATTCAAAATCAGTTTCGTATATAATCTAATTGAAATGAAAAATTTATTAATGCGTTTATCGATTATTGACTTGTTGGCGCTAAACTTTTAATTTATTGAGAGCAAAAAATGTAATTTGATTTCTGCGATTCGTGCATAGATATCGTTGATTTGAAATTATTTGTTTATATAATTGATTGAGTCACGGTTTTTAATTATTATACATTACTTGCACGAATTAAATTTTTCCAGTGTTTTATCAGTATTTCAATTCTGCAATGAAAGTCATGGTATTTATATTACTGCAATCTCCTCTTATTATTATTTGTAAATTTAATCCAGTGTGTAGAGCGATAATTCATTGTTTAAGTGAGCATTTTAATAATGAAAGTTACGAATCATAAGTAAATATTCAGTATCACCTTTCAGATAGCGTTCTAGGTGCCTGAGAAGGCTTTTCTTCGACACGTATTTGCGAATCTCTAAAAACAAAAAACTTATGTACATACTCTGCATGCCAATGTAAGCGAGCAAGAGAAAAAAAGCTAGAGGTGAAATTTCTAAAAATTTTTAGGAACCAGAAAGTGTACATTCGGTACGAGAGAGGCGATAAGTTAGTAGTAATTTTCTGTATACATATAACAGCCAATAGTGCAATTCATTTTCTTTATTGACATCGCAATCATGATAAGTATCAACGAAAATTCTAATATGCACTCTGTTGAAATGCCTTTTTCCTTGAGTCAGTGTTTTACTTGTTTGTACAATCTTAATTCTCACGTCATGAAATCAATCTCAAACTATTTTTATAACCCAGCCCAACCCATATTTGGTATGGTCATCTCGTAATCACAAGATAAAGATATATTTATTACAAAAAAAATTATAATGGCGAGCCAGTTGCGTTAGGCGACTCTTTTCTGTTCACAGTCTCCTGATCAGGAGGGATTTTCAATTCACTTGAAACCGTAGCCAATTTTTCTAAATAAAGGAAATAATCTAACTTGAGATGATGGTTAATTTATTTATTAATAATTATAAAAAAATGTTCATAACTTTGAAACAAATGTACATTATGACAGATGGAATCTCATAACTCTGATTTGTTGCTTGAATTAGAAAAGATATACAGCAAGCAGAATTCTTCTCTTTCTACATCTTCTATTATTATCGGTATTAGAAAAGTGGAAGAATATTTTGATCAATAATAAAACAGAGCACCGAGCAATATTATAATCTTGAACATAAAAAATAAAAGTTGTATGTAAATAGATAATAAACTAATTTGTTTCTTTTTCTAAGCTTCACCAATCAGTATTATTGAATCTAAAACAAGAAAAAGAGTACTGATTTTATGGATTAAATATCTTGGATTTTTAATTTTTCTTCGGAAAGTATAGGGCTTAAATTTTGTAATATAGATATTACATAATTTCAATATCTCTCTACATTAAAAAGCAGTGTCACCGCTGCTACAGCCGTCGTTTCAAGAAGACCCCGTCCCCCTTTATCACTTCCCCTCACCTTCCACAATTTGGACACCCCTTAAACTCTGATATTAGACCACCATGTTAAATTTATTTTTAACAACCAGAGTTATTCGCTATACTCTTTTCTCGCCTCCAGTATGTTCTGCTTGATTTTGAGTTTTATTTAAATTTCTAAAGCACTGGGTGGAATAAATCCGCATTTATGCTACGGCTATCGGTGGAATAAGTAGTCCATTCTGGCACTGTGCATATTTCACTCGCTACGCT
The DNA here is from genome assembly GCA_018906965.1 of Philotrypesis tridentata. Classification (NCBI taxonomy): domain Eukaryota; kingdom Metazoa; phylum Arthropoda; class Insecta; order Hymenoptera; family Pteromalidae; genus Philotrypesis; species Philotrypesis tridentata. The sequence continues at coordinate 2,574,846 of JACCIB010000023.1, read as the reverse complement.
CGTGCGCTAACTTCACGGTGCCAGAATAGACTGCTAATTCCACGGATAGCCGTGGCAGCGGATTTATTCTAATCAGTGCTATAAAATATCAAACAATACACGTATAATAAGTCATTCTTCATGGCACGACTCTAACCTCACTTGCTACGCTCGTTTGCTTCTACACGTCGTGTCGTACAGTACGACTTATTCCACTAGTATCGTAATGTATTAAAATTTGTTTCTCCATAAAATCATAATTTTCGATATGAAAATTTTCACCATGGTGAAACCCCCAACCTCATACTTCCCAACCCTATAACCCCATACACCAGCCACCCCAACCCTATAATGGTCTATAATCGCAACTCTATAAGCCAACCCCGTATCCATCAACTATAATCTAATTAACCATTAATTGGTAAAACAGGAGTAAAACAAATCAGTTTTATAAATTTGGTGTAGTAGATCATAAAAAAAAGTAATTATTCATAGATTCTTGTCATTATTGATAATGTATCTGTACTAAAATAATAAAAAATTACAAATTTCAAGAATCTCTATCTAGATTTCGGGTTACGACACTTTTCGGCTCGATCAATTGTATAAAACTCCACAGTTTGCAACATGTAAGCCGATCTCTCATCATTTTCTGGCAACGCCTACATCCATCAACTTTTCTCAGGTAAAATAACAAATTGCAATTTGACAGAAGTTCACATTTAAATGATGTATACTTTATTTTACATAAACTATCTTAAATTAATTTATAATACATGCGTAAATACAGTCTTGTGTAGGAAAATATTCGTGTACCTCGGAATATATATCTTTGGCTGTGCGAATATGCCATTCCATTTTAGCTAGAAGAAGCATTGAAACGACTCGGCAGCCTCTGCCATGATGATGTCAGGCGAGTAAAACAACTTAGATAGTATCCAAGAATTTTGCACAACTGGATTCTACCTAATCAGTTCTAATCTACGCAACACTGCCATGGCAAATATATATACAACTGAGCGATATATTCATGGGCAGATAATACATTGGTTTTGCATACGGCTAACATTGCTTTATAAGACACTTGAGGATTACTCGTGCCGAACCGGTCATTCGTTGTTCTGGAAGAACGAGAGTAAATTCGAGTACTGATCGAAGTGATGCTTCTTGTGGCTTTCCGCCGGCTCGGGCGCCTGATGAGCCTGAACCTCGACGGGGGCCGACTGGGCGCCCAGGTGGTTGGACTCGTGGGGCGCGAAGTGGGGATGATGCTCCTTGTGATGATATCCCGAGTGATCGTTCTTGCCGCTGGTGTGCACCTCGGCGTGGAAGCCGTCTTTGTCAGCGCGGTAGGTAACGATTCGTAGCCGACCGCCGGGCTCGGCCACGCTGTACTCTCCCGTCACGCCGTGGCCTGCGAAACGAAGATCGCTAAATTAGATTGCAATCACTTTTCCGCTGCGAGAGCGCAGCCCATCAAGATACATACACACACACAAACACGCTTTTGTTCCGCTGCTTTGCGCGCCCGCGTTAATTTAGTCGGCCGTGGAATTTCCTAGATCAACTCGGAACGCGAAGCGAAGATCGGAGAATAATTGGACGGTGTACGCACCAGACGGCTTCCTCCGCTTATGATATTTACTAGGAAGCATATACGGCTGCCGATTCTATCGCGCAATATCTATGATACGCAGAGTATATCCAATTTAAATTAATTTTATTCAGAACTTGCTCTTTCTTTAATAGTTCACTTTTTCCACTGGCGCAACGACGTAACGCGAATATTTCAACGGTCTTTAACGCACAACCACGATTGCTCTGAAGATTACTGTACCGTATAGAATCTAGCATTGCGTTTCTTTTTACAAAACTAATTAAGTAATCAAAGAAATTAAAAACTGTAATTTCATTGTACAACGAATCTAGTTGCGCCGTGTAAAAAAATTTATTAATGTGGCATATTTTATTTTCAAAACGTTTCGTTTACTATCTGCAATTCAAAAGAGACGATGCTCGCCTATCTCAAACTATATCAAATAACTATTGACGTGTTTTTTTTATCATATAGTCATCCCGTACACTTCGAATCAGATCCATTACGTATATCAATGCAAATTAAAGACACTGTATCCCTTACCGTCGTGTTTCTCCTTCTGACTGTGGAAGTCTCCGGTATGATGATCTTCGACACCGTATGAGAACTCATATTTGGGAAGCGCCACGTAGTCGTGCACATATTTGATTTCTGGCTTATGATGGTGGTCGTGATGATCGTGATGGTGCGGCTCGATGTAGGGAACTTTGACTTCGAAGGCGGGTCCAACGACGGGGCCCTGGAAGTTCATGTACGACGTCGCCTTCTCGTGATGCTCCGGATGGTGGGCGGCGAGCTCGTGAAGCTCATGGTGCTCCGAATGGTGTTTGGGAATCTCGTGGATCTCGTGATGCTCCTTCTCGTGATGTTGGGGGATGATTCCTGCACTCGACCTGCTTATCAGGGCAAGAGCCACGCAGAACGAGTATCCTAAAGTCTGCGAACAATTGAAAATTAGCAATCTGAAAATTCGAGCTTCCGAACAATTCTATTCTACGCTGTACAGTTGCCTTATTTATTTATTTTTTAATAAATGCCCGAGAGCGAAGAAAGAAAAAGCAAACGACAAGGAAATTTAAAATAAAAATTCGCGAAATTTTAGACGGGATCGAATTACCACGTTATGTTTATAAAAGCAGAATAATACAATCAATTTCACACAATGCGAAATTTTATCACATATCGGGTGAATTCTTGAAATAATACGAGCGTAAAAGCGAACAAAACGCTCGAGTTTCGAGGTCCAACATTAGCCGAGCGACTCGGCCGTAATATCAGAGCACATGCCATAATTTTGCGCGTTGCCGCGGGAGAGCGACCGATCACACGCCTCGTGTGGCGCTGCGACTCGATTCGCAGGCTTTTTGATCGCGACTGCACACACGGTGAAAATGTCTGTTTCGAATTGCAGAACCGTATTTCAGGAAAGGTCGAGCCGTTATCACCCCTGTTTGCCCTCGTGCTCCGTGTATACGGATGGTTCTCTGCGAAAGTGAGAGCAAAAAAAAGTGTCTCGCGGAGTACATTTTATAGATCGTTGGAGAATCCCGTCAATTCTGTTCGTACAAGTTTTTTTTAACGAAAGATAGAAACTTGCGGATGCAAGATTCTTTTTCATTTTATATCTATTTACGGTCATTCACAGCTTCTATAAAGAAATTATTTTAATTATTCAATGAAAGTATCTTTAAAGTTTTATTCTGACGTAGAATGTGTTAATCAGGTCATTACGAAAAAATCGTAGAGCTAGTTTGTATTGGCAAAAATATAGTTGAAACACTGACGAATTGTTGAAGAAAAAGAAATGCTGACAGAAACTCCAAACTAATTATGTTTTTTATAATAAATACTCACGTCACTAATTTCAACCTTCTACAACCCTTAACGGAATAATTAATGCAAACATTGATGGGATCTTTTGACAATATGAAAACCCGATCATCATCGCTATACAGTTCTATATGTATTGTTGTGCTTTCTCTTTTACTGGGAAACATCCGTATGCATATTTTTTCGCTCTGTACTCACTCACCCATCAGCTATTATTATAAAGCGCAACCTACACGCAGGTGGCACATGGTATCCTATTTGATTTGTTTGTTAATTCAAAACCGCTTATTTACAGCCTTCTAATTCACTCATCCAATATCGCTGGATAGACCGTTTTTCCGGATTTGTGAAATCACGAAAAAGAGTGAGATTGTATTTCAAACGAATAAATGATTGAGAGTACGTAACGAACCACTATAATTACAAATGGATTTATTACATTTCTATCGATTAGCCAATGTTAAAGTGAATTTTATCGCAGTTGATTTCATTCAATATTGCAAATGTGTTCGATTTGTGATGGAAATGGAATTCCCATAACTTATAATTATTTACAGATTCAGATTGTTTAGATATGACGAAATGCTATTCATTTGTAAAAAATATTAAAACCACTATTCGATGGCAAGTCTTATTGTATGCGAGATTCTGATTGAAAATATTCTGAAAAACTGAGTAAAATATAAATTTTCAGAATAATGCAAAATTTAGTTAAACACAGAGAACATTTTCAATACAAATCAGTTATTCGATAAAACTAGCCGTTGAAGAGTGAATTGAATTAGTTATAAATTTTTAGAAGATTGATAGAAATAGGCAGTGATCCCTGTAAATGTACTTATATTGCTAAAAAATGAAAAACTGAATTTTATTTTTGAATTCATTACAGTTTGTGTAAATAATGTTTTAAATAATGATTTGAATAATGATTTATGTGTACCATATACCAAGAACAATAAGTTTTTAAAGATGAAAATTCATTAGTTTCATTCTTAAACTCTTGTGCAAAGATAGATCTACTTTGACCACTTATCATCAAAGAATAAATATGTAATTTCTATTTAAACTTAATTCATAAAAATTATCATAAAATTAAATGAAATTATTCAAAGTAAAAATAAATATTATATTCAAGCTATTGAACGTTATGCTTATAATATAAGCATTAAATTTTTTACTATAATTGATTTCAGAATATAATATAAGAATTAAATTTTTGACTCTGACAATCGAGGATGGTTGGAGCCCCTCAAAAACTTCGAAATATTTCTTTAAATCAAACGACCATGCGGTTATGAAATGAAAGCTTCCTATTCCAGGAATCCAAAATATTTCAAACCGATCGTTTCAGTTAGTTCTTCTTTAAATGGCAAATTTGAAAATCTTCAAAAATTTCACGGTTAACTTCAATATACTGTACACTCAAAGAACAAAGAAAATTATTATCAAGCACCTTAAAGTACATTTTGCTGACTACGATAATACTCAGCGATGACTGAATGGTAACTGCGACCAGTAAGTGGAACACCAGGACTTATATACCACAACTGACCAGCCTGTCGATGTTGTTTTCTGGACTTACGCACCTGCATACGCCACTGCCCATCTTCCTGGCTACTGAAACGTAGGTGGGGGCCAGCCACGCGCCTTCTCTTTCACTAAGGTATGCGCTGCTTCTTTCACTCCTCCCACCACGATCTGTCAGTCAGCTTTTCTTTTCGTTTGTATTATGGACTGTGCGAATGATTAGGAGTTTTACACGCACTTTAATGAGATAGCCAATATCCTTTTAACGACTATTTACGATTGTGATTAAGCAACGATGACATTGCTTATTATATTTCGGTGAATACCTATTTATTGATCACGTCCGGGTGCGGGTGCATTCGTGTTGAAATTGAAGTTAAGATAAGTTTCAGCCTATGCACTTCATTTGCATATTGTAAATTGAAAACTTTTTGTATTTATTTATTTAATTGTTTAAACTGGATTCTACGTTTAAATTATAATATACAAATAGTACTTGAAAACTGTTTCCATTTATCTAGGATTTGATTATCTATCAATTATTTCCTTTTTATGAAACTAGACTGTAGACAAAAATATCGTAGTTATTTACGTACAGAATTTCACGTTGGTCGGATGCTTCTATTAATGCTTTTATTCAAGAAAGTACTTAAGCTATTAAAGAAAATCCAAGGAAAGTCCAAGGAAAGGATATGCGCTATATGTTTTACATGCTTACTTTATTCGATATTTTTACATATTTATTCGGTTTCGATTTCATATATTATCTTACGTTTTCGAATTTTTTTGTTCATTTCTCTGCAAAAGTCTCAAAATTTAGGCAAGTTTATGTAAACTTGTACAAAAATGTACGAAAACACACAGAAATGTATAGAACAATACTGTTTATACTTCCGCCTAGATTCCAAATATTTTTACACAAATAACTTAATTATGCAAATGCAAGATGAAGTAACAGTTGCTGTTTTTGTCGAGTTGTGCAGATTATTTCTACAGACCAATGTAACAGTTTCTGCACACATTTTTGTGGACCATTGTAGAATTTTATTTTGTTTCTCTTGTTACGATTTTAATTATCGCAAAAATAGGTGGGACTCAGGCGCAAACCTCAAATCTTCGACTCTTGCAAGCCCGACACTGTAACGCGAGAGCCTAGACTATCATCGGCGATCCACTTCTCAATTCGCTTCCTTTAGTGTAACGAGACACGTGTGACCTGTCCATACTATGTGCACTTCAATTTCGAAAACGAGAACAACTCAAAATTCTAATAGATATAAACAAAGATAGATAATGGTTTCACCTGGAATTATTCCAGATAATTAAAAATTATTAAAAATTTTGTTTTCATTTTGTATCGAATGTAGTCACAATCAATTTTACGAGAAAATTGCGTACTTCTTCGAAGATTTCGCGTAACTAATCAAATAGTCTTTCCGTTTTTGTACAAATATGTGTTAGGAGTCGTATTTTCGTTTTAAATTTAAATTAACGTTTTGCAATTTTGAAAGGATTTCAAGCCTAATGAGTTTTTCTTTATTTACTTCCAACGTCTCAACGCACAATGTCATCCTCGTCACGAAACAGCCAAAGGAAATTCATTTAATTGTAAAGATCAACAAACGGATCCAATTTCTCAGCATTTCAAACATATACAAACATCGCTTTTCGACTGTCGCACAAATTCGGAACTCGTGTTACGTATAGATCCGTTGCTTTCTCTATCTTTACAAGTTAAATTTTCCTTTGATAGTTTCCTGAAAAGTGTTACGTTGCTCGGGGAGAAAATAATTTTGTCAATATAAGCATCATTTTAATGAGAAATGTTGATACCGATGTGTTCTCACATGTCCTTACATACACATCTTTAATAGTTTTATCTTTAAAGATATGAATATGCGCTATTCTTGTAATCTTAGTTTCCAGTAAAATAAAGTTATTCGAAACTATTTTTTATTTTATGAATCACAACTATAAGGGAGTATTTGATTTTTTTACTCAAAGCTTCAATTTAAGTTTAGAGTAATATTAATTTTTCTCTGCATTTACACAAAAAGTTTGAGTTAATGACTAATTCTTAGCCGAATTGATAGTTAATTTCTGACCAACAAATAGGATAATTACAACAAAATAAATTAATATTGTATTCATTGAACCCGACATTTTCAGAAATCAACGTCTTTAGTACTAATCAATCATGTTAAACTAGTACTATTGTATCCAACGCAAAGTGCACTTTTTTGAATTTATAAATATTCTTTTCGCTGATAAAGGCAAATATCGCTCTCCTCTGTTTATTAATTTTTTATTCACATTCTACGTGCATCCGTTTTTCTATAATCGTTGCATTCCTTTGGCGCAAAATTTTGCATACGTCAGATCGCCATCGAATTTCTTTTCTGCTATATGCATACGATATGAAGCCACAGCAGGTCTGTTATTAAACGATATATCGACTTATTTCCATCACAATCCGATTATAAATTCTTCATTGATATGCTTGTATATGTTGAGGAGTTTTAATGAACAACTGTTTCAAAATTTCACTTGCATTTATACTTCTATAGCGTTAATTTCAAAATAATGCTTAAACGTACTCCTATACTAATCTTTCTCAATAACTGTAAAAGTTTTTCATTAAGTGCCTTAGAATATATAACCACAGAAAATGCGCAGTCATCCCGAAAAATCTCCAATTAAAAAGAAACATTACACATATTGACCATGAAATCATCAATTACTCAACATTTCGAGCAGTGCAATTATGTCGACGTACCGCAAAGCTCTAGAAATTTCTCAACCACTGTTCTACCAGAAAAATCAGACCAATTTGCACGAATGCGGAGTTACTATTTTTTTAATTTTAGAATCGTAAAAGGAGGTCTGTCCCCCGATCAGATAACCAAGTCCATCGTCTATCCGACAAAATTGACGCTTGTTTCTTTCGCGCGATCATTGAATATTTATCGCGGACTTACGCGTCGGCTCGACGGTGTTTAAAAAACCGTGAATAGACCATCCCAATAATTAACGCGATAGTAGAGAACTCTCTCCTATGGTTCTCTGCTCTCATGTTATTATGAGCTAGCAATTATCTTGCACGCTAATCATCTCAGGCGCACTGCTTCCATAGATTTCCGTTCGAATTCCAGTTATCTAACGTGAACACAGAGATATTTTATATGTTATTCTTAATTTTACTTCTCTCTCTTTCCCTCTCTCTCTTCTTCGGAATATTATTGCATCATCAACCACTCCTCGTAAAGCTATACATCGATTCATCTACTTCCGGCGCCTACTTCATTAGTAATACTTCCGCTCATTATCGTAATCATTCATGCGTCGCGTAATAGTACATAGACTCATCGAAGTTCATTTGTGTCAAAAATAAATAACGGTATTATCTTGGGGACCGCGAGAGTTTCGTTTTTTCGATGATCGCCCGACTTTGTTGAAGCTTCGACACGAGCGTCGAGCGTTTTTATCAGTTTGATTTATGAACCGTTCTTTGTGATATTATTGATAATGAGATAACAGGACTAGCCTCTTTTGGTATAGAACTCGCGTTTCCCACCTCACTGAGGCAGTTTTGACACAAATGGGATATTTGAACTACCTTCCGGCTACACGTATAAACCGATAATTTTTTTTAATTTCCTGATGCTCTCGTATATCCTGACTGAGTTGCTTGCAATAATTATGTTTTCCTCTCTTCATCGAAATCTCTTTGTCCTCAAATTTCTCGTTTATATTCGTTGCATATACTGATTTCCTACAGTTCGAGAACTTTGTGGTAGAGGTTTGCTAAAGTCTGCGTCATATGGATCATATATGAATAACGTAGCTGCTATACTCATTTTGGCTTCTGGAAAAAGCAAATCTCGCTGTGCGTCTATAAAGTAGACTTATCTCTAAATAATCTCCTTTAAAGCATATCTAATATTATTATAATACACCGAGCTCGGAAAGCTTTTGATTAATTTGTGCTATTAGGGCATTTTTTTTCGTGAGGTGTTGTCAGTTCTGACACAAATCTGTAGTGCTGAAGTCGAATTTTTGCTTCGGCTAACAGACTTTGTTTCAACATTCTATGATTATTTTAAATATACAGTTGGACGTACTCTACGCTATTGCGAATGTCATATTTTATAAATGTTACATTTATTTTTGAGTATCAGTTTTGTATCAAAAGGCTCGTATAAGTATACATTTTACCAGCCTGCGTTGCACCAACGAAATGTGTTGGCGGACTGACCAGTGCTTATATAAGTGACGATTTATTTTTTAGCAGTGTACAATTCTGCAGACGTAAAGGCATGTATTTATGCGATAACATAGATATTTTCTCATCTAGTTGTTCAGGTATGGAAAAAGGCCTATTTATTTTATGTCTGAGTTGAGGAAAATTGATTACAAGACATTTTCACATAAGATCCCAGGTGAGATTTTGCAATGGGAAATTATTAGAATAGAGCGTTGTTGTATACTTCGACTTACAAAGAAACGAATGTGCGTTATTTATATGTTGAAATCCATGAAAAGAATGCAATTTCGGTGAGTCAACAATTATAAATTTTTTTTTCTATTTATTTTTTTTTAATATTAGGGATTGCGATCCCATTGCATTTTGTTCACTAGGTCAAAAGCGAAGAAAAACGAATACGCAAACAGTTACATACGACCATATACTTTTCGTCAATTAAACTATTTTTTTTCAGGAATTTAACTGGAAAAAATAACGGGAAATTGTCAATTGCTCAACGTCATAAGCTCAATGGCCTGAGAGTAGAAACAAAGTTTTCGTGAAAAAAAAATACAGTAACAGGGCTTTGATTTAAAATAAATTGTACAGATTGGATATTCAGCTAAAAAGTTGTCAACGTTCGGAAACAACGAACATTTCACAGCAGCGTTTTATGACAATAATCGATTTTGCAGTGTTGGCTCCAATCCTACAATTAAACTTTAACACAAAGAAGTATTTGTAACGGTCTATTTTTTAAATAAAAGTTCTCTTGGTCTATAATCATCTTAAAATCATTAATTAGTTCTTAATTGAATTAAATCGGTATACTAATAGCAACAATCTCAAACAAAGATTTATCTTGATTAATTCTTGCGAAAAAGTTGCGAAAATTTCATAGAATGAACAATCGATTAAATTAGATCATTGAAATTTAACTAGGTTCAATTGCAAAGTACAATGCAAACACCTTGACATAAAAAAGAATGTAATAAAAATGATAAAAAAAGTCTATATCGTGATGTTCGTAAGCTAGGCTCGGGACGCTTCCAATATCTCGGTCAGTGAGGCGCAAAGCGCAAAGTCGGCAAGATGCGTCGCGGCGCAAAGTCGCGCATCAAAAGTGCATGCGATGCACTTTTGGGTCGGATGCGCCGCCGAGCAACAATTCAGGAACTGATCTAGTCAGTCTACCGACGACACCCGAACACCTCGGAGCTCCACATAGGCATTAATAAATGCCATGTACGTCGAACTCCTGACTTCTACATTGTCTTGGTTTAGCAGTTGTGTTGTTGCATAGATTCTGCATATTGAGAGCGATTTTTAAGCATTTGTCCGATAACACATTTCCTTCGTGATATCTCACTATATACATTCGAGACAACATGATTTTCTACTTTTAGTTTAATGACGTGTGTTTTGAATTGAGCTTTAAACTGAAAATTGTGAATTTTACGTAAAGCGGTTTTTCTTCATAGTTATTAGTTGCTTTATTTTACTGTAGTCGAAAGTTAAATATTTAATTGATTTTCTAAGCAATTTTATACTCAGTAAATTATGATAGAAAGGACATACTACTTTTAATTACTAAGAAATTAAATGGAAAAACAAATTATTAATTAGTATTATTAGGGCGCACTTCGTGCGCGATTTGGGTTATGTTGTCGTTTTATAAGTATATATCAGTAATTGAACTATGAATATGGTAACCATAATCATGTTTATTTAGCAACCAATCAGAATCACGTATTAAATGCTTCACAACAAAGGCCATCACTTTTTTTAAAGAGGAACAAATTGTATTAAAAAAATGACCATCGAGTGAAAATTAATTTTTCAATGCAACCACACATTGTATCCTTTCGCATAATAGTGACGGTGTGCAGGCTAACCCGTACAAAACTAAATGTTGGTGATTGGACCGGGTTGTCTGTGTGAAATCCTCATAAAAACTCTGATGGTATCTTTAGACGCCACTTGCTTCGAACAAATTCTAATAAAATAGCAAGATTTAGCATGTCTGCTAAAGCTACATTTGGACTTTAGCAGTCATAGCTTTTAAGCGTGCTGTTCATCGATGAATTTTTCATTGGCCATAGTTTTCAAGACGACGTTTTAAATAACTATCGCTTCGTCAATGCAAATATTTTAATTTGAATAATTAAAACATTTTTATAATCAAAACGTTTTAGATTTTCACAAATAAAAATTCTAAATTTTATCATACATAACATTGTTATTTTCATTTAATTCTATTCTGGAACTATTATTGTTAAAGCCTATAATTTCTACTGCGAACAGCTGCATGCAAGCGAATTATAATAACTTGAATAATTTTCATTCAAACTTGGAAATTTTGAAGGAACAATGGACAATCAGTGGATCACCCAATGATTGCAATGTTTTTGCTGATAATTTGCGTCTAGTAAACAAGACGCAAATTATCAGCTCATTTCGTATGTATAATCACTGCTAATTAAGTGTGCTATAGCTCTTTCCATTCTCTTTTCATCATAAAGTGCAAATACTCACTGTATTCAATGGAACCCGGCGGTCCAGTAGAGCAAAGAACCTAACGAACCTAAATCTACCTGTCACAAATCATTCTTGGCTTAAAATATATTCTTCATTACCATAAATCTTGATTTAGTTTACATTCTAAAGAACCACATGATATCATTCTAAAATAGTATAGTGTAATCAAAAAATAATTTCTTCGTTCGACGAAGGAATGTTGTCATTCCACTAGTCTTACAATGAATGCTAATTTGCTCATTCCACAAGCTACTTTGAAACTTGCAGTCGCTAATAAGGTGTACGCCGCGCTGCTTCGAGTTGCCGTTGTGTGCGTTGTTAAAGATAACAATTGCTGAGCGTTGCTGTCGAAGGTCCCGGTGTCGCTGTAAATAGTGAAGCGCCTAGTCGCGCAATTACTGCGAGCGCACCGGTGTCGTTGAAAATCGCAATGCGCTCGTCCCCGCGGCCGCAAAGAGCCCAGTTGATGATGTTGGCACGAGCGGTATGTTCCGCCGCGTATAGCTGGTCACATCGGGATCGATGCTGGTATCTGCGGTGCGCATGCTCGCGTTTACTGTTAACCCTGTGCTCCGGGTGTTGTTTTGCGCGGCGTGCGTTCCAGCATTGCCACCTCAGACTGCGATGTCAATGACTAAGAGAGGACGTGAGTTGAGAAAAAAATCTTCTTACGGTTGATGTCATGTTACTTAACTTTTGAGGACTGTGACTTTAAATTACTGAATTATGGTTAAGGAATACTTGCGCTTGTAGTCTGTGTGGAATTGTTGATGGAGGGGAATTAGAGGTTAGGTTGAGATAGGTTATAAGGTTATGTTATACTCACTAACACAAAGAAAGAGATGTTGTAAAAATGTTTGTAAGACTAGGAGGTGGTCGAAAACCAGTCCATTTTAATAAAACTACCTTTGGCGACGTTGCAACTACTGTATTTTTAACAATTATACAACGTGGAGTAGTATGGAATGATGGATTAGCACTTTGCGCTCTACTTATCGCCACGTTAGTAATGTCACTTTATATTTGAAATGCAAATTCCGTAACTGTATTATGCCTTTCAGTATAAATATCTCACAGGACGGCATTTGTATAATGCATCAAAATCATGTATTTGAAATGTCATTTGGTGAGATTGCGGAATATCAACTTTAAAACTTATTAATATTATTTTTTGTTTATGACATTTTCGGATGCTGCATAGAATAAGATTTACTCGTTACCTTAACAATAAAAGCTATTTCCAAAGGAATATCTTCTAGATCAACTTTATTGATTAATGCGTTAAACAGATGACATAATTTTTGTAAAAATTAATATCTACAATTCATAAAGAATGATTTAGGTCTACATTGGTTCTTTGTTAAAACATTGTAACATAATTTACCCATAACATTTCAATTAAGCACAACTTAATCAAATAACCAAACAGTGATGCTCTTTTGTTAAAAAATGTTCTTAAACGCTTCACCAAAGTCTGTCAACTGTTTCGACTTACAATAAAACGCTTTTCTCCGTCTGTGCTGTCAGCTTTCACAAGACGCCACTCTGATTATCCTGATCCTGACTGGTTGATCTATGTGACACGAAGTTTCGATGTGCCTGTGCGAGCTCGTTACCTTCTTCGCAGATGAACTTGGTGGCGCACGTGCGAGTGCGTTGACCGCTCTGCCCGACATGGCGAGGAATGCGCTGGCGCCTCCTGTGTCACACGGTCACTCCTGTCGTCGATGTTGATATTGTCTTCGGTAATTTTTACGGGGCACGTCTTTACGAAAAACTCGTCTGCCCCTGGTAATGGCCTCGGTGATGCACGTTTCCTTGCGCTGAAATCTCCAATCCATTTGACGTATAGGATGCACCGTAACTAGGGTGGCGAACGAGGATGACTCGGACGAGCGGCACGTGCTTCTTGTGTCGTGGACCATTACTCTCGCAGGCGGGGCCGGATTGATCTCGTTCAGGTCCATCGAGTTGATGTCTCGGGATTCTCTTTCGCGCCTAGTCGCTCTGGATACTATATAAAATTCTTTGCTCGGCATTCTCAGCGAGTTCGAGAGATTAATTTTCACCTGTATATGCAGAAGTTATTGCATACTATTGCAGGCGTACTCCCTCTGTTGATGAGATATTCGTTCGAAGGTGCAAAAGTTTTAACTTTTTATTTTGCTTAAAAATCATTTTAAAGGTGTAAACTAATTATTCTACAACAATATGTATATTTGAATTTATACACACTAAAAGTCCGCTATTATCCCTATTTTTCACTGGTAAGGTCAAGAGCTGCATAGATTTCGATCGAATGCTGTAGACGTCCAAGTCCTTTTTTACCTTCCATCCTTGACTCCCTGGAGAAGTCGCTCGAATCGTTGACGATTTGTCCTAGTTCGTAGTTTCCGTTGAATGTCTTAAAACTTTACGTTAAAGTAACTCTCTTTCTTTCCAATCTGTTCGAAAATGGTTTACAAATATCCTGGACTTCGAAATCAAAGATTGACTCCGCATTTAATACTCTGTTACTGTGATTTATTGTCTGGAATCCCAACAATATGGTATTTTATACATAAGTTTTATTATGTTTCCATACCTTTTTGTTTGAAATTCTACAACCTCAAATAAATGTGTGGAATTTTAGAAAAATTATATGAAAAAGATTCTATTTATTCGTATTGATTTTTTAACTAAGAATAAAGTATTGTAATCAATTTATATTTGTGAAATTTATCGATTTATCGGGAATTTAGCCTATAAACCTGAAATTGACAGACAGGCACTCATTTTTTAAATCCATTATTTTTCTTCGTAAGCATATGCACCTTCAAGGTTTTTATAAACTTGTGTAGAAATAAAGGCATAAAAATTTAAACGCTTTAAATAAAAAAATACAAAATAATAAAAAGAATAATAAAAAATGATAAAAAAATTCTTGTTGGTACGAGGGACTATAAACAATGGTTGTAAATTAAATATTTAAATGTTGCGCTGCAAGCAACTTTAAATCACAGGGGTTAACTTACTTGCAAATATACACAACAAAGTCAAAAGAATGTATGAATGAAATGACATCATATGTTTATCGTACCTATTCTTTATTATTTAAATGATTGATTATGACAGTTTATTAACCATTATACATGATAATTAGTAAGTAGAAAGTATGCTTTAAGTTACATTTTTGCATGCTTAAAGCATCTCCAAAGCACACAAGCATACATGGATGTGTGGAGAGGTCATTTTTCACTGTCGAACTATAAACATGATGCGTAAATACCTTGAATCATATTTTTATAGCGTTTTATCAAAACTCAAAATTTCGTTAATAAGACATAGTTGAATATTACGAAACTTTAATAATTGTAAAAATGTAATTTTGTAAACAATTCAGATTTTTAAAATATCCTCGTTCGTTTGTGTAATGTAGTGCATACATAGTTCAGTATTAATAAAACGATTATCTATTTTTCCTCATGCTTCATTAATGTACGAAAATGTTACGTACGTGGAAATAATATTTTCTTTACTCTGCATGTCTTGTATGAAACAACATCGAATTTGGGTTATATAGACCCAATTTTTTTCCCCCATATACTCGCTTCCTCGACGAGAAATGCCATAATAGTGAAATTTTCGATTCCGTTAAATTGCTCCAGAAACATGTTCTAAAGTGTTACAAGTTTGAGTCACGCGATTTTAGAAAATGTTCCCGTGGAAGTGTGCGCGATAACGGCCGATGCCGAACAGAGTTTTATTGTCACATAAATCAAAATTGGTCGAATCTTTTATCACTCACTGACTCCTCGGCTGTGCGTGCAAATTTGGTGAACGATGCTAAATAAGTTCTTTCCGTTCAACATTCAATACCGACATTTCCACAATACCGACTGTTCTCCCCGAGCCATTGTTCTCTGAAACTAGACGTTGCAGACTTAAGTCCAAAGGGCATTCATGCATGTGCACATAGTTTGGCTTAGCTAAGGAATAAAAGGCCCTATATCCTTCCCTCGGACCGCCCTTCCTATCAAGTTATCGACGTCGCGTGATATATCCGAGAAGGAGTGGCCTAACGCGCCTCGAACGTTTTTACGCCGAGGGAAACTAAAAAGCAAAGGCGCGCACGCACGTGCGATTGTCGGCGCGCGCGCGCGCGCGGCCAGGCGGTTGCTTGTCAAAAGCGTTGATGAGGATTATGTAAACTTTGTTTTTTTGCGCGGAGTAATTATATCTCGGAACAATTTATTGTTTCACTTTCGACGAGGAAGTCGTCGATAACGCGAGCGTGAAACATCATTTCACGGTTTTTCTTTGATTCCTCGTCGGCGCGCGATAAGATCGTCAAACATGTTCACGAATGCTAATCATTCTGGCACGCCATTCTACCCAGTACGCACGTGTGTGTACATGTCACGTATGATATAAGGTAGAATTTGATTTCACTTGCATGGCGTGATTCGTAGTAAGCGTGTACATCGTCATGCGAAGAAGGCTGTACTTGTAGCAAAGTTTAGCGTTGTTATAGATCATATTATAATTTATTTTACTTCTTTGAGAACATGTTCGAAAGGTGTTTTTAGTGTGTTCGTTTGATTCTAATGTTTCTACTTGATTTTGATTTTTCTAATTGATTCGGTTTTTCTAGATGATTTTGATTTTGATACTTGATTCTGATTTATGTACTTAATTCTGATTTTCCTACATGATTCTGATTTTTCTACATGATTTTGATATTTCTACTTGGTTCTGATTATTGTGCTTGATTCTGATTTGTTTTGTACATATTTAGAAAGAAATCTCCATTTTCATTTTGTCCAGTTTCAGTTTATGTTTTATTTACTAACTTTTTTACTTTAGGTGTTTAGTTTTTGATATTTTAAGTAAGCTTTGTACTAAATAATTTTATTCCATAATTCTTGTATGGACAGATAAAATACCTCGAAATTTTTCATGATGTATCATACATAGATTCTAACTGAACTGATAAATGTTTGATATTGAACTAGACATTTTTAAATTAATTATAAAAATAAGTCAAGAATAACCATATTTTTATATCTTGTAGATTGTTTTTTAAGTTATTCTAATGCTTAAATTAACTTAAATTTTTGGATTCAGATTTTCTAGCTACTTTGCGATAAAATATGTAATTTGTCGCGTGTAAATGTAACGACATATTAATTTAATATTAAATTGCGTGGGTGGCACTACAGTGATTGGAGCGTAGTATACGCGCTTAGTGAGAACTTAAACCTTTCACGAGAAAATTAGTCTTTCGACTCAGTAGCACACCCCTACCAATATATTATGGAGAATGGTGCACGTCGATCCTACCAGCAGGCGAGGATATAAAAGCGAGGGGCATATAGGTGATCGCTCTATTGGCTGCCAATCGACACCTGAAGAAGTACTCCACTCTGAGACTAGCAGATAAGATATCACTCTCCCCATGTACACTTAAAGTCTCCTTACAAACGTATTATCTTTATTTCAATTGTATTTGAATACGCTTTTTTATTTCCGCTGGGTTTTCAGTAATAACCGTTAGTTTACAATTTGTTTTTCTCCGATTTTTTTAAATATTAGTACAAATAATAATTCTGAAAGAATTTTCTATTTTGGAAAATATATTTTAATGTTTACAATTATGTAAGAATTTTAATTATTAAAATAATCAGAAATTTTTGTCGAATAGAAATTTTCAATCTAGGCTTATATTATAATATTAAAAAATGACTAGTATTATTTCTTCATAGCAACGATTTGTATTAACTTTGTTATATTTAGAGAAACTAATAGATTAAATAAAACAACTTGATTATTTAAGGAAAAAATACTAGAGATTATTTTATTAAAGATGTTCCAGGGAAAAATGGAAAGTCCTTAATTAAATTATAAGTTTAACTTGAAGCTGATTGAAAAAATTAGTTATCCGCGGGGAATATTTCTTTGTAAATGTCAGTTATTTGAGATAACCAGCTTTCAAAGACTGATCTTGACGCTTTTAATTAATTTTCACTCTCATTCTACAATAGCGCAAAATATTTTTACAGGACTGAGAAAACCACTACAAAGATAATTTTTTACGTCTGACGAAGAACGTAATTCAAAGAAATTTTTCACGCTGTAAGAATTTACATTTTGCAAGCCTCATACTCATACATGAGAATGGATCGCTTGCAAACTAGATCCAAGATCCGGACATCCAACGGTGAGTTGACATTTCTTCGAAATAGCAGAACCGTCAACTTGCTGCGATTAATTAAAGTTACAATGCGAATAAAATGAGCGAGTCGCAAAACAGTTTCGTGTTCGCATTCGATGCTGATTTTGATACGAAATTGAATTCGACTGATTCGCATTCATTTCGCTGCAAATTAATACCATTCGTTCAATGTCTACTCGCGAGAGGCACATAAACACGAGTAAGCTTTTAATCAAACGGTCCTTTGTCCTAATAAACAAATTAAAACAGATGCAATTAACCTGCGCAGCAGGAATCGACCTACATATACCCTCCGAGCTTTCGCCAGTCAAATATGTTCACTCCCCTTGTCGTATATACGGCGTCCTTTCCTCGCTGTATGCAAACCATTTTCATCATCAATCGGCCCTGCAGCAGTATAGCGGCAGTCGAGGAATATCGTTGCGTCCGCGCGCAGAAAAAAAGGGGGAGGGGGGGGGGGGGTGGCGGAAAACGAGCGACGAGCTGCAGAGCGGCCCCTGAGAAATAGCTAAATAAACGGGTGAGAGAATTTTCCGTGTCTGCAAATGTCAAACGAGCACAATGGGCTTGTCCAACTGAAGGCCATGTTTTTTCCGCGGCCCGGTTTTCACGCCCTTTTCTTGTTTTTTTATTTCCATCTGCGAAGGCACGCGCGTAAAAACACGATATCCCCGGCTGTGCTTCAAGTGCAAATTGCAGCAGACACACTCAAACTGGGTCAGCCAACGAGGGCTCGCGTAGTTAGGTACTGCCGCGCGCTGCTACGCGACGACGACGTCGACGACGACGACTGTAGATGCTGCTGCTGCTGCTGCTGCTGCTACTGCTGTCGCGCAGAGGCCACTTCATGGCTAAACGAATTCCCGAAGGAGTCGAGCACCAGCGTATACACACAGCCAAACCAGGCGAGCTTTTTTTCATTTCTTGCTCTTGTTGTCAGCCGGACCGTCTATAACTATGTCCCTGCGTGCGCGCCACTGATATTTTCTTGTTGCTAGACGGTTCGAGCCGTCGCATCGATCAGGCTTTGGGCTTTGGTCTGGCTTGAACGAATCATTAATGCGCTGTAGCCCCGAGCACACTATGTGCTCCACGAGAGAAAATGAACTTTTATCCCGGGTTCAGAATGTTTCCAAGTGTTCACTCGGATCTCGTGATTTTTTGATGCAAAACTCCAGCGGGGAAAGTAAGCGGGGAGGTATCGATCGCGTAGTACTTCGAAATTTTTCGAATTTTTTAGAGATTGGATGTTGGTAAATAATTCACGCGTTTTTATGAATGAAATGTAGATTTTCTCTTGTTTCACATTTTTGTAAGAGCTGACTCCAGGAAGTGCGTGCGATGACTTTGCTTAAATTAAAGCTCGAATCCTTCTTTAGAAGCACACCTACTGCTCATCTAAATAATTAGTAATGTCAAAGTTACAAAAATGAAGTTCTAATTGACAAGCACATCATATGTCACGATATGAATTGTCAATAATAAAAGCAAAGTAAACCCAAAAACTTTCGATATAAAACCATCGAAATCAATTATCGAGTCCAAAGGTAATGAACGAGCATTTAAAAAGAGAAAATTCACTGGTTTTCGCATAAATCAAACTTTTTCGTAGATTCTTTCTTTTATTATTATTTTCCTAAAGTATGTTGATATGGTCGTTGTTTTCAAGCGTAGAATACTTTTTTGCAGAGCATCCAACCTGAACATTTTTTTTTAAAATTAAAGGATCTTTCACTGTGTACTTCATTTTTATCGTACTTTATTTTCTATCCCTACACTTTACTTTGCTGGAAACTTTGCTTGTACTCTGCGGACATTGATTTTATAACATCGCGTAATCGACACTTTTCCGTTTCTTTCACGTGTTAAGTTTTCGTGTAACATGACTGAAAAAAATATACAATTATCTCTAATGTTAATATTTATTTATAGTTCACCGCATTTTGACTAGTACAACAAAATGCAATTGTGTTACAATTCAAAAGTTTATAAATTCTACAAAAATATCAAATACGTACCAATGTAATTTGTTTACTTTTAGAAATTATTATCTCGCTACAGCGAAAACATCCTACATAATAAAAGCAAGAAAGTGGTTTTAGAATAGGATATACTCATATGAAAATATATTCTAATTAGATGTATAATTAGTCGTATGTAAATTCTTTTATATGAATATTCAAAAGTTTTATATTTATTTCAATTCCAACTCAGAAAAGCATAAAATGGATTTAGAGGTATAAATTTTATATAATTATAATCTTCGATAACAGGAAATCGTCTTTCTATACGCATGAGAAAATATGCGAATACCATGACCGTTCATTATTAAGAAAACAATCACTCTTTAACGGCCTTGTATATACAATTTATGCTTATAACATTCATATTTTTCAAATATTCTCAGTCTTATATTAAGAAAATTTACGATTTTTATTACTGCTTTATTATATATATATATATATATATATATATATATATAGTTTATTTAATGAGCTCTTATTTTTATAATATATACATTCCAATACTTATAAAACATTTATATAAACATTTATAACTTACACGCTCAGTATTGTATATTATGGAGAAATTAATATATTTAATATAATTATAATAATATATTCCTAAGTTTACTTTCCTGCTTTGATTTTTCAATTATGCAATAGCGAAAATAGATGTAATAATTTTTTCGATTAGTGATAATATTATAATCGTAATTTGGTTATTAATTATAAGTAAAAAATAAATGCCAATAATTATTTGTTGGTAATTAGATAAAACCAAAATTTATGGATAAATTAATGCTTTCAAATAAACTTTTTCAATTCAACATTCATTTTTTAATTAAATAACTCAAATTTAATTGAAAATTCATTTACATTTATTGTTTGAAAAAATGTAAAGATAGAAAAAAATACCTAGCTTTTCTATTCCAGTAAATATTTTTCCTATCATCCACCTAAAATGCAAATTTATTTTATAAATATAATATAAAAATATTGCAGTTAAAATTTTGAGCTCTAGTTTGTAAATTTAATTATAATGCATGCAGATATATGTAATAAAATTGAGAAACTCGTATAGGTTCGTGAAAAACTTCGTTGAGACTGAAAGCAAAAAACTGTTACTGCAAAAGGCACATTGACCGAACTTTATGTTTTTTGTCTCTTTACATCATTCGCAAATCAGGAAAGTGTGTGAATTATTCAATCACATCATGAGGAAATGCAACAAACTAGCTTAAATAATAAAATTCGTCGAGAACGTAGGCTTGGTGAAAAGTGTCTATATTAGAGCAGACTGAATATACGTAAGTTTGGTATGCGTATCCCCGTAAACAAATTGTTCTCGTTCAGACCCAAATTAGTTTCCTCTTTTCTTTTATTTGACAAAAAAACTACAATCTTTTCCCAACTATAAATTGCGCAATCCATTAGTACGTTACAACTCTCTTACATTTAACTCTTCGTGAGCTAATCAATTGTAAAATACCATTTAAAATTGCATAATCGATCCAACGAGAATTCTACGCTTAATTCCCATTTTCCGAATTCATCATCGATTTTCGTCCGAATATATATCAACAATTCAGGGCTGCCACTAAAATTATTCAGGATTATGCGACAGTGCCCCTCATTACAGTTCTGCGCAAAAGTCCTTAAATAAGTCAATCGCAAGTAAGAATGTAGCGCCTGGAACGTTATGTGGATATCAATAATAAAACCATTATCGACATTCCACAGTAACATTGCCCAATCAATATTGCCATTTAATCCATCATCGAGGCAATTGGGCCTGGAGGCGCGAAAATAAAATTCCCTTTATCGTTTTATAAATATTTCATTTGCTCGAATCCTCCCTTCGAAGGACGATACAATGCGAAGCTTACGCATCGAACGTGTGCGGCGAGTCAAAAATACAAACAAGCGACCGCCATAGAAAATAAGGACTGCCCCGCGCGCGCAGTGCGGCCGAGGCGCAGACACACACACGGCCCGATGCATTATGTATCGGAGGATATACGCAGGCTCTCCGGCACACGTGTACAGTGGCCGATGTATACTTATACGTATAGACCCCCGCGACCGTGCGGGGGAGAGCGTTTTCCGGCAAAGAAACAAAATCAATGCGTTAAGCTCTTTCGCACTGTTTTTCTGCACGAATTGTCCCGCGTTCAATTAAAATTCCGATCTGGAATCTCGTTCACGCTTGCGTGACATCGGGGGCTCCTGAGGAGGAAATGAGATGTGAGCTCTAGCGAGCCGCAGCGTGATTTAGGGCCTCGCGATGCTGACTAGCAAAAAGTAGGGGGATAAGGAGGAGGAAGGGGGTGTGGGTGTGTGTGTGTGTGAGAGAGAGAGAAAGAGCAGGAGCAGAGGAGGAGCGTAGGAAAAAATCGGCGAGTGAAAGGAAAAAGAAGCGGAATATTTTATTCAAATATATTAATGTAAGTGTAGCAGCTGAAGTAGCTCCCGCGCGCGCGCGCGCGATCCGCGCAGATATGGGTCGTTGCTGTAGTTAGAGACTACGGTTGAGCTCTCGCGTGCCTAAGAAGTTAATTAATTCCGCACTTATGGTTTAGTTAGCTCCCGAGATATATCAATCAAGATAGTTACAGAATTATTTTTCTAATGCAAAACGCACTGCACGCCCTGGTGATGATAAGGCTTATTATATATATATATATAGGATCCGGCTCTCTCGTCGAGCACTTCGCGCATAGACGATTTCAGTTTTTCCGTTGCGTAAACAAGCGGCAGATTTGTAATGTACGCAGACGCGGTAGGCTTTATCATTTTACACAAATGCGAAATGTATAACCATGTAAATTTTCAGGATGGTTTGCGCAATCCCGCCTACTGTTGAACACTCGGTGTATATTCATTTGCCCGCATTTCGTAATGTATGCCCAAATGTAACATCGCATTCGAGCGGAGCAAGATATTTATAATATGCCTTTGAAAAATGTAGGGAAAGGAATGCCAGTACATAGTCGGAATAACATTCACTCCAATAATTGTTATTAAAGCTGTGTGTTGTAATTAATTTTCATTGTAGTAAACAAAGGGTACACGAAGAGCGGTACGCAAGGAGGGAGGAAGGGATCGATTGAACCACTACAAAGCTTCCTAAGAGGCAGCAAAATACTTTGCTGTGGTTCGGGATAACTTGAATAAAAAAGCTTTGATCTCCGGCGTATACAAGTACATTGCTATCGTTTCAGTCTCGACTCCTACCGACGATGCGCTTTTCTACTGATGCTGGAATTCGACTTCTGTAACGCTTCCTCACACAGGAAAATAAAAATCATTCGATTTCATCCCTCTACAACAAGTCATGACCGGATATTGTGAAGCTAAGATTTGTGGTTACATTGATTGGCTAATATAGTGCGAATACGTCGTAAATGTCATTTTGAAAAATTGAATGCAATTCAGATTTCGATTTTTAGTTTTAGATTCTTTATACTACGTGTAATTATAATAATATCATTTTTAAAATAATCCTCATTATATAGAAATTTGTGTATGACTGTATGAGTTTGCATTAAAAAAAGTGTCATTTTCGGATTATTTCCGGTGGCACCGTGGATCCTTATAGTACGTAGTCTGCTGCACATGCATGAGTCGTCCATCATAAAAACATAACTACAATTAAAGTTTTGAAAAAGTTCAAACGAGTAGTTTAGTCAACGTTTTCAGTATAGAAAATTCCAAAGCCATTGTTTTAGAAATTAATGAAACATCACGAAAAAAAATCTCTAATTCTAGTAAACCTATAAAATACATATATTTTCTGATATAAATATACATTGTTTACATTTATACATTTTCCCAGTGTTTAAACTAAAAAGAAAAGATTTGAAAACGTATCAAATTGCATGAAAATGCATATGAGTCATGTTTTCTTTTATTTTAACATAAGTTAGTAACATTAAAATATTTTGAAAATAAAATAAAATGATACAAAAAATATAATAAATAATGATAAAAATTGAAAAAAATGTATTGTTCTTTTGCCGCTTCAAGAAAGTTCAAATGAAAAGATTATGTTTACTTTCAAATGGTGCCACTTTTAATTCAATCCATACCTCTATAAAGGCGAACATTATTCGAGTCAAACTTTTAACACCCTTCTATGATCATGTTTCTATGCGAATCCTAGATTTAGACTCCGCTTTTCTGCGAAACCGCGCCCGTGAATAAGTTTTCCGTTTGAAAATTGTACATTGAAAACCCAATAAAGGATATTCAACCGAATTTCGGCAATTTCTTTTTACGAAAAGTTAAATCCATCCGAAATAGAAATGGACAATTTTACTTCATTTCTGAGAATGTATAACTTATTTTTAGAACGTACTAAATTTTTTCAATACGATATTCAAAAATGTAGCCGAATACATTTTTATTTTATGCGTCCATTAACAACAAGGCATCTTTTGAGGATGAGACTTCAAATGTGAAAGCAAAAACAAAGCTCGTATTTGTATGCATATTGCGTGTACTGTATAATACTGTAGCGCCACTTTTTTTTGGTTAAATTTTTGAAAAAGCATCAAATCGGATTAGAGAGTGCCGGCCCGACTATTTTTAATGCGTAACAGCTAGTTGCGATTCCACTTACGATCGCCGAGTTTTCAATTTACCTGAGTTACGTGGTTAAATACATAAAAGTTCGGAGCCAGAGAATAACAATTTCATTTACATTTGCACGACCGTGTGAAGTAAAGAGTATATTTACGTAACTAAAAATCTGTACATTTGGCGAGTAAGTTGCATAAACTTTTCTACGCTTACTCTAAATGGAATAGTTGTTGTAATGTTATGTATCACTCATTCTACATTTAAACAAATTTTTTACTTAAATTTATTTTGACAAAAGTGAACCATTTGAAATCCACACCTTCACTTTAAAACAAAAACTGTAGAAATACGTGTTTACAGTATGCATCAAAAGATACGATACATTTGAGCCAACTCAAATTCGTGTGCTATAGCTGCGAGTGATATGAAAGCTTTTTCGAGTTTCATTTATAAAACGTAAACCACGTAAAAAAAAATCATGTTTGTAATTGTTTTTCTACCTTCCATTGATTTGAAAAAAAACGTTATTTCAAACATTTAAAAATGAAAAAGAAAAAATTAAATATGAATAAATTGTAGTAGTATAGTAGAATGTAATATTGCAAAAGAACCAGTTTAATTGATTCAATTTTTCACCTAGACTTGAAAAAAAATTAAATCGGTGATAATAAACACCCAAATTTAGATTAACGTAACGTAAAAAATTAAAATAATATACACTTACCAAACATGGTGGAAATGCTTATTCGGCATTTCTCAGTCCACGATAAAAAATTTGCGGAATAGAATATGCAAAGTAGATAAAAATCAATACTCCTCTATTTTTATTTTCTTGTGTATTTACTTTACCCAATTAATTGATCGTTAGTGAGCTGAATAAATACTGAGTCAGTATTCTGAGAATGTCTTTGAGAATAGGCCAGTTCGTTGTCGGCAAAAAATAAAAGTTCAATAACGCATTTTACGTTGTATTCCTGTGATGTTTTGCTAATGTAAGACATTGTCTCTACAACACTGGTATCACACATTTACATGTTTACATTTTCCATGTAACTCTTATTATAACCTACACTTTAGTCTAAAAATTTTATATTTTACGGCTCTATTTTTATATAACTGCCCTTTTTACGCCACTCAATAATTTAAGTTATTGACTCCAAATAAATAAAAAATATAATTCCATTAACCGAATGAAAGACACGATTTATGAGTTTTATTTCGACAAAGTGGGAGTCACTTTTAAGGGCCATTCCAGCTGTGTATTGAAATGATTACGTCAAAACCTACGATCTGTAGTTTTATTTAAGTGTGCGCTGCAGAACGTCGAAACAGGAAATGTCGTCTTCTTCTCGTCTAACGCACTGATCATTACCTCCATACAAACAGGTGACGCTTTACTTTTAAATTTCACATAATGTTTCAGCAGACAGCTAAGGAAGAAATGCGAGAGAAAAATTTTCATACCGATCGATACAGCAAAGATTGGAATAAAAGTAGCTTTATATACGTAAATATATACTGCGCGGAATATTAAAAACGGCTTTTTATACTTTAAATTGAAATTCAATTCGAATGGAAAATTTAAAACTTTAAAGTAATATTCTAAGTCTTGCGGGGACAGAAAAGGATGTAGAAAAACTGTAAAATTTTAGGTTTCGATTTTGAGCTATAACTCTGATACACAATTTGGTTTGAAAAAACGCGCTTCGGAAGCGCATTCTACAAGAAATTTACTATCAAAAAGAACCATAAAAATGCAATCTATTTTTTTTTAAAGGAAATAGGGTTGTCTATTCGCTTTAACGCGTTTGAAAGTTTAAAGGTATTTTGAATCTGGAAACCGGCTTGACCGATCAATTTCAGATTTAGGTACATTAATTTTAATGAAGGTGATACAGCCTTATTATAAATTCAATTTTGTTTATTTATGCATGAATTGGTACGCAATTAATGCATAATCATTTTTACTCATTGCTGTTATTTCGACAACGACTACTTTGTTCATCCATGCCTGAAGCGTTGATGCTACATCGTATTAAGTCTTGCATAATCTAAGTAAAGCTAGAGTTTCCGGTTACAGTATTGCACATCAATGTAATCGCGTTATGAATACGTATTCATCAAACCTTAATGGCATCCAATAAAACTGAATTACCTCATGAACGTGTAAACCAAACAAGAAAAAAGCTGTACAAACAAATGAAAAGAACTTATTTTCCTGTCACCAAAGCGAAAAATTTTGCGGATCGCCTCGAGCGCAAGCATCTCCCTAATAAACAATGAGCGCAGGGCAGGCGCGAAATTCCACTGGGGCAAGAGAGAGAGAGCTGTCGTATCACTATTGACTCAAGTCGATGGAGAGTAGCTCAAACGACACCTTTGTCAAATGGCGAGCTCATGACGCGCTACATCCGATACAGTCGTAACCTGGGAGAGGGTGTCCAAAGCTGCAGCTCAACACACAGGCTCTGTGCCGATAACTAGCAATGTCTTTTCGAAAGATCCCGACAAAGCGAACGATGCATTTGCTCTCGTACAAAGCGCATCGTTAATTAACTTAGTGGTAGACAGGTATGCGGTTGGAATGCCGTGAGATGGTGACTGGAGGTTATCTGGGATAGTCTGTGCGCGATTCCAAATCTACGCCTCTCGTCATTAGCTCACGCTCATTGCGGAAGTAAAGAAGTTATTTGCAACATTAGGATCCTGGCTCGAAACTTGGTGAGAAACTTTAATTATGCTGTAGCATAATACACTTGGAT
The DNA here is from genome assembly GCA_018906965.1 of Philotrypesis tridentata. NCBI lineage: Eukaryota > Metazoa > Arthropoda > Insecta > Hymenoptera > Pteromalidae > Philotrypesis > Philotrypesis tridentata. The sequence continues at coordinate 2,547,572 of JACCIB010000023.1, read as the reverse complement.
TCGTATGAAATAGCGGATGACGCAGAGTTTTATGAAAGTCTCGCTTATGTACGGCTGTATTAAAAATGGAAA